>VZRQ01004594.1:902868-1391550 GCA_013397975.1 Machaerirhynchus nigripectus
TTTTAAGGTTTATATAATTTAGCATCACAAACAGTTGGGAATGAAACTGCCTACATTAGAAAATAATGATAAAGCAAGTAAGGCAAGTAAAGCAGAAATCATTGGTTTATTTTATCCCCCGATCTTACCAAAACCATAAAGAGAAGAAGAACTGTAGGATCTCTCTCACTGCCCAATTTGGTTAAGCAAAACAGAAGAAAACTGTGGATGGAAGCGGAAAAGCTGCTGTTGAATAATTTACAGTGTAAAGAAACACATGCACATCTCGCCTTTCTCGCTTTCCCAACTGATACCAAGCTTTGTGAAATAACACATCTTGCCAGACATATCTGAATGTCAGCCCACCCACAAGATTTTCTACAGAAGATAACCTAGAATGCTGCAACAGTCATACATAAAATATTTTTTGTTTTCTGCCATTACCAGGGCAGAGGAGATTTTTGATATACACAGACTTGTTCCTCACAACACTGATCTCGCTGACATGATAAATGTCAGTTAGGCTATATGAAGCCTCCAAAATTATTAACACCCATTGACAAAATTTCCATTTCAAGTGAAACCCTAAAGATATTTTAAGATGTTGACACACAGAGCTTTTAAAAGGCACTGCCAAAGACTGATCATCCTCTATCATGTCTGCAGCTTCAAAGACTTCCAAGCTGTTCATTTTTGGGGGCAAATACATTAGCAAGAAAATTAAAGGGTTTAGACTGAGCACTAAGATTGTTAGATTACAAATAATAAACCAAACTTCAGTGCCTGAATAAACAAAATTTTTGAGATTTTTGGGTTCACCTACAAGAGCCTTTCTTTTGTCACTAGTTGTAGAACTTCTAATAGTTCAAGGTTTAACTGGAAAGAAAATAAATCCATTCCTTCAAAACAAACTTATTGTAGGATTAACATAAAACAGAGCTTAAATATTTGTTTTTCAGCAGGGTGCTTGACATGGTACGTTTTAACTAGAAAAGCATGACTCTGCATTTCCTCCACTAGGGAAAGACTTAAGAAAAAAGTGCAGTTTTATTGCTTTAGTGTTTCCTTGGGAGGCCTCCTTTTTTCCACTTCTTTTACAGTTTCTGGAGTCCCCGAAAGAGAATCACTTATGGCAGAAAAGAAGAAAAAAAAAAAATAGAAGCCATTTTCTTTCAGCTTCTGTGGACTACACTGTAAGTAGAGGTTGCCTCTTCTTCACCCGGGAATCATTTTCACTCACTTATCAATACTGACAATTTTACCTGCTTGGGAAAGACATGATTGGTTTTGACAGGTCCTAGTGAAGGATGCACCCAATTGTGTGCAGCTCTCTGCTCCGATTCCTGTCCCAGAACATTAAATCTCTGTTTTCAGCAGGTGAGGTGCTGTCGTCTTCTGAGGAGATCAATTTCCTCGAGGCCAGTGAATGAACACGTGAAGACGCTGTCATTTCAAAGATCATTGTTGGGCACTGGTGGTTCACACTAACAGGAGGAAAGTAGCCAGTGAGTGATTCCTATAGTTAACCTTCACACACACACGGAAGGGCCTGAGCAAGAGAAAATTCCGTGGAGAGCAGAGCTGCAAAGGCCTATCAGAAAGACAAACGTTCCTGATGGAAAGCGATCTTTCACCATCAGGTCCTTGGTTCAAACCCATTCAAAAACTGTGAGATTAAGCGAGGTTAAAGGATCGAAGTTACTGAGAGCCCAAGGCTCCCAGAGTTTCCTCGTCCTCTCTGTGTACTTTAAAAGGAAAAGAAAAATACACAGTAATACCTGCTAAAACTTTCAGTGAAACATGAATGCCCTTCGAAAACTACAGGAAAACAGAGCTAATAATTTTCTCATGTGCTCGTACTTCTAATGGTAAACATGGCCACATCGTCCCAGAAATTAAAGGAATTAAAAGTTGAGTGGGAAAATGAACAGTGCTCGTAATAACAAGAAAATGTAGGAACTGGCGATAATGATAAATAAAAAAAGATTTGTGATGTTGATACATGTTCCTGAAGCTAATCTGAGAAGGGAATAGATAGCTAAATGTAATCAAATCAAATAAAAATTGGTGATGTAAACATAATATATACTGAAAGGTCATCTCCTAGAACATCAATTGCACCTCACACTTAGGCACTTACGAAAACATTTAGCCCCCATTGCACTTAAGCTGGAGTAGAGATGATTAACAGAGATTTTCTATCAAAAATGTTAGCCTAAGAAATATTAACACCTTCCAGATATGCCACGGAGCATACAGATGAAAAGCACCTGCACAAGTACCCTCTGAAAATGTTTTCTTCATGGGAGATCCTAGGAAATTTAAATATGGGTCCTTTCTCTTCTATTCACTTAAAGTTTGCATTATCTGAAACTTTCAAAATATCTTTAGTTGTGGAGCAGGTAATAATCTTGTCTTTTCAAGAGACTAGAATTGATACATTTTCTGTACTGCTATGATTGACTTTTAGTGAAATAATTTCTGGAGCACCTTTATTATTTCAGAGAAATTTTCAGGGTGTCCTATGACTCACATAACCTGGGTAATGTTTGTGAACTGCATCAGCGTGGGCAGTGCAGGTCATGGCACACATCTTAAGAAAGAAGTAAGGTCCCTAGTTATAGTTAAACATCTGCATCTACATGACTGGGAAACAGGGATTTTACTGGCCTCTTTTTTAGTGCTTTTGGAAATTCTGCCTTTTATGGCGTTTATTATTGTTGCCACTTAACTCTTTGGGAGAGGAATGAGAAAAAATAAACCTCACACATCAGATGTTAGTAAATTGATTAATGCACTTCTGAAAGACATGCAGTTGATAGAAAATTAGGCTGATATAGGAACCTGTGCATAACAACACTTTTTCAGCTCTTTTATCTTCCTAAAGCAAAATAATACGCTCTCCCCACGTGCTCTCCCCACATGCAACAATCAATTTCCTAATTCACCATGTTGAAAAATATTTAATTTAAAACTCTTTTTTTCTTCCCCCCCCCTACTAGCATGAGGTTTTAATGTTGAATCCTGTGTTTTGATGCATGGTTTATTGGACAGATGACAAAACCCAGCATGGCAATTAGCACAGACAAGAATGGGGGAGCAGAACCAAGCTTCCTTGGCAGCACAGTGAGCGCTCTGCCCCGATGGATCCATTTTCTCGTTTGCTTGCAGAAACAACTGCACCATTTCCTCATGCTGAGTCTCAGTTAGAATTCAGGAGCAAACGGGGAGAAGTCATTGACGAGTTTTTTCTAGCACAGGAAGTTAACTTCATTTGCCAGAAGATTGTTTTTTGTGCAACACCACCACAGTGTCTGACACGAGGCACTTTCTTCTGAGACCTAAATTGTTTTCACCAATTCTTACACCACCATTTGCTTCACTCTTCTTAATGGCTCAGTTACCAAATGAGAAAAAAGAAAATACTCTCATATCCCTTTAAAATTCCAGGAATAATTAACCTCTAAAATAAACTTTTGTTCTACTTTTGGAGGAATCATTAAGCAATAATGGGAACAATAGACTTTTTAATTAAACTTCACTGGAGAGGCAGTTCTGGTATTTGCTGAGCTTGTCAGATGCTTTGATGGCATTTCCCAGTTTTGCTGGCATTTTGCTACTTTTTCTCCCTGACCCTCCCCGAACTTGAGCTTTATTTGGGGAATCTGGATGTTGACAAAGATGTTCCCAGAAAACTGAGTTTTCATCTTGCTTGCAGACGTTTTCTGGCTGCCAGTGTCACCCTGTGCACTCCCAGTGCATGTTGCAGGCTGCCCTTCTGAGCTCAGAGTGGCGGGTCAGGTTGCAGAGAAGGAAACATCCATCCTTTATGCTTGGCCGTTGGCTCTCTGCTCGTATTTTCTCACGAAACACCTGAAGTCCTGACTTCTCCAGGAGCAAGCCAAGTTTCTGAAGGTGTTTCCACTCTGTTTAAAAGGGATTGTCCTTTGACATTTCAACCATCATTACTGACCACCCCAATCTCTGCTCAGGACTCGTAGGTACAAAACTCAAGGAAATCAACCTGTGAAGGATCTGCTGGGGAAAGGATAAGAAGAAACACCATTACGAGCAGCTCTAGATTTTATCTCCTTTTGAATAGTCTGTACAGGAGCAAAGAAAAAGCACAGAGTAAGAAGTGGGTGAAAGAGGCAGAGCAGTAAATTAAGATGCCAGAAGCAGCAGAGCATGATGAGTTTGGGAAGTCTGTGCTAGACAAGCAGCATGCTTGAAATGTGTGAAAGAAAGTTGCCAGACAAGGACAGGCACAGAAGAGTGGTCAGAGACGGGCCCATACTTAGTGAGGGTGGTTAGACGTTAATGGGTTTTCAAATCTCTGAATAAAATGGGTGGCAGGAGCTGAAACGAGCAGCTCGTCCGTACTCCCCAGAGGAAAATCAAGACAACTCACCTTCCACAGTGCCTTTGGGTGCAACAAAAGAAAATCTGCTGCCAAACCCTGTCATGTTCTGGCCATCTGCAAGCACACAAGCATGAAGGCACTAATAAAACTCTCTGTTAGTGGCGCAGCTCTCCCAAAAATGCTGCTGATGCTTTTTTGAAGTCTTGGGTAGGCAAGCCCAGAGGTGAAGTCAGAAAGAAAGGAGATGGCTCAGACACAATGCAACAATTAGACCTTCTACCCCAGTCCTGTAACAGAGTGTAAGAAAAAGCCTTATAAGCTCCTTGTGGGGAAGTGGAAACCTGGGTTAGACAGATATATTAAGATACTATAAAAAATGATCGTAGGAAAATACTAAAAATTGTACTAGGAGATTATTGTGAAAAGAGAGTTATAAGTAATCAATAATTTTCCGGATGTGAAGAAAGCCTTGCTTCTGAAAAATCATTCAAAGGAAAAAACTATTTACTGTATTATAAAAACCAGTCCTTTAAGATCAATGCCTATTTTAGATCTCATAACTTCTGTGTGCAGTTATCCAAACATTTCAGTTACAATTTGTCCATTGCAGCTATGGTAAAAACTAAAAATAAACTTGTTTTACCTTCTTCTACCAGCTGTTTAAAGAACATCATTCTCTTCTGATATAATACATGCAAAATATATAAATGATATGTTTGGGGTTTTTTAATTTCACTCTAAGAAAAAAGAATTTTTTACTAGAAAATTACAGATTTCAAGCACCAGGAGCTTAATTTCTGACCAGGTGATGATAATGGGAGTGACATTGGATTACTGCCAGGCGTTGCATGAAAAATATCCCCTTAAGTGTCTTCATTATAATTATGAAAACACTGCAGTTCAGCTAAATCTAAAAAACTTATCCCTAAGTAATCTTGCCATGACTTTTCATTATGGTGCATTAGTTTAAAGCACACATTGAACCCAGGCCAAATCAATACCTGATTTAAAGAGGAAGAATGGAAAATTTTGTAAAAGTCTGGAGGTGTCAGCGTCTGTGCTTCTCTTTTTTCCTATAAACATGCATTGCAATAACAATTGCAAACTGAGAAAACATTTGGTTGGCAGGTTCTAAAGGGGAAAAAACCCCAAACCTGTCACAGAATGCCTTTTTTAAAGTCTGGAAATCCAGCTGAGACCTACAGCTGTAGGAGGGACATTTGAATAACAGAATAAATAGGGGACCATTTTCTGGCTGACCAGCTCATTTCTCAACTCGTGTAATTTGAGAAGTGCCGAGTTTTCCCTTCCAAATCTTCCATCATCCAGAGCACACCGAGCAGAGTCTGATCTAATCCTTCCAGGAGTTAATTTCCTTTGTGTTCAGCAAAATGTTCAAGACTGCCTATTTAATCTTTTGTCTGTTATATGAACTTTTAGAATGGGTTCAGAGGGTATAGCAGAAGTTTTTACATTATGTGTTTTTACTGTTTATTCTGATCCATATGAAATCTCAGTCAAATATTTTACTTTACTTTAAAATCTTATTTTTATGCCTTTTCCAGTAATATTAACAAATATTAACATTGCATTAGTGTATAGCTAAAATATCAGCATTAAATACATGTTAAATACCTGGATGATTTCCAGTCTGAACTATACCTTTAGCTGTTGCTGTTTAACGGTCATCAATCCCTGGGAATTAGAGGAGAGTTCCATTTTTCTTCCTAATTTCTCCCTTAAACATTTTCAGCTTTCAGACTCTGTGGCCTTTTGGGGGAATATTCTCCTTGCTGGACATATGTGTTAGAGTGCTGTGGCCATGGAAACTGCAGTCCCAAACAAGAAAGAAAAGCAGAACAGGAGTTTTTGCCTCCTCCAAGACCCAGCACCAAGTCCCAAATCATCTTCTGCACTTCCCTTCTCTTCCAGATAATTGTTTGCTTCCAACTATTTATTTTTCTCTTGAAATGGTTTAGGTTTCATCTTAGTTTTCAACTATTTTTAAAGGTATAAAGATTGATTACATTCTCGCCCTTTCTTTTTAGCTGCCATTTGTCACTGTTGTGAAAAACATCAGCATGAAGGCTACTCCTATTAAATGGGAAACACTATAATTCCCATGCAATTTGTCCTTGTATAAGGAAAAAAAAAGAAAAAGGGAAAAAAAGAGAAGAAATAGCTTTTCCTCCACGGCTAGATTTGATTTCCCCACATAAATCCACACCCTCACACATCCCACCCACACATCATCTCATACGTGCTGCCGGGTTAGTGAAACGCCACAGGCTGCAAGCAAATATTTGAGGGACAGTTGAATTTATCCTGTGAATGGCACCCTCTGATTAGCTTCCTTCTAATCAATCACACCAATATCTGATTCACAATTCTGCCTCTGTAACAGCAATCAGATGGAGACCTTAAAAGAACTGATTAAAAGGTTTGAATACTTGGAGAGAGTAATTTAAAAATATTAAAAGGAAATTACTTTTTAATTTTATGTATTCATCTATTTGTAAGTTAATGAAATTAATGAGGCAAGAAATGAAATGGAAATTCCACAACTTTGCATTTCTGTAGTAAGTTTGTTTGCCATGAGCAAGCACAGAAAACCGTACCTACTACCATTCTGCAGCTAAAAATAATAAACAGTCTGTTTGCAAGGGTAATTCTATTACATATTTTGCCTCTTTTCTCTCACACAATCTACAAATATGCTAAATATCTCCCTGAAGGAGTCTCTGCTGGCCAGCATGAGGCTGAAACTCTACCGTAAATGTGTATAAAGTGACCCTGGAAAAATCAAGCATTTCTATTAAGATTTGTTTTTTCCCTTCTGCAAACAATATCTGCTCAGCTTTCCGTGTCAACCTAACTTTGAAATGAATCATTTGAGGAACTGAAAGCTGTGGCCTAAGAACTGTGAAAAAAGCAGTTTTCAGAAGATATGTGAGTACTGGAAGTGTTTTCTTCCTGCTACGGATGGGGAGACATTTGCTCGTTTCTTTCGTCTTAGCTTGGAAAAATCAACACAATCAAAATAAATATGACCAAAGGGCTGAAACTCAACCTGCAGCTCCCTCGCAATCACTGAACATCCGTAAGTTTTGATCAAGCACCCAAGCTAAGGATGAATTCCAGTGATTGATTAGCACAGGTACTCTAATGAGGTCGCTGGGCAGCACTTCCTCCTGCTGACATCTTCTATAGCTGGTTCTTGGTGGGCTGCCATCCTTAATCCTTTTCCTTATAAAAAAATCATAACTCACCATCCCAACTCTGGGACACGCTTATATACACAAAGAATTAAGTTTTAGGGGTTTAGGTTGGGTTGTGTTGTTTATAGGTGGTTTTGCTGTAGGCAGGATCACACCTCTGGGTTAGGATGAGGTATGTGAGGAGACAGGAGGCTCCTAACATACAGTGGATGACATTTTTTGTTATTTAGGCCCAAAAACCCATCACCAGTGGGTGCAGACACAGAGCAAGGGAAGAAAAACTGACAGTGCTGAAATGAGGCAGGAACAGGAACCACCGCTCCTGAAAATTCTCCTCAGAAATGTTAGGAAGGTCATTGAATAAAGCCTTACTCAAGGAGGTACTGATATTTGATAAAGTTCTGAACCTCGAGATCTGACATTATTGCTCACGAAATTAGTGAGAGGCACTGGGCTGAATTCTAAGCTCCTTTTGAGAATATCCTTAGAAGGATCAAAAAGGGGAACAAGCAAAACATCAAAATCTGAATGATTACATCTAAAGTAAAAGGGAGTCAGTGCAAATATCAGAAGAAAGTGACATCAGTGGCCTTTAGGTCTTGTGAGGAACAAAATGATAACTTTTGAGAAAAGTAGGAAAAAGTACAACATCAGGGTGGATGTCCCAAGCTAATATAACCAACAGAACATATTTTACTTTTACTGGAGCCATGAAACACTTAATTAAAAAGATCATGTTGGCAGAAAGCCTTTTTATTAGTTATATCTAATTACAAGCAATTGCTGGAGTATTAAACAGTTAATATAGCAAAAGTGTCATTTATTGTTATGAGATTCTGTGTAGTTTAAATCTCTTTTTAATAATACCAACAACAGTGATAATAACATTAATGGACAAAGCATTAGCAGGAAGCTTATGAGGTCATTGTCCCTCTTGTCCTGCCCAGAAAGAATCCTCCTGGCAATTTTGGGTCTCTGATTGGACTTAGAGGACTCAAACAAACAGACAGTCTCTAAATTGCAACAGTTGGGTCTCACCCCACCAAACATGAATGTTTTCAAGCTTCTCAATATCTCTTGCTCTTGATCCTTCATCCTTGGAGACCAGGATGCAGCATGGCACCATCCCTAGGATCCAAGCCTGGGAATATTCTTTACATTGGTAACTTTCTTTAAGAGGATTGTATAAACTAGATTTTTTTAGGTAAAATTACCCCTCTGAAATGAATTGCTGGATGTACAGCACTTCAAAAGCAGCAGACGTCTGGCTTTAGATGCTCATTAGTTTTCTTCGGATGGGGTAACAAAGGCATCAGTCTGGATTTGATTGGGAAATCCTGTAGATATTTATTTCCATAACTTTCCTCATTACCTTTACACACAGACCTTGACCCTGCAGTACTTCCTGTACCCTATTTCTTTCCTGCCAAGCAGGGATCCACGGTCTCACCTGACCTATGAATTTCCTTCTTCTTTCACTGGTCTCATGTCCCGCTGCAGTGCTGACCAGAACGGTGGCTATGCTTCAGGTCTGATGGTGGTCCCCGTGCCTGAATGGTCATCCAGCTTTAACAACTTCCCATTATTTCTAGACAAAATTATGCTGATGGCAAACTGCACAGACCTCAGATCTATCAAAGCAGCAAATTAAGGAACAATTTTAGACTTCCACCCAAAATTCGGAAATTCTGCATAAACAGTTTCCTGGAGCCATCCCCGTTAAGTCAACTGTGAATATCTGTGGGCAAGTGCAATTGCTTATGTAAGTAAAATAAACAAATAAAGTAGCAGATGACATCATCTCTTTAGTAACAAAAAAAATTAATCTTCAGAGTAGAAATAGGATTAAATACATGTTTGTGTGGAGACAGAATTTGGCCCAAGGTGTTCAAAAACATTAAAGCACATTGACAGTGCCCAGCAGTGCAATAGTTCATTTCCTTGTCTACAGCAGCCCACTCACCACACTGAAAATCTCAGGCCTTGCTATGCAAGTAACTTGACTTTGAGAGGGTTTGGACCAAACTGAGTCAGCTGCAAGTTACAAAAAAAATCTACTGAAAGAAATCTCTTATTGTTTGTTTGATTTTAGATTTGAAGGACATACCCTTTTAAAGTTTAAATCTAGCCAAATTTTTACTTTCTTTATGACATTTATGTTATTTTTACAGAGAGCTATTTTGATTTCAGTGCCTGTAAACCAGCATGAGATCAGGATATTCTCAGCTACCCCAATTGTTATACATAAAGTCATGCTATCTTCTTTGACGCTTTCTAGTTGAAATTGGCATCATTGATATTAAATATATTGGCATCTACATGATTTTAGGTGCATCAGTGCATCCTTAGGTGTTTATTATTTTTGTATTTCTCAGTGCTGTGTTGTGTTTTTCTTGGCAGCAGCTTTTTCACCTCTGCTCACGTCATTGTCTGATACGATTAATCAGCAGGAAACGCTGGTCTCTACAGCCACTGACTCATAAATATTATAAACACTCTTTCATTGCACCCTGAGAATATAAAAATAATGATATCAAAGTGTATTTCTGAGTCATGCAGTTACTTCCATGGAACCACAAATACATATTTTTTTTTCATGGGAAAAAAATGGATCTTTTTGGCAGAGTTTGATTTCCAGAGAAAGAATTCACTACGTCTCTGTAATTCTTCTGGTTCTTTATTTCTTTCATGGATGATTATATCCAGATTATGGATATTTTAATGACTGAATCTTTATTTCAATGACAGTTTGAGAATGAACTGTCTGAGTTTGCTCAACAGAAAATAAATTCACAGTAAATAACAAAGCACCTTTGTCTGACAAAGCAAACTAAATATGGATTCAAATTTCATTGAGAAGAAGTATGGGGTGTTTTCAAAATGTTAATTTTGAAAATTGGATGCTCACATTTGTTTCCAATATTTCAGGCTGATCTTCAAGTGGAATCACTTCTCAACCAAAGCAAGAAAGAGAAAGTATAAATTTTGTAGAAATATTTACAGTAAACTTAAGCAAAATTATTTCTCTTTCACCTTGAAAATAATTAATAGGAGTGAGATAAGCACATGTCAATTCCTGCTTTTGTGTTTTCCAATAGATTGGCAACTTTTGCAGTGAGATCTTAGCCCAACTGAAGTCCATAGTACAAAATAAAAATCCTTCTGTTGATAAATACAAACACACTGTGAAAAATGTGTTACTCTGAAAACAAAGACCTTGAAAACACAACACACTTTTTCTTTTGTCCTGCATTAGCATTTTTACCTCTGTGAGCCCTCAGAAACCTTCAGCTTATTTTTCACAGGAATTATGAACACATTTATGTCTCTTTTCTTTTAACCATCCACCAGTGCAGAAGACAACTTTTCTCTTATTTTCAAAGCAGAGCTTTAGATCTATTATTTCTCTCCCCAAAAACCCCATAATATAGGCAGCAGCAGCCAATAACTCTTTTCACGATCTTCCCATTTGGTCCAAAATACGGCAATCTTTGAAATAAATGCTGGGGCTGGAAAAGCCCTACATTCACAATCCCCTCAGTAAGGCTGAGATTTCTTTAGTGGTCCCTGCCAATAAGACATGACATTTATTTTGGCCAGGATTCATATGTGTTGACAAGGGAATGAGCAAAGTCCTAACCCACTTTACACAGGCCATGAAATATTCCCATCAAAGGGCTGCAGTGCTAAACTAAGACTGATTTTAAGAGGTGAAGAATGCTGTATAAGCATGATTCCTTGGAGCAATTATATCCTTCAAAAGGCAACCGTATAACAGGATTTAATCCAGAATAAGAAATAAAAGACCTACATTCTTGGGTCACATATGAGATAAAGCTCAAACTCTGCATTTTTAGTTTTTCTCCCAACAAATGATTTGAAGAATATCCACTTTATTCAACTGCCAGACCTAAAGCTTTCCAAGCTAATACACTGTTTCCTTTGATCCTACTTTGGCGCAGGCACAATGTGCCTCATTGTAATCTGAATCCTCTCTTTTGTTTTCTGTTTAACATCAGACACTTTAAGAGAAGAATAAAAGTCCCTGTTCCATACAGGTCTCAAAAACCTTTTCTCTGCATCCTTTGGCTTTACCTCTGAAACTGGCAGATCTCACAAGTATAAGACTCCAGCTACAATTTTCCTGTGATTTCTGGAAGTTTCCCTGTCCCACAGCTCTCGTATTCACAAACCTGCAGTTTGCACCCATAAAATACCCTCTGTCCTTACCTATGGAAAACACAAAATAAATGCAAGTATTAAATACTTCCAGTTCTCCATCATATCAAGATGGTCAAGTTGAAGTTCCTGCTGTGAACTCAGGCCCTCAGATTATTCACCCCAACAACCAAGAAATCAAGCTTTGAATCTGAGCTCGCTGTCATTGACTACAACTAGGATTTGTGGCCGAGCTTCTCTGTATCAATGAATCGTTGCTGCTTTTCTGAGACAAGCTGGGCTTTGCAGAATCACCTTCACTGTCACATTTTCAAAAACTTTCATAGATTTCCTCCGTGTAGTCATTAAATATTGCCCAGGCTCTTGACCCACGTGTGACAGAGCAGAGCCTGGTTCTGCACACAGAGCAATGTCACGGTGCCCAGTAAGGGGTGTTTTCAGAAAACAAATCCCTCAACAAACCAGTCCCTCCCTGCAAGTGACCGCTTCAGACGGTACAAGAAGTGTTTTGGGATTATGAATCCTCGGGGCCATTTATCTGTTGCTACAGCAGAATCACAGGATCACAGAACAGTTTGGGTTGCAAAGGACCTTGAAAGTCATCTGGTTCCACCCCCCTGCCGTGGGCAGGGACACCTTCCACTAGACCAGACTGCTCAAAGTGCCATCACATCTTTCATTGCATCTTGTCNTGGGGCCATTTATCTGCAGATAAATGCTACAGCAGAATCACAGGATCACAGAACAGTTTGGGTTGCAAAGGACCTTGAAAGTCATCTGGTTCCACCCCCCTGCCGTGGGCAGGGACACCTTCCACTAGACCAGACTGCTCAAAGTGCCATCACATCTTTCACTGCATCTTGTCAGAAAATCTGTGTATTGCTCCTCACTATGGAGCAATACTCCTTTTAATTACTCTTTTAGATATGATGGGCTCCAGTTTTCCCGACTACTTTGAAAGAAAACTCGACAGTTTTTAACTTGTTTTTGTTTACGTTTCACTGCCACAATTTCAAGGAGGGTGGACACGTCTGTATTGTGGAGGAATCCTTGCATGGCTGAGAATTTAATGATTTGACTCTGCAAACCAAATATTTTCTGAGTGCAAAAGTACTGCACATTCTTGCCTCACTTGTTCAGAGGAATATAAATGAGTGGGTCAGATGAGAATCTTTATTCTTTCATTTTTAAATATCTACTAATGAAGCAATTGTCAGAAGGCTGAGTCATAATGTAAATGTGTTTCTGACCAGAGGTCTGGCTGCTCCAGCACACTTCAGAGTATCCGGAGGAGTACATCTAATCTGCATCCACTCTAGTTATTCATCAGACTCCTGCAATTATCTCAAGAGTGCTGGAAGGAAACAAGCAGCCACGTGGAAATTCTTGGAGTAAATTTTGATCTAACTGAACTGAAGCTGCTGCTTTCACACAAAGAAGAAAGATTCTTTACAGAAGCCTAAAACAATTACAGCAAAATATGTTATATTTCATGCTGGCATCAGAAAGATGGCTAATGAATATTTGTTTTCAGCTTAAAGACGGTCTCAGAATCACAAACTCATGGAATAGTTTGTCTTGAAGGAATCTTTAAAGGTCACCTAGTTCTAACCCCTGCAGTGAGCAGGGATATCTTCAATCAGATCAGGTTGCTCAGAGCCCTGTTTTCTGAAAGGATATGCAAGTCCATCCCTTTTGATGCACAGGAGAAGGAAAAGAGCCACCAAAGGAGAGGGGAAAAATGAAGGAGGGGAGAATGGCATTAATACAAAGAAGAATCAGCACATTTGGTTCAAATCCTTCAATATGAAGTAAACTAACAGAAATGGAGCTACAAATTATGTTTGATATTGTTAATACAAAGGGAAGTCATGATATATGGTGAGAAGATTTAGCACTGCTCACGTAAGAATAACTATACTGTCCCTTCCTCTTCAGAGTACAGATCATTCATAATTGTTACTCAAATTTAAAGGTTTCTGAACACTTTTCAAACACCCTCTCTAGATCGTGGATGTAAGAAGATCAGAAGTTTTCCAAAGAAAAGAAGGGACAGTTAGCAAACAGAAGGAGCAGAGAGTGAGAAAGAGATGTTAGACTGGTAAAAAGAGAGAGGCTGAGATATTTGGTAGCTTCTCCTGCAAATACTGCAATTGTTTGTAAAGAAGATAAAGACCTTCCATAAAAGGCTTTTTCAGAGCAAAGACATATTTGCAGTTTGGTCAAATCCTGAAATCAACCTGTGTTTTCCTATAGACTTAAATATCTTCACATCTTCCTTCCGCAATTTCAAAAGGTATGATGAAAATACGTAACCTCAGTACTTATTTTCTTAATGTTAATTGTTGTCAAAGACCGTGATCTGTTTGGACAGTCAGGGTACATTTATATGCAGCCTCTCAGCTGGAAAGGAGCTGAAGCAGAAGGAAGGATTTTTCTGGACTAGCCTGCTAGGACATGAGATTTTGGCTGTGCAAACAGGCTCTGCCTCTCAAGTAGGTATGTGCATGTGCTTGCACAGTGTTTCAAATATTTTTAACTTTGGATTGCCACCAACTAGTAAACTTTCTGTGTGCCTGTGCACATTAATTCTTTTCCTCACTCCAAACTTCCTCACCTTCAGGGAAAACATGGCTTGAGACTGTGTTAGGAAAACAAACACACTTGGCTGTAGGTCTAGGTCAAACATTGACTTGAAAAAACAATAATTGTGTCAGTAAATTATTTCTGGCACAATATCTGTCACCTGTTTCAAAAGAGTTGAAAGCAAACATGCCCATTCCTCAGCTTAAACAAATCTGGCCTCCATGCTGCTGAGCTGGCAAGAGATGCTTGTATTCTTTCTCTCCTTTCTTTTTAATCAAGTTTTAAAAGGTCCTTGTTGCCAGGTTTCTCAACAAGCCATTTCAAGCCAGCTTCTGGTTTCTTCTTTGTTTTCTGAGGGGGAATTTGAGGGCTTCACTCTGAGGGAGTCAGACAGTCATTTTCCCGTGCTTGTGTCTCCCCTTATGAGGGGGAGTCAATGTCTGGGAAGGACTTAAAATTTTGGGAGTTGGTAGGGCCTAGCAGTCAAAGTACTCTGTGCAAGTGTTTGTATAAGTGTTAGGAAATCAAAATCCTGCACAATGTTAACACTATTTTATAGGACAGTAAAAATATTGAATAGGTGTAGCCAGACACCTGCTCTGGAGAGCTCATTTCAAATGGATTGTTCAGGACTCACCAAATGCAGCAACTCCTGCTGATGCTTGTACTAGTTTGAAGTTGAAGTGCAATGTTATTATTAGTTGCTTCTCAGTTTGTTTCTCACTTTACCCATTCCTGCAGGATTTTAGACCAATCTTGTTATTTTTCATACTAAATGAGGAAAACCAGATGGACAAGATGGATCACAGACAGGCTTGAAATTATGCTTGTTCTCCAAGGAAGGGATGAAATCCTGGAGTTGTATCATTTATGAGTGGCTGTTTACTTTTACTGCCTCATAACTAGACCTTGGGATTCATTAATGACTGGAAATCACAGACCCTGGAGGAACCATTTATGCAAACTTTAGAGAGCAAAAAAAAGAGTCATCCGTATCTTCCATGGTATGCTATAGGAGAATAATAATATCAAATAACCCAGAATATGCTGCAATGTAAAAGTGTCGGCTGCAGGTCTGCATACAAAGAAGAAGATACATAAAACTTTATAGCCGATGTCTTTTTAATATTCTAAATCAACACATAAGTGTAAAAAGCTACTTTGCCTATGTCCTGCTAGCCAAGGAGGGCAGAGGTCTAATGTTTCATCTTATAAATTTATTTTAAGAAATAAGAAAACCCGTCTTTGAGAGGTATGTCAATACAAAAATAATTATTACATGCAAGCCCCTCAGCATAAAATGAAATTAGACAAGAAATAAGGGAAATGAAACAATACTATTTGAATGATTAAATCAATTTTGGCTGGGGTCATGTTGCATTAAGGGAAGACATTATACAGGCAGAACTATATTTTCCCTTCTTGTCAAGAGGACTGCAGTTCATTTGACTCCTACACCTCAGCAATACATGAGCCACAGAGGAATGTTGCCTTCCACTGCCATTTTAGTAGGAAATGAAAGCTGTTCCTCTTCAGTGCAAACCTTGTCACTGTGACCCAGGTGATGATGAGTTTGGGTTGTTTGAAAAGGTTATACCAGTAATGACCTCAGCAAATTCAATTATCAAGGGCAATCATAACCCCCCTCTCAATGTTTTAGCAGAAAAAAGTCTGATTTTGTAAACAGGTTTCCTCATCTGCTGATCCTTTATCCCTTCCTGTAGCAAACCTGGTCTGGATTCACCATCTCTGAAGAGGCAGAGCAGTCAAGCTTTGCAGCAACATGTTTCAGAGCCTTATTCATTAAGACACCGGAAGATTTAATTAACTTCACTGGAAAGAGCCTGCGATTGCAGCCCCATAGAGCAGTTTGTAAGCAATATGCAGCTGAATATTGTATCTTATATTTTCTCAGGTGTCAGACTGATGACTTCATTGCCAGCTTCTCTACCTGAAGTAATAATTTTCCATCTTGCAACATATCAGATGCACTGCCGAAACTCAACCCCCAAAATATTAATTTACTTTACATTTTCTTTTTTTTTTTCAGGAGCATATCTTGTCTAAAAAAATCATGATGATTTAGAGACAGTAAATTTATAGAGTATTTTGCTCTATTTCCTCATACACATTTTTTTCATTCTGAGTGCAGATGGAGGTGAGCCCAGCAGATGTACAGCAGCGGTTTCACATCTTGCCTCAAAACTTTTTTTTTCCTAGGGCCTCCTTCTACGAGTTGTAAAGGCCACATCAAAATGTCTAGACAGTGTTTGTGTGAAGTCGTGTGTCAATAGATTATTTAAGATTCTAAAGACTCTAAAGTTATTATTTGGTTACAAGGTTGGCGTCAAGCAGGCTAATGAAAGGCCTGGGCTTTAGACCACGCATTTGCAATTTGTTGAACTGATTGCTGTCAGATGTTACACAGGGAAGGGGTTTAGAAGGATGCAAATGAATGATCAGCCACTGGCGTGGATGAACATCAAATAAGGACATAATGAAGGGTTGGGGGGCCTTCGCTTCAGGCCATAACAAGAACTGCAGTGCTTAGGAGGAAAACACTCTTATGACTGGGTCTTTCCATCAGCACCAGGATTACTGGATTTTCTTATTCTGATCAAAGAGCGCCTAAAGAACAAAGGATGCTGCAGTAGATGGACAGTAGGACAGTTGTGATATTCCAGGGAATAAACTCAGAAAATCAACACTCATCAGTTTAAACCTCTTAATCTGTTCTATCATTTATTCTGCCTATTCTGTTTGTAAACTCCATTAAAGTGCATTAACAAACTATAATACTGAAGGCAGACAAGAAATCTAATTATCTTTTGTTGCAGAGCACCATATGCTTCTTTTAACTCCAAATAATAGGCTGGAAAACATTAGTATTTTAAATGAATCTTTGATGAAGTTGAACAAGAGACAGGAAAAAAAAGTTAACCAATCTCTTCCAGTTATATTGGTTTTTGCTAGATGGGTTTACCTTTTTCACATGCTTATTTTGCAGTATCCCAAAGGGCAAATGGAAACAGGTGACAGGGTTAGTCACTTTTATGTCAGACATCATTTTGCTCCCAGCTGTGGCCCTGAGGAAGGTTTTGTTCATGGGTTTTTTATTATTACTGTATTTTTGGCATGCTCATCTAGTTGCAAAAGGACCAGATGTCTCCATTGACGTTTTGAATAAACAAGCAAACTAGAAAATCATAATAATTTTAAATCCCTTCATATGTTGCACACATAAAGGAGGTTCCTGTTCTTTGGGATTTATTTTTTCACTCCAAAACGTTATACCGCAGAAAATAAAAAGCAAGCAACTCCCCAACCCACCAAAACAAAACAAGCCCCTGAAGCAATTCCTCCTCGTGGCTGATGGCAAGTGTGGATCCACTCAACTGGAGATCACTTTCTGAAAAGGAGTGAAACCAAGGCATCGCCTCCCCACCCTGCCCAGTGCCACTGTGCACCAAGGAAAGCGAGGCTGTGCGGGTGCACAACCACCCCGAGCCATGATCTTCGCCCAGGAATATTGGGTGTGCCAAGTGAAGAGTCCCTTTCTCCAGGGGTATCTGGAAGGAGGAGAAACCTGTTGCCAAATGGCAACCCTTCTGGTGATTGGTATGAAAAAATAGTTAAAAATATTTTTATTGCTTAGCTCTGAATTTTTCTTTTCCCTCTTCCTTGTGCACAGGTTTTACATGAGAGTTTCTGAGGTAACTGCTTTATCTGTACAGCTCCTCCTATCAGTGACAGCTACCAGGAATTTTTAAAAATGCATTATTAGCCTCTCACAGAATAATCCACAAATAAACGTAGAAGATAAAAAAATGGCTGTTTACAATACTGAAGATAGAACAAAAAAAAAAGAAATCCATTTTAGATGCTTGGCAAGACTCCCTTTTACTTTGTCTCCAGCTAGGAAGGAAACAGGAACAATTTGGTGTGTCTGAGCTGGTAATGAAGACATACACATGGACTACCACTAGCTCTGCTTCATGGAGCCATTCTGTGCTCTTCAGGTGATTAATAAAAGGCTTTATGGTCGAGATTTAGGGAAAAGAAGAGAAAGGTTTTCATACATTTGCTCTGGTTTTCTTTTAAAGGATTACTCACATTCTTTCCAAAAGAAGCTGGCAATATTTTTTCTCGGAAAGGAAATTAATTATAACAGCAACTTCTGGTTTCATTAAATATGTTAGTACTTTAATATTTCATATTTGGTTAAGGTCTGAAAAGAGAAATAAAAGCTGTTAAATCTTTAGCACATCACTTCAATTTCCTCAGAAAGTCTGGGGAAGCAATTCCATCTATTCTATTCATTACATAAAGGAAAAGAGGATTATTTCAAATGTATTCAGAGACCTTAACTATGCAATATCCTGGTAGAATTTGCATGTAATGAAGATTTTAGATGAAATTCTGCTTTCGGATAAAGTCACAGTAATATCTTTGATTTCAGGACTGGTTCAAATGCAATCAGATCTTGACCACCTTGAGCTCTGGAAGTTTTTTGGGCAATGCCTCCTTCCCTGCTAGAGGAACTCTTCATATGGGTCAATCCTGCTCTGAGTGGAGTCTCAGGGACCATCAATCACCTGCAACATGCTCTCATTCTGAGTGAAACATGAAAGGATATGCAAACTAGATAAAGAAATGCAATATTGGTTGGCCAGAGAATTTTACTCAAAGCAATAATCCACAAATAAAAATATCTTTAGCTAATCCTAAGGATGCCCTTTTCCAGTTTCACCTTCAAGAGAGGCACAACTAGCTAATACAAGTTCAAGACTGGAAAGAAATATTTTCTTTTCTAAGCATTTCATTTGGATCCTGACAGTTCTTTCACAATCCTTTCGGTTTTCATCCCCCCACTTCAAATATATTATTCCAGGTAATAACTACAGTATTTACCATTTTTATCTCCTCCTCTCAGTGGCGCTATGTAAGTACTTTCTGCAGGGCTAAAATGTTTCTTGCAGAGCACCTGAGTGCACTGAGGGGCATTCCAGCCCCTTTCAGTTGGAAGTGGGTGCTTAAGACACTTCTGACCTTTTTACCCTTTTATGATGGAGACTTTTGTATACTCACTTTACAATTAGACCATCCATACCAGTCGTAAATGTGTTTCTTTATAAAGTCTCTCTGCTGCCTCCCCTTTGCAGTGATTCTTTTGCAGCTGGCCTTGCTTTTCAGGCTGCATGTTCTATTTTCCTGGAATGACTCTTATATTACTTCTGAAATGTGGAATGCAGTCAAAGGGAGGGATATTGATTGTATCCTCATGTAAAACTGCTGAGAAGGAGATGTAGAATTGATCTCACCCTTGGCTGAGGAGGACTTTCAGCCCTGTCCCAACACTACAAGACTAACCTCAGCCTACTAATAAAAATTCCAAACTACCTCCCTTTTAGGAGTTCTACTCCACATTTAGACAAGGATTCTGTTCTTAAGTGACCCTTCATCAGCTGTTCAGAAGCAAGCACGAGATACCTCTCTTAACTTAATCCTTTCAAGTGAGATGCACGTGGATGTTGACAGGTCTATGAAGCCCCAAGCGAGAAACCTGTGCTGCAGTGGGGACAGCATGCAAAGGACTTTCTTCTTTAATATCTTACACTTACTTCTTTTAAGTGGATGTGTCCTAAATTGTACAGTTAGAGACCTTAATCACCGAGGGTGTCTCCTCACGGTAAAATTTTGTTTCCCAGGTACTTAGGAGAAAGGCTAGAATGCAAATAATTGAAATTTTCTTTTTTAAAAATTAGGGCTTGTTTTTTCTTTTGTTTAGTGGATTACATTATCGTTGTAGGTCTCTTCTAAGTGAAAATAATCTGTTCTGTCCCTTTTAATGAGTTCAGTCTTAAGCAACATTTGCACTAGCAGCCCCTCATCCTATCTTTGGGTAACAGCCTGTCTTCACTGCTGAGTGATACTCGGATCAACAGGAAAGAACAGAGAAATGGGCAGTTTCCCCCAAGCCATCATAAATATTTCCTGCCAGGACCCTCATGATAAGATGGAGCTGCTGATTTCATATTGCAGCTGCATCCCAGAATGGCAAAAAGGAATTGCACGGTGTTGCTGCTCAGGGAGCTCATAAAGTCCTAGCAAGATCTCTGTCCCCACATGCCCACACCAAAGAATGGATATGATAAAGCTTGGATGTCATCCAAACCCTGCTTTCTGTCTCCAGCTTTCTTTTCTCAGCAGCTGAGCATTTCAAATTTATACTAGAATAATGTGACCTCGGGAGACCTTTATTTAAACAAATAGAATTAGGTTGTATAGCTATGTGGTTAATGACAGTTCCTGAAACACATTCAGCAGCAATTTGATGTTATTATTACAGCTAAGTAGTTTTTGTAAGGTCTCAGTTAAACATTTCTCCACTAACTCATCAAGACAAAGAGTTGACCTCAGCTTTCTTTCGGAGTCCATCAATACAGCTCCTCTGTGAAGCAGAGGGGCTGTTTAATACAAAAATAAATCCGAGGACTTCCACCACCTCCTGTTCCATATTAGCTAGGCACACTGAGTCGGCAGGGCTGCCCATCCCCTGGTGGCTCGTAAGAGCTGCTTTCATTCTATTTTTAAGGATAAAGCTGTCCGTAAAGGTGGGCTGCCTGCTGGGCTCCTGATGGATTTAAGATCTTGGTATTCAGATTAGGGCAGAAGCAGCTAAAAAGGAAGGAAAATATGTTCTAGTCTTGCTGTTGTGTTCAATGAACATCTAATCACATCAGGCTTTTTTTTCAAATTAGCATTATTTGTGTTTAGCCTTCATTAGCGCAGTTCAGATTGAGCAGTTGGTTACAGTAAACCCTGCAGGAACAGGGACGTGCTTAAGTTTCTCTGCAAAGGGGCCTGGGGGCTGTATATTTATAGAGATCCATGGAAAAGATTGCAAATAAAAAAACACAGATGCTTTTGTGTGAATTTAATTCCTATTAGTAATATGAAGCTATCGACATAAAGGAAAAAGATTCTGTTAATAAGGGAGCATCTCTGCATTTTTCAGCATGACAGAAATGTTCTATAGATGGGTATTTTCTTTCGAATGTGCATATTGTAGAGCTCACCACCTCTGACATTGCCCCGGAGTCTGGGTTCAGTGCCTCTTCACATTCAAGGGCACACACAGAATGGTTTGGGCAGAAAGGAACCTTAAAGACCGTCTTTCCAACCCCCTGCCATGGGCAGGGATGCCTTCCACTATCCCAGGTTGCTCCAAGCCCCATGCAACCCGGCCTTGGACACTTCCAGGGATGGGGCCACAGCTTCTGTGGGCAACCTGTGCCAGGGCCTCACCGCCCTCACAGGGAAGGAGTAGAAACACAGACATTTATTTCTGTCAAAGCACAGCTACATGACACCAGCATGAATTTTTGAGGGTGGAATACACATTATTTGCTGCTTGGCCTCTCTGGCTGTGGAAAGTTCTCCTGGACTCAGGGAAAGATGTGGGCTGCCAGGCAGATCTGGTGCCCCAGAAGTGCCCAGCGCTCTGTCAGAAAGGTCACCCAAGAAAGAGTTACCTGAGCTTTGTCCACTGCCTGGAAAAGTTCTCATGTCAGTCTGTGAAGCTGTCCTGTTATCCCAGATGTCCTTGTCCATGTCTTCTACTTGCCTTCTATAATTTTAAGCCTGAACTAATGTAAATCTACATCCTCCAAAACGTCAAGGCCCATTTCCTTCAATCTTCCCTTCATGAGCATTAACTCCTAAACAGTGTGGGATACATATGGTTTCCTGACTGGCACACAGCTCTCTCTTCCAATTCCAGACAAATTAACAGCGTGAGCTGCTCTTCCCTCTATTCAAGGTTGTAGTTTTGCACCAAGCCCTTGAAGTCTGGGGACTGAAAAGCTCATCAGACACCTCTGGATGAAGTGCCCGGCTGCTGAAGGCCCAGGGACAGTGCTAAAGTCTGCCACAGCCCTGTGAGGACCTCTTTGTCCATCAGCAGGCAGAGGTGATGCCACTGCAGGCTGAGCTAACCCAGCACCGGAGAAGCAGGACACCTCTGTGGGAGTCTCCACATGTTCTCCCATGATTTAAAAGTAACCACAGAAAAATAAACAACATTTTGCTTACAAACAGAGGGAGATATGATTGAAACCCCTCATTGGAGATCTTTAAAGCAACCAAGGGAGCACACTGAGAGTTTGTAATCAGGCCACGCTGTGCTGTCAGCGACTGAGTCCTTTCAGCAGCCGCGGCAACGACGTGCATGTGTTGAAAAGTGAAGAAAAAACTTTATGTGTTTCCCCGTGGGGGAAAACACTGAAAGCCTTTTTTCCTTTTTAATATACTAAGAGGTGTAGAAGATTTCATGCTATCTTCAGATGTCAGCGTTAGATTAGGATGTGATGACAGAGGACATAAGGTATTGCTGGACAGTAAAGTGCCTCTGGCCAAAGGCAAGCCTGTCCTCGTTAATTTTATCTCAACCTCATCTCTCTGATTTGTCACTGGCTCTGAATTCTTCAATCCCTTCTCTCCATAAAAATGTCTATCTGTCTCTTAAATTCATTTATGTCATTGCCTTTTATGACCTTTCTTGATAACTTACTCTTTGTATTTTCTATCCTGAGTAAAAAGCTCTGCCTGAATGAATTTTCTCATTGGTCTTAATTTCCTAATTTTGAGGTTTTGTGGCTGTTGGTCCTAGTTATTCAATTCCTCACCAGTATAAGCATTATATTTATGGATATTTAGTTTTTTCACTAGCTAAAAATCGGGGGGGGAGGGGGGGCATTATTTCTTTTTTTTTTTAAATGGATGTTCATTTACTAAAACACCCATGGGCAGCCTTTTTTATATTTTCTGCCAGATATAAGTTTGGAAAGCGTTTTAAAACTATACATATCAATACTACACCTGGAGCAGGGACTCTGTACCAGGGTTGGGGTTGAGCCAGATAAACACAGCCCTGAGTCGATTTACTGGCTTTGGCAAGTTTCTTCCCAACATACTGTTCTTTTCCCCTATTCTAAGGATTGTGTGTTTTGAACCATCATCCTCTACTGTGCCAACTACGAATGCAGCTTCTGCAAAAAATGTTCCTCTTGACTGTCTTGATAATTTTTGCAGTACTTGGAATATTAAAAACTTTGAGAAACTGTAATAAGAATACAATGTTCGCATGTATCTCTATTCATATGCAGCTCTATTCTTTACACCTCAGCTTGGGCTACCTATAAAAGTCTCTCATATGCATTTTCTATTTCAAGACTTTGTGCTCCAGACCAGCTCAAAAGGCTTTATTATTAAGACTTTATCCATTTCATTTCTGTGCAGATTTCATTGTCCGTCATGGCCAATATATCTTCCCTTAATTTTCACAAAGTCCAGCCAGGTAGGTCATGACCAGATTCTTCTATAATCTTTTTATATATTTAGACACTGTAATGAGATCATCATCCAGTGTGCTTTTTTCTTTCAGGCTAAATATGCTACACTTCTTGAGTCCCTTTCTCATCCATGGCATGAATTTAACTCCTTACCTTTACCACACTACTCTAAAAACTGTCTGAAGTGTCAAAGACGTTTTGGTTTTTCAATTTTAAAATTTTGTGGGTCCAGCTTTGGCACAGTTCTTGCCCTTTCTTTCTTAAGCAGAATGTTCTGCCTCCATGACACTGCTGAATGTTGCAGAAGCTGCCATTTGGGAGCACTGGTCAAAAAAAACCCCAAAACCAAAAGATGACTGCTATTTCCTAAATGCTGGCTGTTCCCTGGGTTATTCTTACCAGCATCCAGCCCTTGGCCTGGAAAGAAGGATAAAGGCTCAAGACTTTCTTGTTCCTGTCTTATAAACCACACAGCTCACAGAGTTAGGTAGGAAATTGAGTAAAATCTCAGCAAAGCAACTCAAGTTCTGCTCTGGAATGTGCACAATGATCTCTTATGAAGGCAATTTTTCTTCTGGACTTATTAACGAGAAGAAACTGTGAAACACTGAACCCATGGATTGTTCTGCAGCGTTAAATAATTATAGCAACTTCTTCCCGTTCTGTGGGCCAGTAATGAAAAGACTCTGTCCTTTCTCTCAGTGTTTGGCAATATTAATTCCTATCTCCCTGAGTTATTTGGCAGGAGTAAGCTGAAAATCCAGAGGAAATGCTGCATTTATTTTTCAGTACTGTCTTCAGTCTCATGGGGACAGCATGGTTTGTACCAAGAAAAGACAATAATTTGTTCTGCTTACAAGGAAGGAAAAAGTAATTGGGGGGTGTTTTTTACCACTGTTGTATAAATAAGAGCATCTTGATGTTGAATTTGGAGGTAGATGTGCTCGGAATTGTCAAACACATAAAAGAGTGTTGGAGCTGACGCTCAGCAGCCAGGGCAGGGAGCAGCATGGACAAGGTCACGCAAGCATAAGAAAGGTGGTGGGCTGATGCCTGTATTGCCATACTTTCCTGCAAGCCTAGCTCGTAGACATGCACTCTGTACCACTTTAAAATATTTGTTTCTAGCTGCAATTCTGTGTATGAGCTGCAGCTGCTTTTCTTGGCTGCTGTAGGTCCTACTCAGGTGTTTCTATAAAGATGGGAAAGTTTCTCAGCAGAAAAGGACTATGTAATGGATAAAGCACCACAAGCACATATTTTTTAATATTATCAGACTAGGACTAGGTTAAAATAATAATCATCAGTGAAAAAAGAAGCTGTCATCAGCTTAATTTTGTCAAGTCTGGCTGATCGTATAAGCACAGAGCCGCACTTCCTCACATCCCCCAAAGCATGCCTAAGATCTATTCCTGAAACTGGATGCAAGTGATATTCATTAACAGCTCTACCATGCATATTTAGTTTGCACTGCACATGATAATGTGTGAACAACAAAAGGGATAATGTCATTATGGAGGCGCAAGTAGCAGCTCCGTACTTGTGAGCAGGTTTATGTTCTCTCCTCTCGTTCTCTGCTCCAAAGATCTGTCTGCATGATGTGTTGGGTTAAAATAGCAGACCAAAATAAAGTGTTTGTTCCAGGAAACTTGAATCTAGATTAAACACATATCTATGCTGATTATTAAAATGTTGTTTAAGTATCGTCTTATGCTGTGCTTTTCACACAGCTCTCCCACACCAATGAAAATTGCCAGGGCAGGGATGGACTTACATCCTCTTTTTGCTCCAGGAGCAAAAACAAGAGATGCAGTTTCGGCAGCCCACCCTGGAGATGGCAGCACTGGCCAGATTTCCCCAGATTATGTGTGTTTTGTCCTCTCATGCTTCACTTGAGTGAAGCTTTGGCACAAACACTGGTGCCAGGATTTATATCAGGAACTGTGGAAAGCCCACAGGGCTCCACTGAGCTGCCTTTTGCAGCACGTGCCATAACACTGGTCTATCCAAGAGCTCCATGGTTTTAGTAGCTCACAACTGCATGAAGAAAGATGTGTTTTTTGAAGGAAATAAAACTCACACCCAGAAGAAGAAGATCTAAAATAACCCTGAGAATAATGTGAGAATACGAAGAGACAGGAAAACGTCAATGTCTCAGCCCAGGATGGCTCTGAAACCGATATTGAAGCAAACAAATAGCCAAAGAACGTTACAGGGGAGCTTTAGAAAGGTATTTCTGTTGAAAAGCAGGCTGCTGCTGTTTTTGTTGCACATGAGAAGGATGCAGGAGCCTCGTGCGTGCCCAGGCTGCCTTGGTCACAGCAGGAGTTGTGCTGTCCTGCCTCGAGCAGAGCGATTGCCGTCACCCGGCCCCGAGCGCTGACTGCACAAACAAACAAACAAACAAACCAACGGGCTCATACCCACCTCACTCGGGAATTTTTTTTGATGAATTGTCATCAGTGGAGAATAATTTATCATAGCTGAACCATTTTTGGTAGAAAACACTGTCTGAGCAATGAAATATGTCAGGAAATACTTTTTAGCTGGAGGTTGTGTTCAGGATGAAAAATGCCTTCCCTGGAGGAACCAGCAGACTGATACCCAGGACAGGAAACAGGGATGTACGAGGTCCTTTTTCCCAGGAGTGCATTGTAAGGCTCAAACAACAGAATCCTAAAGGCTCTTGTCTGCACAACCCCATGGTGAGGGATGCTCTTGAAAGATGGAGGAATGACAGCACAAGGGCATGAGTCACCTCCAAACAGAAGACATCCCCTCTGCCCAGGAAAATTATTTAAATCTCAGTGCTTCCTAGGAAAGGAAAATTCTTCTCATGAGGGAAATGTGTCTTTTTTAGGAAGGAAGTGCTGTTCTGGAACAACAGCCAGCCAGCATTGCATTTCCACCTTTCACCAGAACTTCTCTGGAGCCATTGACTCTAATCACTTATTTCTTACGTTTTGTGTGTTTGCTGACTTTCCTCGCTCTGAAATTAGTTTGTGGTGTCCTAGAAAACCTGGGCACCCGGAAAAAAATGCCAGCTTTTTGTTGGGGCTTTTTTTTTGAGATTTAGAAAATATTACCATCTACCCTAGTGGTACAATAAACAAAGCACCTACTGAAACAAATGGACAGCTTTCATTTTTGTCTCCTCTCTCCAGTAAATAACAGTTTGTTTGAAAGAAGCAGGAATTAGCTGAAACTAAGTGGAACAACTATCTGTGATAAAGGTTTGTGACAACCACGCGGGAAATAGTTTTCTGGTCTCACCCAAATATTTTCAGTTTAGGACATTTGTGACTGCCAGGAATGAGTGAGGGCTGAGATCTCACCCCCATTACAAAAGAGCTGTGAGGCTGATGGAGTTCTCCTGGGTCCACCAAAACTTTTATTTTTCTCAGGTTTCATTTCAGTTTTGATTTTCTTATGTTTACACTGCAGTAAGAGAGTGTAAAGTATCAAAACAAAATGCATTTCCAGCCTTCAGAAAACGTATAAGTGGGCTTAGGAAAGGTTGGAATGAAATACTTCAATAACATGCAAGCCTTCCTCTCTGAAGAGTTTCACATCAATATCTTTGTGGAAACAAACATTTTCCTGATTTCAACAGGCCAGTGTTTCTCCTTAAAATACCTTTCAAGGCTCTCACCTAATTCAGAATATTACACAGACGCAACTTCAGAAATCCTATGACTTTCTTTAGGCTTTTTGAACTTTCCTAAAACAAAGGCACCGGTTTCTAGTCCATTTTCTGGGACAGAGAGACCTATGGAAAACTGTAATTGTGTAACATCCACTGGAGTTTCGCAGCAAAGCCCGAAACACAAGAATTTATTCTCAGGTTCTCCCAACCCCTACATTTCACAGTTGGGGTCCAGAAGAGAGCACGAGACCTTTCCTTGTGTCCCCACCTGGCACTGGTGATGGGCACAGGCAGAAAGCTCCGTGTAATTGGAATCATGCTTTGAAACCCGTGACCCTTTTTGGGAAGCTGAACATATGTTGTTCAAGCTCCACCAGAGGAAGGAGGGCAACTTGTGTGAGCCAGCTGCATGCTCATTTCCCTCCCGGGGCACTCCTAAGAATCCCAGTGGGTAACAGAAATCTTGCTTTATTACAACCCCTCTATGTATGGATTAATGCACTCACTGCAGCCTTCCAGCACTCCACTGCCCAAGTAATAGACTGTAATATCCCTGACATTCAGGGTAGGAAAAACAGAATACAATTAAAAACAGAATACATAATATTCACTGAAATAAAACAGATTTCCAATCAATTAAAACAGACTCTCCTTCCAATAGCACCAGACAAATACTACATTTACAAAACTAATCGGTTCTATGCAAGCTGAGCTAATGAGTGTCATTTGGGTCACATCCTCAAATTGCAAATAAATGTTATCATTTATCAACCTAACACATTACTCAATAAATCTTCTGCACCACTGTTCATACTTATCAGCTGTGTCATTTAATATTCCTTTCTGGTTTAGAAAACTATTTCCTCTGGTGCCTGACCCTTTGTAATGGAAAACTACTGAAAACAGACAGTAGCTAATTCAAGAATCATATAATTTGGAGCTAAACAGAGCTGTGGCTGGTGTTGAAATGCTCTAATATTAATTTTCCAATGGGTCTCCTCCCAGGCTGAAAATACTACAAGCTGTTGAGGTGAAATTTTCATTTAAGGAAGGTCAGACTGTAGTCAATGCCATAAGAGGTTTTACAGTAGATAAAAGCATGAAAATGATTACCTTCTGTCCAGGCAAGGAGACCTGTTTTCTCATTTATGCAAGAGCAGTTTTGACACTCCCAGTTCCAGGCATAAACCCTCCCCATCTCAGCCACCTGATGTACAACACACCACTCTGTGTGCAGACTGGTGATTCTGGTGAATTCAGCATCTCCCAGTCCCTGCTGGGAGGGAAATGAGAAAGGGGGAAGTTTCCAAACACTGTTCACCAACATCCCCCTCCTCCCCTTACTGACAGCCAGGGGGGAAACAGGTCTTGTTACCCCATAGGTGATACCTGGAGGGTCTTTTCCTTTGTCTGAGGTTGCTTTCCCAGCAGTGGCATCCTGTCAAGGCTCACTGCAGGCTCAGCACAGAGAGGCCCCTTTTCCCAACACATCTATTCCAGAACTGAATTACTCAGATTCATCTTCTTCACTGCAAGCCCATAAAAGCCCAGGCACAGAGCCAGTGGGACACATCTGACAGGGACGTCCTGTGATCGCCCTTCTTCAGGAGTGTGCTTGTGTGTCCCCAGAGCGTGTTCAGAGTGACTGCTAAACACTAAAGGAGTCATGAACTGCAGTGTCCTCTTTGTGCACTTGCTTTACAACCCACAGCACAGCCGGATGCAAGCTATGGGCACAGGCCCACATTTTACCAGGAGGGTGCTCATTAGCACTGTCCAGGGTAATGAATGCTCTTTTCAACAAACGTGGCTGAGCTGCGCATGCTGGTGGTCAGCTGGCTTAGGTTATTGTGTGGGTCTAACTCACTCCTCATTTTCAGTTCTCTTTCCCCTAACGCCTTCTGTTTCCTGTTATTTCCCCCATCTCCTGCCCCACTGCTGCTTGGAAAAATGCCCTTGCATTGATTCAAATCCCCCCTTTAGCACCACCATCACTCCTATCCGTTCATCTTTGTGGCTCCTAATATTCTCACCAGCTTCCTTACTTTTAATTTCAGCTCACATCCCACCCATTTCCTATCACCTCATTTGGTCCCGCTCCTTCATTTCCCTCCTTTCCATCCTTCTCAGTCCCTACCTTTCATCACTTGACCCAGGTATGTTTTCTGATCCCCTGCCTGCCTCTGGCACCTGCGCAGCTAAAAGCAAGGATGAGACAGCATTTTGTTGTCAGCTTGAGCCTCACTGTGACAGAAACTCCCACTTGCAAAGAGATATGACTGCTCCAGCAGCTGGAGACCCAAACAGAGTCATAGGATGGTTTGGGTTGGAAGAGATCTTAAAGATTATCTTGTTCCAACTCCTGCCAAGGGCAGGGCCACCTTCCACTAGAAATTTGAGCAAGCTGTCACCCCTCAATAGGAGCAGTGGGAGTATGGACCGTGCACGCCTCATGCAAAGCTCTGCAACAACTCTCTGCAAAGCTGGGGACACATGCAGAGGTTTGCAAAGGTTTCCCCTTTGGGGAAGTTTTGATTGCAAAGTCAGCAAAAAGCACCTCTGGTGCAAGAGGATCTGCTGACAAATAACAAGCTCTCATAGCAGGAGATTAAATCTAGTAATGTGGCTTAAATTATATAGCCAGAAGCAAACATAAGTGTGGAGACTTATAAACAACAGAAAATTAGAGGCTGATTATGGGAACTGTTAGACAACCTTAGCTTAAACATAGAATTGTCACTATAGAATATATGGCTCCCATATTGTTTATAAACAGGCTTAGAGCTACTGAAATGCCCCAGCACAAGGAGTTTTGCATCCTTCAAAACCTGACCTTAACACTTTCAAGTTCTACCCTATCTGATTTCACTGAGAATGTATGGAAACAAGCAAATCTGCTGGTCTGGATTTCCATAGCAACAGAACTCAGATAAACATGCCAACACCTCGACTGCTTGTTTCAACTGCAGTTTTGATCTTACTGCTTTCAGGGAGAGCCCTGGAAACTTAACAGCACTGGGATATCCAAACTGGTTTCTGCTGTGCAGATCTGAGGGAGAACTTCACACTTGACTGTTACATTTATTTTAATGTTTGTTTATATAATTTAATAAACACAGCAGTATGGGTAGATGGAATTTAGCAATGTGTAAATACCTCAAAAATAGTATGCATAACATTTATGGCACAGCATAGTCATAACACATCAACCACCATTAAAAACCCATTTACTTGAATTTTAGGGTTGCACTTCACACTGCTAAATGTCTTAGATAAGTTTATCCAGCCATTTCTAATGTAACATGCAACATTAAAGTAAAGGCATTTGCAGTGCCTGTTGACCACTTTAACCAGTTTAATAAACCATAAATAATGAGGTACATGCACAGAAGTGTCTTATAAGTGGAGGATGAACCTTCATTATTAAAATATTCATCTCCCCAACTAAAAGAAACACCTTTTCTTTGAATGGCAATGTGCTGAACTCATGTGAGTTATAGAGTCTCTTTGTGCTTTCAGTAAATATTTCCCTTTGTGAGCCTAGTCTGTGTGCATTGTGTGTGTGGATGTTTCAGATGAGTATTTTCTGGCAGTATTTACATTTCTATATACATGTCACCTGTAGTGACAATGAGCAGTTGTTAAGCATCTTGCAGAGCTTTGTCTTGCTCAGAACTACTTCTTTCCTCTTGTGCATAAAGAGACTGCTGGTTCCATAACTGTGTTAGAGTGTTTGCATTTGGAGCAAATTTCAGCTTTAATGTGGAAATACCTTGACTCAGTCATGTCAGGTACTTCAGGCAACTTTTAGGTAGTCTCACATGGAGTGGACATGCAGCCTATTCCATGAGAGCATCTATTTCAAAGACGTAGAGGTGAGACTTGAGAGCATTCACAAACCACATCCTGCTCTCTGTTGTTTCACTCTGGTGCATATTGCTGCACAGAAGTAGCAAGTAGATGCTCACAGGAACTTCATGCGAATTCCTTTCCTGTTTATTCTGTGAAGATACATTCTATACATTTAGTCTTCTGCTAAGCATTCATTTAACTACATCTTTGTGGCACATAACCATTACACACACGCACAGCCAAATTCCTGTCCCTGTGCTTTCCCTTTGTCCTTCTCCCATCCAGCAGTGTGCAAAGCCCCAGCCCTTCCTTGCTTTTATCATTCTTCTCCCTGCTGCAGCTCCTGCAGGAGCTGGCTTGCATGCTGAGGAACAGCCAGAAGAAAACACCACCCAACCATTTAACAAGACTTTGAGCAGCAGTCATCTGGATTTACTCTGTGGGTCTTGAAGCTGGTATTGATCACAAGGAATAACTCTGAAATAGGGAGTTCTGGGAAAATAAATAGAAACAGCCACCAGGTTTTTTTTTACCCAAGCTCCCAAGTATCGAATGCTCCATTATGAAAGCCATTCTGGTTATAATTCTTCCCTTATCCCAACTTCTTTCTGCTGCTTGTTATTTTCAGTAAAACCTAATAAATAGTTTCTCTAGGGTTTTGTTTTCAAGGATACAGAATAATGGTTGTAACTTGCCTCAGGTGCCTGTTCACCATGGTTACCATGCCGAGTTTCAGAGAGCTGCCCTTCTGAGCTCTGGACTGCAGGGACGTGGGCTGAGGGAGTGAGCCCCTGGCAGGACAGGGAAGCAGCTTGGAGACTCCTAAGGTGGCAGAATAAATTACAGATTAATTACCTCTGTCTAAGCAGTGACAATCATAATTTATTTTTCAACAAGAGATGACATCAGAAGTCTTAAAAAAACCCCACATCCTTTCAATACCAGGCAAATTAACACAGATATGTAATATGTCTCATCCTACGGTTATTTATTATTACAAAACTTTCTTGACCTCCCCCTGAGATGTCAAAATTTTTAGTCTGAGCTCTGTCATTTCTTAGTTTTGCCCTTCTTCAACAGTCTGCTTAGATTTTTAAAAGATTTGTCCATAGCACTAAGCAGGAATCAAAGGATGAGGAATTTTAGACTTTGATTGCATGTAAAGTAGAGAGACAAGAATGCATCAATATGCTGCTGCTCTGAGCGATGACTGAAGTCTATTCTCTCACCAGCTGTAGGAGTCTGACTCGTAAGAAGGTATTTTATTTAGTTATATCACAGAGCAGGTTGTGCTCTGTGTAGTGCTGTGTCTGCTGACTGGCTCTTCAAGATTAGTACTTATACTCTGAGGATGAGATTCTGAAAAACATCACCTAATCAGTGTGCTCTCTTTATTGCACACGTTGGTTGACATTAGCAGTCTGTTTTACTCCAGGCTCTGCAGCATTTTGGACATCTTTCTGCAACTACTTCAATAAAGTTTTGGTAGAGAGCTCAGGGTGTTAAGCACATGTTCCCCATTAACAATAATGGCAGTCATGCACGTACTGCTATCAGGACTTCATTTACTAATTACCTCCAAGTCTTTACATTCTAAACCAAACACATTGTGTAGCATTTTGCAGAATGCACTTGAGCTTCTTTCATTCATGCTTCTGTTCCAGGCTCCAGACAGACCAAATATTCTGATCGTGTCACTCTTTGATGATAAATTGGATACAAATGTACTCGGATAATTAATCACACTCAGTGTTTATTGTGCATCTTTCTTATTATTATGCAAGCAGATTTCTCACAGCTTGTAGTTCATTATCAGAGTGCACGAAAACAGATGATTACCTTTCTTCCCATATAATTACATTAACAGCAAGGCCAGCTTCCTTTTCTCCGTGTATCTTTGACCATGTGAAGTATTCGGGAATGAATCATAGAGAAAAAAGAGCAATATTTCACATTATCCAGGTTTCAATTACCACCAAAGACAAACACTATGTGCAGAAATACCCAGCATTCCTGTCCCCACAGAAAGCAGAAGTAAAAGAAAGAAATGCCTTCTGCTGTCCCTCAAGCCCAGTGGAGAAAAACCCTGCTCTGAGTTGCACCTTTGTGCCTCTGTCTGGGCAGGGTCATGTCTAAGGAAAGACTCAGCCATGGCTGTTACACCCCATGAGGCACCACTCCTTGTCCCATCCGGGGTGCCAAACCTGATGCCTGGAAGTGGCTACCTGAAAATAGAGGCTAGAAAAGAATAAGAGAATAAAAGTAGGTATTTATTTGAAGGGCCTTCAAACGTACTCCCTGGGCAGTTGAAAAGGCTACACCCAAGATGGACGCTGGGTCATGGGTTCTTCACACTTTTAGAAGTTTGGTCCATTTGCATATTAGGGTTAATTCTCCAATTATAACTTCCGTTAATGATGTAATTACCCCAAGTTTGCCCCTCCTCTTCAGGGGCTTTTAGTTTACACATTCTGGGGCTTGGGACCATTGAGGTGACCTTGGAGAGCAAACCTCGAGAGGGTTTATTATGCCTAACCAGCATGAGAGAACAGTAGCTAACAGGCTGCATGAAACTTCAGAGTTACACACTAGGCAGTACAGGGTTTGAAAAATATAAAAGTTAAAACCTAAAACATCACTATGATCATTCAGATTTTCTCCTCTTAAAACCAATCAATAGTTTGTGTTTTCTGGGTAAACTTTTTAATGAGTTCATAATTATCCTTTTTAAAAAGAACTTTGCTGAAAGCCAGTTTAATGTGGTTTGGGATTCACATGAGGACCCAGAGAGAAAATACAGGATAGACATGGACAGAGAAACACACTGGCTAATCTATTCATCCTTTCTGATGATGTTGATGAGATTGCACAGAGTAAAACTCACTGAGTGTCATCACCACCTTTCCCAGGATGAGTCCCACTCTGGAAAATGTCACTAGACCATCCTCTTCCTTCAGCAGCATCTCTCCTGAACCAAAAAAAAGGCTTAATATTAAAAGGGTGTCTTAAAACAGTCAGAGAAAAGAAAAAAATCCCACACAAAAAATAGGAGTGCAGAAAAGAAAAAGACTGAAGAAGATGTCTACGTTTACATAAATTTGGCTGAAAAACCATGTTTTTCATAGATCTGTATTTTCATTGTTAAATGATTAAAAAAATAAAAAATTGCCCTGACCCAATTTGTATCAGTTCACTAAGTTTTACTCGTCAACCTTCTGGGTCACTGGAGCTGAGACTTTTTAACCTTATCCAGGTATTGCTTTATTCTGTGTCTATAGTCTCAAAAAAAGATGTTTTGGGACTCTTCTTTGGGAATGGGGGCTCATTTTCCAGCCATCCCACAGCTCTCTCTCTTGTTTTGTCATTCCCGCTTTGGGGACCTGCCCAGACATCGCTGTAGTCCCCTTGGCCAGCTGCCTGTGTGTTCTGAATAAGATGTGGACATTCATACCTGGAGCAGTTAAAAGAGAGGTGGACCCCATTTGGATTTAAGTTCAGCCTTTTAATGATGGGTAACATCTAAATAACTTCACGTAAACTTATGCTGATGATGGATATTTTTAAAACAAAGTAAAAGTGTTACTTGGTTAACATTATTCCTACTTCTTCTTGAAAGGATGTACAATTTTTAGTCTCATTAAAGTGCAAGAAAGTGCTCTATGAGATTTTAGTTTCCTTTTTGAGTTCCCATAGTAGATATGTTGCTTTGTATTGAATCTGCATTGTGTTATTATTCATAATTGCCCTTTTTTGTCTGAAAAATTACAAGGAAATGAAGAAGAGGGACTTAAATTCTACAAGGAAATTAGGAAATTTGCTGGCAGAAGATTAACACTGTATTGACTCACCTTAGTGTTTTTTTTAAAGATAATTATTTGAGGAGAATTCATAATCTAAACTTCCCCTAAATATATCAAGCCTCAGCCCATCTCTGATACAGAAAAATACCACTCTTACGAAAAGTCGTAGTAAACATAAACCAGAGAAGCCTTTGTTCAAGGTGCTTTAGTTGGCCTCATCCATTGCAAATAAACATGGAGCTGCTGTGTCCCAGAGCAGGGGATAAAGTCAGCCTTGTTCTTCCCATGCAGCTCTTGCAGAGTTGGACAAAGAGGTGAGCAGAGATTTTCCTCACTCAATGCTTCAAAGGGAAGGGCTGCCAATCAAGCACCCATTTCTAGTAGATGGATGAACCCATGCTGATAAGGGTTGTTTTACAGCCAGGGCTTCTTGTGTTTGTAAGGAGGCTCTTCACTTCAATTCTGTCCCACAGAGCAAATACGAATCCTCATTTCTTACCATGTATCTTCTTTTATTTGAAAAGCAGAATGCTTGAGCAGTTACTGTGCTTATTTGCATACGGGCATTTCACAGCACATATCATCAACCCTGTTCCCTCATGTAATTATATCAGTCCAGCTTTTTCCTAGGGCTTTCTACTCCTTCTCATTATGCCTTCACCAGCACTAAACTTCTCTGTGCCTGCCTCTAAATTATATTCTGGACCCAATCAATGTTTAGAGCTTTAATCAAACTGAATTCATACTCAGCACCCTTTCTCATTAGTTTGGTTACACTTAAAAAAGTGTAGAGACAAATAGCACTCATTTCTATTATGCTTTGGAATCACTTCTGGGATCAAATTATCTTTCACATTTGGATGAAGCTGTTGACTTCACTGGGATGTGTGCAGATATGAAAACAGAGTACAACAAGACCAGTGGATGCTTAATAAATTAATACTTTCAGAAAATTAGCTCTCCTCTCTGATGGGATAAAGCACTGGCACAAAATTAACCATAAACACATACTTACAACACAGAGTCCTCAATTATTTTCCTAAAGGTTATTTTTATTTTCTGTAACTTTACTAGGAGGGTAATTCCCTCTGGTAGCCCTTATGAAATTTCATAAACCTGTTATTTTCTTATTAATGACTTTCCTCTAGAATTTAAGAAAAAAAGAAGGGGGGGAAGGTAGGTCACGCACGGTACTGCTCTGGTGTGTCATGTGCACGTTTAAATATTACTGCTTACATATGGATCCCACTCCAACAGCAAGTAGGGAAGAGAAACTTTTAATCAGCTTCTACAGTTCCAGGTTTTCTCTCACCACTGCGTTTAGACTTTTCTGCTAGAGGGACAAAAATTATCATCACTGTTAATTTCACATATTAAGCAGAGTAACCTTTAATACTTCTGTATGATTCTTGTACATATTTCTTATGAACATGAGTATGTACCATATTTTCACTGCTAAAATATTGGAATTTTTTCAGATGGCAAATTGTCCACGAGATTTATTCTTGCAAACAAGAGCATTATTAGTTTCTTCTTTCATTTCTTTTCAAAAATTGCCATGTGAAAAGAGAGGGCACTCTGCCCTCAGATAATTACTCAAGTAAACTGAATTCATCTTATATCAAGAGAAAGCCAAAAACTATGGTGCAACAAAATACATAACCTAGCATAAATAAAAGAGGGTTTAATTACTCCTATGATTATATGAGATTAAGGTAAAATCACAAGTCTCTGATGGGCAAAAGCTGTATCTCGTCATCTGTGGAAATCCAGGATGTTTCTAGTTATGCTGTTTTGGGCCCCTGTTTTAGATGTCAGTATTTCCCCTCCTTGCCTCCTCCCATTTTTATTCCTATTTTACCAAGAGATGGAATTAATTTTCTTGAGAAGGCCAGCGTAGAGCAGCTCACCCCCTATGAGTGTTTGAGTTCATGTACTGTGGGCCACTTTGAAAACATGAGAACTATTGCTCTCTCCTGATACTCCCTCGGACGCAACACGCTCTCACAAATACCTTCTCAGACCCAAATTATTCTGTTTGGATTAGCAGAGCTTGCTGCATCCCAGAAGGAATGGAGGCAGCACAGGCCTGCCCTCCTCTTCTTGCTGTGTAAGAACTAAACCCTGCATCAAACATCCTCAAAATCACCACCCTTGTGAAAGAAGAACAGATGGACAACCATGATTTAGATTCTCTCTGGAATTCCACTGGAACACTTAGCAGTTTTTCTTTTGTTGTTGTTGCTGCTGTTGATTTACGGAACAGAGCAAGATTATAAAGTATCATCTCACTGAAGAAACAGAAAATTGTAATGAGTTTTGTGGTCAGCAGTGATCATATTAGCTTTCCCTAAAACGGGATATATCCAAATTCTCATCTAATTACATTTGCAAAATGAAGTAGGGGAGAGAAAGGTCACAGCATTATAGCCAGCATATTTTGTTTTCCTCTGGAAAGAGTACAAGAATATTTTCAATGGAAGCAGTTTGTGATTATGCTTGATAATTTGTAATTAACTCTCCAGGGTGCTGTGAGGCCTAATTAATTACTTATTGGAAAGCATTTGGAGATCTTTGGATCAACGCTGCTATAATAATGCCAAGAATTGTTGTTATTGTTATCGTTAGGTATTTTCCATGCCCAAATGCAGTTAGGTGGAAAATGTACCTTTATTACCTTATGATGTCTTACAGGCAGGACTAATCTGCTGAAAAGCAGTATTTAAAAGCTGAGAATAATTTTCTCTGCAGTAGGAAGCCGGAGATGTTTATTCTAAACCTGCGAATATAATTTATGAGTAAGGCAAACACATAAATTGCATTCAGAAGTTTCACAGTAATAACACACTTTATATTCTCCATCTGCAGATAAGCAGGTGCATCTATTTGTAGAATTTGTCTTAAGTTATGAAACTGTCTTCAGTGCTGTGAAACTGGTGCATCACGAATGCCTCTGTGTGTTTAGCATCCAGCATTCATTCTCAGGCCTGTCAACGGGAACATGCCACCTGTGCAATTAACCCAAATTAATGCAGAAATGGAGGGTCATGAAGAGATGAGGATCTCTGTTCAAACCAGGATGATACTTTGCTGCAAAACATCAAGAAACCAGTCCGTCTAATATTTGGTTTTCTAAGCACCTGGGTTTGCAGGGTGGGACAGACTCACGTGTAAAAAAAGGAGGAAACATGTTAGCTTTTCTCCCGAAAGTCAGAGAAGAAAAGGACAGTTTCAAAAACCACCAACTTGAAGGAGGCTTGAGCTGGAGGTAGGGACTTGTTTTTGCAGTCTCCGCTGTTCAGATGAGCCCTGAGATGCGGAGGAGGGAGGTGAGCAGTGGAATGAAAGCTGTGTTCAAGCACTCAGGAGCCTTTTGGTGTCTCCAGACAGAACTCCAAAAATGTTCAGTCTTGGTATAGAAACTGAGAAATCTGTAGAGAATTTTCTCAGAATTGTAGGCATTGCTCTCCCCCATGCCCCAGATCTTACTGTTTTATGGTAGGTAAATCTAAAGCAAATGGTTAAATTGTGCTCTGTGACTCCTAACCATAGCTGCGTGTTTATCTTCAGCATCAAAACCCCTTGAAAAGACCTGCAGTGAAAATTATCTAATTGAGTAGCACTGAAGAGTCCAAGAGATAGGAAATATTCCCGAGGTTTCCTCTCTGTGAAGAGCTAACAACCTGGGAGTCTAAAGCAGGATGCTTTGCTATGTACACTGTTCAAACAAAGAAAGGCTGAAGTCTGAAGATAGTGAGTGTCTTTCAAGTACAGATCGACCCTGGAGGAACCCTGCCAGTGCTGTGAAAGTGTGGGTAAAAATAGACACACAAATATACATATGATCTATGGAACTCATAATAATTACCCAGAGAAATATGGTTTACTAGTAATAAGTATTCATGCTTCTTTCAGAAGAAGAAAGATCTCAAAATGTATTGCTTTCAATATTTTTTCCCATGTAGTAATACATTTATGCATAAATCTCAAGATAACTATAGAACAGTCTTTTTAATTTTTTTTTTTATGGTGTTGAATGTGTAGTTCCCTCAAGCATTAGCTGTCTCTAAAAAGCAGGTTGTGGTGGCTCTCTGTTTATCTTGTCAACAGTACTCATTTCTGTTATCACTCTTCTGGAAGAACAAAGTTTCTAGATATGCCTCAAAGGTGAACATAATTACGCTGTTTACATTGTTATTCCTACAGGGATCATAAAAAAGTACTTAGAATGATGTTTACAGTCATCAGCGAGGCAGAAATCACTCTGTACATACGAGAAAGGCAGGAAACAATACCCCGTCACTGACTAATTACGAGTGGGACTGAGCTGTGCAAAGATCCCCTGCCTCACACGTGATCTAGGTGCTGGGTACATCAGTAGCCTGAAGCATTCAGCAATTACTCTGTCCATCAAAACAAAATTTCTCTGAGGTGTTCTCACTGGGGCCCTGCAGACCACATGGCTTACCAGTTTCTAACCTGATATTCAAAGCAACAGAATAAATAAATCAAATATAATGATGTCCACTCCAGTGTATCAAAAACACCACATCCTTCCTCCAAACTTTCCTGGTTTTCTGCTAGGGTCAGCAGCAAAGTAAAGGGAAGCCCATAGAATAATTTTCTTTAACTTCAGAGTGGTTTGGGTCAGAAGTTTGCAGTGGGGCTCATGAAAAACAGCAATGAAGTGGAAATTCTGCTGCAGGGGTGTTCACACCAAGGGAGCACAGCTGCTCCTCCTGCCCTCCCCCCTGTGAGCTGCCTGTGAGAATGCAGACACAGCTACACTTTTTAAAATAACTTCTCTAAAATATATAAGAAATACTGATTTAAGACAGCTTAGCAATGATAATTCGTGCTTTGCTTTAGATTAAAGCTTGGATTTTTGCACCAAACCAGGTGTTTTCCTTATTTCCCGACTGCTAATCATCAGTAAGCCTGTTCCATTCAACTGTGATGTGATCTCATATTCCCAATCCTCCTGTTCTAATATGAAGTTTATCGTGGCTGACGCTTTCCTCATTTGGTGGCTTGGTAGTCAAACATCGTTGCTGTTTGTGGAGGAAGAGCACAGGGGAGGCATCAGCTCCATTGAACATCCATGGCAACGTCAGCCACAGAAGCTCAAACTAATCAACCAACACCATCAAATATGTATCATAAAAACCCGAGAGCTATCATTTTGGAGAGAGGAAAAACAATAAAAGAACTACAGCATATGAAATGCATCAAGGATACAGCAAAACCAATTTTTGTGGGAATCCTTGGACCTTGTCAACGCAGCGCTGTTGTTTATGGAGGCAATTATGCCGGTGCAAACGTGCTGCTGAGAGAAAAGTGCAACTTTTGAAGCTAAACAGATGCAGAATGCACCTTTGCCCTGGTTAACCCGGACAGGATAAAGGTCTGGGACAGTCCTGCTGGGCTGCTGGCTCAAAGTGGTCACCTGTGGGTTGCACTGGAACTTCAGCATTGTCCTGGGGTGCCAGTTAAAGGACGCTGGGATAGAATCATGGAGTGGTTTGGGTTGGAAGGGACCTTTCAAAGGTCATCCAGTCCAACCCCCTGCCATGTGCAGGGACACCTCCCTTGAGACTGGCTTGCTCCCACACAGGCTGTCCTTGAATCCAATAATGCATTGGAAATTGCAGTCCAGAGACCAAAAAGAGTTTTGAGAGGTTTTCAGTAATCTGCCTTTTTTTTTTTTTTTCCCCTTTTTATTCTGCTTAAGAACGAGAGCTGGTAAAGTCGCTGAGCACATAACCATGGATGACAGCGAGGTCAGGGTTTCCACCAAGCTGTGAAGCTTGCTCTTAGCACAGCACTTCCAGCTGCAAAACACAGGCCAAACTCAGGGTTAGTGCTGTCACATATATTTAAGAGGTGACAGTCATGAAAGAAAGGGCACAGAGTCCACCAGAGGTACAGTTCATACATTAGCAATTTCACAACCCATCTGTTAAATTCTTATCGCTTTAGATTTATTGCCAGCTTGACAAAATAAAGCTCTGAGAAGACAGAGGCACCTCCTAATCACTCAGAAGGCTGAAGTAAAACATTTCCATGTCATGGTTTGCTGTATCTTTTTTGTAATTTTTACAGACTGTTACAGCTCAGTTACTCATGGAGTGTTTAAACATTTAAAGTGAAACTTGAGACAGGGTTGTCCGCTTTTCTCTTACAGAGTTTCAAGCTAAAGAACTTATCAGGTCTCAAATAATTCAGTGTTGAATCTCGGTTCATAATACAAAAAAAAGAGGAAGTTTTGGTGTTCTTGTCCTTCCAGAACACTATTAATACTCTCCTCTGAAAATAGGGAGAAATTTAGAAGCCTGTGCCACCTCTAAAGCATTGAGAAAATTTCTGAACTGGTTGACATGCTTGTTTTTCTTAATTAATTCTTATTTCAATCGTAGACCAAACTCTCCAAGTTCAACAGCCATTCATATATGAGTAGTCTCACTGATTGTGATTAAATTCTTTCTGCATCTCAGTAATGATGGATAAATGCTACAATTGATTATATAATTAACTCTTCTCAATACCTTTATATAACTACTTTTTCTTATCTGTCTACATCAACATGATTTAGCAATTGAGATCTACAGAATGAAAAAATATATTAAAAAATTGTAAAAATTTGAGAGGGTCTGCCCACAAACTCTCAGACACATGAAGAGAACACATCTGGAATCTCAGGTAGCACAGACAGAAGGCTTCACCATGGTGCTTTCACAACTTGTCCCCCTTCTCTTGACAGACATTCTGTTTAGAAAAAAAAACCCTTTGTTATGGCCCCAACCATATTTTAAGATTAAATTTGCTATTTCCATTGCTGGTTTAAAGCCTTGCCATCTTACTTTTCTGTGTAACACCCTAAATTTGTTTACTGCAATAATCTTTTCATTTGTATGTGGATAAATTCATGCACAATTTCTTAGGTGGACCAGGAGGATGAGAACACAGTCAAGAAATCTGTTTCTAGGAAGCTCTAAATTACATTAGCAATATATTTTAGTAATAACAAACGAGTCTGTCTCGTTTCCTTGGGATTAATGATTAGCTGGGAGAGCTGATGGCCTCAAGTAGGAGTCATTATTTTATTAGAGGTAATTTTTTTTTGTTTTGTTTTTAATTAGGCAACAATTAGAAAAAAATCCTGATTTGTCTCTGCGTAAGAGGAATGAAAGCATCACAGGAGAAAAAAAATATAATCACTCAGAGAAGGGAAAAGGTCTCTTTAAAGTGTTTGATAACCTTTGGTAAGATAAGCAGGTTAATACTGCAACAAACCAGTATTTTCTGTGGGTTTCATCTGTTCTCTCAAGTGTTTGTGTTTCTCTGCTCCCAGAGGGGTTTTTTTTGTTGATGTTTTGAAAAACGAAGCATGTAGATTTTGAGAAACATTTGTAAATCTATTGTGCAAGTTTGGAAAAGGTTTTACAACACAATCTTTTATGATGGGTGGCTCTGTCTGACTTCAAGCCTGTCAGCTAAAATGCATTGCAAATGGGTGAGGAAGACTGGAAAATGTCAGACTTTTAAAATGTGAAAACCCTTAAGTCCCTAGGGAGATAAAAACCTAAACCAAACCAAAGCAGAAGAGCCAGAGGTTTACAAGCCAGGCAGTTTAACCTCTCTTACTGGGAAAATATTAGAACAAATAGTTAAATTAATTCATTGCATGTACCCAGAAGACATTAGGAAATGGGTAACAACCAACACAAGTTTATCAAAACCGTGACACAACTGTGACAAATTTTTTTGTTGAGAGTTGTGGCAGCTATTTTCCTGTACCATAATAAAAGACTTGTGCTTCTTCCATGCCATTTTCTCACACTAACACAACTTAGATGAGCTTGTTCGGTTGGAGAGTGAAAAACTGCCAGCAAACACACACTAAGAAGGGAGGCAGGAGGGGCTGAAGTGTCAGAAGGTGAGAACCTGGCAAGCAGCTCCTGAGAGAGCTGCTGCATCCTCAGATTCCTGCAAGGACAAGTTTTGTTAGTGACCGCTGGAGGTCAAAGCACAGACTTATAGAATTTACACTTAACATGAAGCAGAAGGGAACTGCAAACATGTTGGAATATGAAAACAAGTTTTAAAAAAATCAAGATGATCTTGAGTGGTGGAGTTTATCTGACAAGAAAAATTAAGGAGGAAAAATTCAGCAGGAACAGATTTCCTGTTTAAACAGGAACAATCATCTGCACAAGTACAAGATGGTGAAAAGCACCCAGCTACGGGTGCTGTATATCAGAAAAAGTTGAGGAGCCCAACCAAAAGTGGCTGAGAAGAGCAGAAAGTATGACCAGAAGTTTACAGAATGTGTAGCTCACGTAGGCACATACATACAGCTGCCATCCTTGATTTTGGGGAAAGAAGAGGCATGGTCTGTATGACAAGGTGATACAGTGATATCACAGATAAAGGGAAGGGCAAAAATGCTTGAGATCAGAGAGATTCTGAGGACAAATTTTTCTAACTGTGCCTTACCAGGTCCCTCTTGGTTTTCTTGGCAGTTTTTGCACTTCTCAAGAAATGTTGTCAAAAAAAAGGGAAGGGAAGAAGCCTTCTTGGTGTGTCTGACAAGCAGGATCACACATCTTGAGTAAGAAAAACTTAACCCACTGGAAAAATTGGTATACAAATTTCAGATCAGTTTGATCTTCATTTTCCAAACAGTTTATAAATTGCCTTCATCTTACAGGTTTTCACTCTCCTTAAATGTGTTATTTATAACTCCCAGTGTTGTAGCTAAAGAGAACCAGTGCCCATGACAATGCTGTTTTCAGTTCCAGCACACTCTTGATGACTTTGTCTTTGTTAACTTATTTGTCTTTGCTTTGTGAAATTATCTGCCATTTGCTCATCATGTTCTGCAAATCCTCTGCAGTAATAACTACATGCAACAGCCCTTCTGTCTAGTCAGCCGAGATTTGACAGCCTCTGTTTGTTAAACGAATCACTTCACTGAGACTTTGGAACACACTTTTCATCTCCCTCCATTCTCATTATCCAGCTAAGGTCCTTATAACATATGGTCCTATTTTCCTAATTGCAGCCACCGTTCCACGTCAAACCAAGCTAATCTTTCAAACCGTCAGGCTAATCAGTGCAAAATGCATGGCCACTGTTTGCACACATGCTGGTAACAAGAGGGGAACAGGACCTACACAAATCAGGAAACGCCACCGGGTCCCAGCTGCCTTGTTTATTCCTCCCTCATTTTCTAAGATTATCTGAAATGCATCTTCTTTCGCATTTACATTTTCGGAGTGACTTTTCTCAGCACAGAACCATTAGCACTGGTGGCTGATGTCCTACCCAGCCAGACCTCCAGCACAAAGTACAATTTTCACCAGTGATCCCCACGAGACAGATCTTTCGGTGAAGGAATAATGCTGTATAAAATGGTCCTATTATCCACAAGAAAAGACAACATATTATTTAACCACCTTTAAGGCAGCAAAAATGTAGTTGGTGTGGCAATTACCACTCAGTTGCAGGTTTCTTGTTTGGTAAAAATAAAAGGTAACATGCAGCTTGTAATTTACTTATCATAACTTTGACATGATCACAGCAAGGCCGATCATTCCTCTAAAGCAGGTTGGCTGGGAAGCTAATGCAGAGAGAGGCTGGGGAGCTGTTGGTTTGTGCATTTAAGCACGGAGCTTAAATGTACAAACAGAACAAAAACTGGCTCTGTACAAACCAGTATGTTCTGTGGGTTTCACCTGTAGACTAAAAAAAACAAAGACAAACTCCTTCCTTGCAGTTTAAATATATTCTTGGTATCTGGGCCAGCTGATACCTCACAGACAATTCCATCAAAGTTGTACGAATTTAGACCTGACCTAACTTTCAGTGCATCTTTAGACTGAATTATCTTTACTCACTAATAAATGCAACAGAAACACGAACTCTGAGCCAGTTCTGAGATAGGATTTTCCTCAACTGTAGTTTCATTCCTCAACATCCCACGTTACACATTTTGCCACTGTGCCCTGGGCCCCTCCACGTGTGCACCTTTAACCACACACACGAGCAAAACCCACCCATTTTCTGGGCTTGGTCTGCAAACACTTGTGGACAGCATTTCTCCCAGTGCTGCTCCACAAATGTAGCACAGGAACAACCTGAGAGCATCTTCTCAGTGGGCAGCATAAGAGGTGTAAATCCTTGTTAAATTAAAATATGGGTACCGAGGGACAATTGGTTTATATGCCCAGATTTTGGACCATCTTTAGGTATAAGCAAATGTTTCAAATATAATTAGTACAAATCCTCATTAGCCTACCTCGAAAATTAGTTCCTGTCAGAGCAATTTAGGTGTCACTCCACATTCCTGCTCCACGGACAATCCTGTAACTTGCTCCTGGTTACGCAGATCCTGGTTTACCTGATCTTGCAACATCAAGGTCTGTTCCTAATCCACAGTAACGAGCAGTGAATGAAGGAAAAGACTGTATTTTCTCATATAAAGAGAAAAAAGTCAGAATTCAAGGGTCCTGCGCTCGTTTCATTCGCACCTCGTGTGTCTCGGATTTATCTGAACCAGGAATTGTGGAACTGTCTCCTGTAAAAGACACCTAAGTACTGCTCCATGGAAATGCATGTATTCACACTGGGGCCCTATTTAGTGCCTTGGTTTGATCTCCAGTCTAAAGATACCTCTGAAGTAACATCAAAGCATGATTTTAGAACAGTTTTTCTTACATGTATTACACAGAGTTGACTTTATACAATTCAAGTGATACGACTCAGACTAGAAACCAAGTAGGGAGGTATTAAATGTGAGACACATACCAGTGCTAGGAGAGGCATCTAGGAGAGGAAAAGGCTGCTGGATCTGTATAGATACAGACACAGCCTCTGAGGAGGGAGAGAGTAAATAGGCTGGCGTGCAATCTGTTTGGGAAAGAGATGGCTGAGGTGGGATGTCGCAGAGGAAAGTTATGAGCAACACAGAAAAAGTTAATAGGGAGCAATTATCTGCTGTTTCTCACCACAGAAGGGTTTGGGACGGTGCACTAAATTAATTTATGTAATTTAGGGAAAGGCAAAGGGCAGCGCCTTTTTCACGCATTCACGATTAAACTGTGGAACCAATAATTATAGGGTGTTACAGGTGCTAAAATTATAAAGAGGTTCAAAAGCAATTAAACTAATAGAGGGAAGGAACACACTTCTGGGGCCAGTCTACAATGATGTGGATGTTGTGTGGGAGACAGCAGAGGAGCCAGGCTGCAGGTGTGCTCTCCTTCCTCAGGCGTTTGCTGGCAGCCACTGCCACAGATGAACCCTGAATGGGACGATTCCACTGCCTAATCCAGTTTTCTGGTTTATATTCTGAGTTTTCCCTGTACACAGAGGCCTCTCAGCAGGCAGTTCCAACCCTGGCTATTCCAGAGCCCCTGGTAGGAGTGGGCATTCACGTCCCACAACAAAAAAAAAAACAAACCAGGCTACAGTGCTAAGCAGGCAGCAGTGTCTGGCAGTAATTAATACAGGTCACATAAATATAAAATCATTTGCTTCTAAAAATGGCCAAATTAAAACAAAATGTAATTAAGTAAATTACGTACTTCTCTGCATTTTTGAGGCTGTCTGAAGAAGAAGGGGGGAAAGGATGCTTAGGAACTTGGATTTTCAGTTGCAGATAATTAAGTTCTGCATTTGAGGTTTATTAAAATATATTGCCCAAGAAGACCAGACAGAATGTGAGATGGCTGGGTACAAAACTTTCAGAGATAAAGAGAACAAAGCTGCAAGGCCTAAATGACCTTTTATTATTCCTGAATACCTTATGATGTTGGGAAATGAAGACTGCGAAACAGATGGAGCTGTTAACGAGTTTAGGCAACAACAAGGCATATGCTCAGAAAAGCTTTAGAAAAAAGCTTGAATTTCACATTAAATACTGTGGGTCAGTTAAGATCAGTCAAATGTAGAAGGGAAAAAGATAGCAAAGAGTCATAACATTTTTTAATATTAAAAGCCAGAAGATATAAAGGCTTCTCTCCAAATTAGCTGCAACTTTTGCTCAGCCAGATGATACCCCAGCTGCCTCTGGTGGGGAGAATAGGCTGGGGATATGCCGGGGGAAGGGACATGAAGCTGGTTTATTCCAGAGCTACCTACCATAGTTTGTGCCTAAATAAGTGAATTCAATCAAAATCAGCAGAAATCTATGGATATTGAACCTGCAGACAATTGTTGCTTGAGAAAACTAAAAGTACAGAGTTTTGTTTGAAAGCCAAGGGCCTGGTAAGAGCTGAGATGAGGTAGTTTAGGGTCCTAGGACAGCCTGGGTCAGTGCTTCCTGCATGTGTCTTAGCTGCTGAACTTGGTCTGTCTTGCCAAACTGCACCTGACAGAAAGGTTAGATAAGCTTTCTGTTACATTTCGTACCCACCACACACAATATAGAAATGTTAATAATTTATTACCATTTGTCATTAATATTGCAAAGTCAAGCATTCATAAGCTGGGTTGTCTGGGCAACCTTCTCTTTTGCTCTCTCGTGCACTGTATTGATGAGATCTGTAATTACAGCAAGGCTTGCCATTATTTCTGTGGGACCCTCGGCTCGTTTGGTGCACGGATCAACCAGGGCTCCTCTAATGAGCACAGCTCGTCAATATTTTATTTCAGCCCCACTGTTAATTGTGTGGCTGTATCACATTCACCAGCACTGTTTAAACACGGTGCTGAGGACTGACCTGCCAGATTCCCCACTGACTTTCAGATCACATTCATTATTCCCCTGGTTTTGGGTGGAGCAACCGCTTGATCCCCACACCAACAACACAATTGACAGGGCAGGAGCCTGCCAATTTCATTGTGGGAAACTGAAGCACTGACAGATGAAGGTCAAAACAGTTTTGCTAATTTTGAATGTCCAGCCTGGGGCCTCTGGGAGGTGAATTTTTTGAGAGTGCTCAGCATTATGTGACATGAGGTACATGCAGTGCACCCCTCCTGTTGCCATCAGCTGCATCTAAAAGCACTTGAAATTTCTACACATCACACAGTCAAAAACAACGACCAAATGGTAAAAATATCAGAACTTGAAAATGCTGCAAGATTTACCACGTTAAGTTGGATTAAACTGTTTTTCTTGTCCAAATTATGGTGTGTTTCTATCCTTAGATATTTTACATTGTTCAGACTGTCCTTCTCTTGCTCCCACACAGTCCCATGCAGCAGTGTCCTGATGCTGCTTTCATGGAATAGCAGACCTTCCAGTGGTTTTAGCAGAGCCAGGCTTGGCCTGAAATGAACAGTATCTAATGCTCTGTTCAATTTGGTCAATAATGTCTCCTCACAATACTGGAAACAAGGATGAACTGACCCATGCAGTGACCTGTGTCCTTCTCTTATTTCTCTGCCTTCCACCATGCAGTTGGAAAAATTAATACAACTTCAGGCCAACCAAGTTCAGGAAGAACAGAAAATGGTGTGTTCTCTTCCAAATCCCCAAATAATCTACATTTGTTTTGGAACACTACCATGAATCACTTTAATCTTTCTTTTCTTGAGATATTTTTTGATTTCTTTCTATGAATTCCATCCTTCCCCAGCTGAACATGTCTATTCTGGGTGCATTTGAAAACTCCTCAGATGAGGGTTTTCGTCATTTGCTTTTTGGTGAGTAATTGTGCTCATTTTCAGCCAGAAGGCAGTTAACCTTTTGAGACAGTCAATTGCCCTCTCTGTGTACCTACCGCTGCTCTTACGGGTGGTGGAAGGCTGAAACTTAATAACCTAGAAAAGAGGAAACATTAACTTCGCTCTGACAAAAACTCATTCTAAGTTTTAAGGCCAGAAATTTTCAAGGGAACCTGAAAGATTTGGTTCTCAGAGAACTATAGTTTAGTAGAGTTGGAAACCTGACTAACTTAGCACTTGTTAAATCACGGTCTGTATGACTCTGACAGCATCTATGGCACTTTCCTATATTTGATTGTGATAACTATGTGAGTTTGAAGACTGTTGCTGAAAGTTAATATAAGATATAGGGAATGCACAGATGTATATGTCCTTTTTATCAATTAGAAAATCTTGCTTTGCTTCAGAAAAAGAACCCTATGCACTTAAATTAAACGATGGCAATCTTTAACAGACGCACCAGGAGACGGTGATTATCTATAAATATATTAAACTCTGCATATCTTTCTAAAAAACTCCATTTAAAAAGCATTATGTGCATTATATATGCAAAACAAACATTGCAACATGATACTCTTGGAATACTACATGTGATAGCAGCCAAGTTATAAAAAGATTGGGCAAACACAGCAAAGACAAACCTTTAACACTTTATAAGTGAAATTCCACTTTCTGGAAGGGCTCACAATTATGCAGGCAAGCCCCAGGTGGCTTTTAAAGATGAGAACAAGGAGGGAGGCTCTTTATCTGTGCCCTTGAAGGTGGCTTTAAGCACCTGCATTTCCTCCTCTTTCCTCCCTCTTTACCCTGGAGGGCCACCAGAACGGGGACAGCTGGGACTGACAGAGACCGGGGGAGGTCAGAGGGTGATCAGACCCATCCAGCATTGGTGAAAAAGGGAGGGAAAAGAGAGGACCAGAAAAATTTGAAAAGATCCTGCCTTGGGTAGCTACCCTCTGTCAGTCTGGGAGTTCTAACACAGCATGGGCATAGAAATCCTGGGAGATGGTTTGGAGGGGGAGGAGGTGGGAGAAGATGAAGATGTTGTCTGTGAGAGCTGGCAGGAGACACACAGGTAGAGCTCTTCATCTGAAAGTCAAAGACACAAAAATAACTAGTTATGGCTTTGGGGACTGTTCCTTTGTTTTCCTTTTATTTCTGCTTGCAAGATGAAGAGGAAACAGAGCATTTCCATTGGCTTTGGATTTAAAATGGATCTGTAAAATCATTCTTCACTTGACAGCTTTGGTCTCCTGGGTGGGAAACTTTCAGAAGATGGTTCAAAAAAACCCAAAACAACCCAACCCAAAACCTGCTTAATATCCTCACGAGTATAAAATCCAAATAGCTCTGTGTGAGAGATGCTCCTACCCCTGGCTGGGTAGGCTAATGGTGATGTTGCTGTCTCAGAGAAGAGCAGATGTAAAGTTGCAGAGTGAAGGGAGTCTCTGATTCACATACTTCATTATTTCCCTGTGCATCGTGAAAAATCAGGCTCCATCTCTGCCATACAAAGCAGGTGTTCTTTCACAGCTCCTCATCTACCCTGGTTTTATCTCAGTGCCTTCTCACCCCCCACAGTTTTGCCACCAGGTGCTTTTCCTGCCCCAGCAGGAGAACAGAAAACCCCCAAAACTGGCACATCCACAGCTTTTCCTTATCCCCATTTGCAGGAAAATATTTCAGAAGCCTTTGTGTGGGTGTGAATAACTTAAATACAAATTAATTCTTTTTTGAAGCATTCTAAATTCTTAATTCCTTAAATGCTAAGAACATTTGCTACTGAGAAATGTTTTATAGAAAAAGTTTCTTACTGCAAATCCATCTGCCTGCTTAAAGGTGAAAAGTTACATACATTTCTCAACAGACACCAAATTATATGCTCTTCTGAGGTGCCTATTTTCAGGTGTTTTGTGTTTTGCTGCAATCAAAATTACAAACTTTTGTAAAATGTTAACTCTGAAAATTATATTTTTGTGTCTTTTTGGTCTTCCTTCCACTGACTACAAAGTCAAAATTCTTTAGGCAGTCATTATCTGGCAATTCTTAAGCAATTTCCTTGCCAAAACTAGAAAGAAATATCCCTACAAAGATACTTAAAAAAGAGACAATACCTGCTTTGGTGATCGCTCCATGCAAAGCCTTTGTGAGAACTGAATTTAAGCAGATGTGCTTGGATCTAGAAGTCTGTCTTTGTTCAAATAAGAATGAACTGACCTGAAACAGTATTTCAGCTTTTCCAACTCCTCAGAGACTTAAAGGTGTAGCTCAAGGAGTGTCCTGCGTGAAAGAATAAAATGGAAACTTTTACAATGCTCTGTAATTTCTGCCCACACAAAGGACACACAGCCATCAAGCTCAGGAAAAATTATAACCCAACCTGTACGTGGTGTAGCATATTAACTAGGGATGACCTGATCCTGCTGGCATGGCAGTTCCATGGAAACACTGTGCCAATGAAAAAAGTTAAAGGAATGAGGATTTTTATCAGCCAGTGCCTGGCAGAGGTGGTGTCTCATGCTGTGTGATACGTGGTGGTGCCGGGTGAGCACAAACACTTCCTCCAAGAACCCTTGTTTTCATTATTTTCATTGGTCTGACAAGACTTAATTGAAAATTCATCTTTGACCAATTCTAAAACCACTTATTTAAAATCATTTAGTATATCAAGCATAGTTCCTGCATTTTTGCATGAAGTTATTCTCTACCTTTATACCCAAATTCCGTTTTTTCTGTAACATCAGGATAAGATGCTCTGGCACACAAGACATTTTGGCCTTGTGTCTCTGAGGACACATCCCTGGTCCAGTGCAGATCCACCAGTGGTCCACTCTACTTTCACAGCCTGGGCATGGAATTCTTCTTGATGCCTCCATGTTCCAGGTGGAAAACGTAGTTGTTATTTGACACATCACCTGTCTTTGCAAACCAATGAAAACTCGTGTATGATTTCTTTATAAACACTTTCTGCTTTCTTAGATACTAAGCCAGACAATGGCTTACCAAGAGTGTTGTCACATTTTTTATTATTATCTGTTGGGTTTTTCCAACTATTCCTCCTGACCCAAGGCCTGGAAATTCAAAAAACATGAAGTATGCTTGTTTCTCCTAAGGTGCTTCAAGTATGTGTCCAAATTCCCAGCAAATCAGGCAAAGATTACTAAACAGTTTTCACAAATCATAAACTATTCCAGAAAAGCTCCCTTTCTTAATATAGCCATGATTTAAGAGAAGCAATTACCACTGCCATTGCTTATTTTAGGGCTGCAGCTGTAACAGACTGAGAGCACTGTGATTTCATTAATAATCAATAAAAGAGGCAATAGAAGCCTTCCCTTTAAGCATCCTATTCATCCTGAAGGAATCTTCTAGTGTGAAGCAAAAATGCAATGCAGATGGATGATGACAACATCACTGGAAATATCTTCAGGCGTTTACATATTTTTCTGATTCCAAAACCCATTAGAGAAGTCAGGCACATTTTGCACTCACTTTTGAGCACTGTGAACACCATGAATTTAATAATGAGAAAGGTTCCAAGTCAGCGCTAGCATAGTGCTAAATGCAACCTGTATTTCTCGTAGGGTTTTTTTTTCCTAAGTGACAATCTTGACAATTCTAGACAGGTTTTTTCTCCCACATGTTCACTGAATTCCTCCCATTTTGCCACTGAAAATTTCCAGCAGCCTCCTCAGTGCAACAGTGCAGGCAAAATCAAACATAAAATGGTGTTACAAACCCTCGGTGGAGAGTGGTGGGGAAATAACTTGGTTTTTTGCTACAAAACTGGTATTTATAACTTGTGCATCTTGTTTTTATGTGTCCAAGTTAAAAAATCATAGTCCCTGATGGTATCAGGGAATGGTTTGCAGATGGATAGATGTTTACCTTTCCCTGCTAATGTTATGATAGTAGTGTTGCAATAACTGGAATATAAGAGAGATGAGGTTTACAGGAAGGGAGGAAATACCTTCTATTAATACATAGCCAGAAGAACGATCACTCTGTGTCTGTGGGAAAAGTTTTGTGTCTGACAGTATCTATTGGGTTTTGGTGGTTTTTTTCCCTCTACTGAGAGCAATTTTCTTCCTACAACCACTTATAACTCATTTATACCACATATGTCAGAGAATCCTCCAACCCTCACCATCTCTGACATTGCCAAAGACAGTAAAGATATTACTCTAAAGAGACACTCAGAGCTTTGTCATGGCCTTTGGGGTGAAAATTGTCCAAAAATCATGGGGAGACAAACAGGGCTGCAGTTCTCTGTCCTGGCTTACCTACCTCTGGAAGTAGGTGACACATAAAGAGGAATAAACATAGAATCATAGAATATCTTGTGTTGGAAGGGACCCCCACAAAGATCATGGAGTCCAACAGCTGGCCCTGAGCAGGATAATCCCAAAATCCCACAAGTGCCTGCATGGTGTGATTAGCACAGAGGATGGCTAAAAACCCCCAGGAAGATGAGGTCCTGTGCAGCCTCTGTGGCCACGTGCAGACCCAGCTGAGCTGAATGCACTCAGGGCTTTGCACAGGGGAACCACCAGCATCTCCTGGAGCCTTCCACCAGCCTTGTCCCCAGCAGACAGCGAGGAGCAGGGCTGGCATGGGGCCAGTCATTCTGGCCCAGCTCCTGCAGAAACAGGCGGGACAAGGAGGAGGTAACACCACTCAAACCAGCACGGCCTTCCCTAACAGGGAGGCCAATACAGAAAAAGACTAAGGGATTGCTTTAGTTGTCAAAAGTGCCGTCTTTTAATGAAAATGGCAAGTGCAAAGTCACTTCTTTTTCGTGTATTACACGGCAACACTTGTCTCGCAGTCAAGCATCGCCGGCGCGCTTCCAGTGCCGGGCTTTTAATGAGGTGCTTGATCCTTATGTAAAATCAGCACCAGAGCCCTTATCCAGCAGGAACTAACAAGGAGCTATAAATGGCCCAATTACCAGACTGAAATGTCATTCACACATTTGTTATCTCCCACACCAACAAGGAAAAATAACACAGAGACACAGTAGCTGAAGGCGAATTGAAATTACTGTCAATTGAACTAGAACTTGTGAAGCTCTTCATGCAATTCAAAGCTTTAAAATTTAATGTGAGCTATATTTAGTTTCAAACATTAGTTGGGTTCATTGATATTTTGTTTTAGGCTTGCCAAAAGTCACAATATCCTTATTAATAACATTAGCAGCTCTAAATGTTGCCTATGTGTTGATGTAGTGGGTTCTTAAGAGAAGTTCTTTAAAGAAGTTATTTGGGAGCAGCAGCCCTCAGCAGAGATTTCTGGGACATGTAGTCTTGGAGGTCAGGTGTTCTTCCTTCAAGTCACCATCACTTTAGTGTAAGGCATGATACCTGAAGAAAGGTTTTTCCATGTTTGGCTTTTAACTGAATTTGTTATCTTAAACCTTAATCATTCTGTTCCTGAATCATATGCTTGGTAACTGCAAAACAGAGGCTAATCCCATATTATTCAGACATTTATATTGGCAGTACTGTAATACTAGAGCAACTAAATAATAAAATTATAGAATGGTTTGGGTTGTAAGGGTCCTTACAACCTTCTGACCCCCCTGCCATGGGCAGGGACACCTTCCACTGGACCAGCTCCAAGCTCCATCCAGCCTTGAACACTTCCACTGATGGAGCATCCACAGCTCATGCGGGGGAAAAATTCCAGTGCTTCACCACCCTCACAGTAAAAAGTAAAAAAATAAATAAATAAACCCATCTTCTCTGAAAAAACAAAGAGAACTGCTGATATCATCATAGTCTTTAATATTATAATATCATTTCAATAATATTAGCTCTGTCAGGCAGTGGGAGCACCTTGGCCATGGCACAGCAGCCCTCAGCTCCTCCCATCTTCCCCGGTTTCACGGGCATATCATGAAATAAAGGTTTACTGAAATAAAGGTTATCTGAAATAAAGGTTTCCCACTTAGAGTTAGCACAGGCAGCTCCCAGCAAGCAGACGTCAACCTAAATCCCTCACTGCTTTCACAAAAATAAAGTTGTTTTTCCTCCTTCCTTTCCTGTGAGCTGTGTTATTGCTGTGGGACACCTGGATCCATGCCCACGGGGGCTGCTGTGATCCCCTATAAAGCACTGTGGATGTAAAGATGAAACAAAGCTTTGCGCTGAATGTCTCGGTCCTGAGGCGCTCGGGGAAGATGTGGGGCGTGTTTAGATCCCAGCACTGTCATGTTTAAAGAGCCTGCTAAGAGAAAGGGAAGAGTGTTGCATTCCCCCTCTTACCTCGAGCTGTCAGTAAATTTGCTAATTGGGGCTGTGAAATTGCTCATTGCTGGCGTTATCTGGAAGGCAAACAAGGGACACGGATCAGGAGCTGGAATGGAGGGTGCTGGTTTGAGATCCCCTCACTTCTACATACACCTTACACAGGTGCATATCAAACATTTGCAATATATTTCTGTTGATTCCCAGCCAAGAATTTTCAAGCAGATTTTAATAAATGTGGTTAAATTTGCTTGCAGGAGCACGCTTATCTTGCACTTTATATAAAAACAAATTATGGTAATGCGTGTTGCTGAATGCAGAGAGCTATAAGCACTGGAAAGAATAAACATGTCTTATCTTCTTGCCTTTGTAAGTGATAATACTTCAGGCTTTTAATAGTGAAATAGCATTTTGTTACCTTTGGCATAGCCTACTCATTCATTAGATTCCACTGAACTTTGGTGCAGTGAAGGGAGACAGCTTAATTTTCAGTAATTTTGGTAGATCTCAATTTACCACGTATTTCACAGAAAATATTGAACACATCATGTTAGGGACTGATTTGACTCCAAAGTGCATTTTTTCCTAATTGATTTTTTTTAAAGGAAAGGCATAAGAAAAAAAATAGTCTGATTTTCATCAAGACCATATACAACATGAGACTTTTTCATGCAAATGTTGCTATAAAATACCAACATCTTAACACAATAAAAAAAGGTTCCTTATTTTTTTTTGCTATTTCTGCAATTACTATCTCAAACACAAGGAGCTACTCACTGCCATTGAGTAGTTTCCTTCTTCTCTGACTTTTTTACTTCTATTTTGTTCTTTAGGCTGGTCTTTGGAGGCTTTTCGGGTGATTAGGGGGTGGTGTTGGGTTTGCTTTTTTTCTTCCCATTCCAACTATTAGGATAGAAGAACAAGATAAATTACTTTTTCTACCCATCATTTTTCTCCTGGAGTATCCTTCGCATCAGCATTTCCCTGCAGCTAAACTCACGCTTCACCAGCTTTTTAAGCACAACAAACAATCTCGAGGTTGCCATCTCGGAGCAGAGCCAGCCCAGCTTGCAGGAGAGGATATTACACCGTGCTCCCTTCCCTGCACACACGTCTCTCCCTCGGAAATATGTGCTCCTTTCTGCTGTTCAACAAGGGAAGCTTTGGCCTTTGGACCAAAGGTCACTTGCAACACCCGTTGCAACAGTGGTGAGCGTGGTGGGTTTGCTGCAATATCCACTATATTATGGAAGTTTTCCTTAGGAATACAGTGGTCAGTGGTCCCAGAAAAAGAAAAAAACGATAAACTACAGATAGACACAGAGGAAAGCATTGGATTGGACAAAGCTACTTCTCTTTATTAAAGATCACCTGGGTGAAGGTGCCTGGCTTTGGATTGGGAGGGCTGGACACTGTGATCAAGCCTGATCCTCCTCTCAAGCTCTCTTCTGTTTTGTTTCGGGGTTTTTTGGTTTTTTTTTTGTTTTTATTTTGTTGGTTGTGGTTGTTTTTGCTTTTTTAATTTCATAGAATCATGGAATGGTTTGAGTCAGACAGGACCTTAAAGATCATCTCAGTCCAACTCCCTGCCATGGGCAGAGACACCTTCCACTAGACCAGGCTCCTCCAAGCCCTGTCCAACCTGGCTGTGGACACTTCCAGGGATGAGGCATCCACAAGGATTGTCACAAGTTTTGCCTCTGAGTTGTGAAAGCTTACACGGAATTTTAGATACAAGCAAACAAGCAGGAGTGTTTAAAGTACATTCCTACTTGCGTCAAACAACAACTTAATCCCTGTGCAGGAGCAGTCCCTACACTACAGCCTGACTTGTAGATTAAATTTGCCACAGGACAAGAATTTTCAAAGGGAGTAGATAATCCTATGGACAGCCAAGGTATCCAGAGACATAATTAGCAGCTCCCAAAGAAGTTGAAAGGAAGTTCAAACATTTATATTTCAGATATTAGTGGGCAGGATTGAATTTTGTATCCTTTTAGGGAATGAGCTTACTGGTTTTTTTTTCCCCAGGCATCTCACCACTGACAGAGACAGATTACTGAAATGTGTGGTCATTAGGTCTCGTTCTGTTCCTAATCACTCGATCCTCAGATGCAGTCAGGCAGCATTTTCCTCTCCAATCACATCACAATTTGTAGGTGAACTCAGTAACGCTTTCTAAACTTGTTTAATATTTCTAGTGCAGTTGTCAGCTGGCTTATGAAATGTTTACCTTTACAGTGGTTTTTGTGTTCCTCTCACTGAGTTTCTTCTTTGGAAATTAAAGCTATCCATGATCTTTTGCAAAGATATTGCCAGTGCTGCTGACCAGAAGGAGCACTGAGTTTCCTGAGGCCACTTTATAATTGCATTTTGGAATACAAATGAGTTTATTCTCCCAAGAAGATATTTCATTTAAATTCTTCCCAACTTAATTTCTCTTATAAAGTCCATCATCCAGTGTTCCTGCAGTCTATCCACAAATTAAATAGTATTTTGAGACTGGGGAAAGTAGCTGCTGTGTGGGATTCTGACACGTGATTTTGTCCCTGGTTTATAGCCTGCTCTCTGTGAGGATGAAGGACAGATGAAGCAAAGTGGTCACAATCCAAAGCCTGTGTGATGTGCATCACTCTGCAGCGATACTGAAATTGCAAATCCAGAGTCCCTGACTTGCACAGCTGTGAGTCAAATCAAAATAAAATAGGCGACAAATTGCAAGTGAATACTCTCTCGGACCACCCAGAGGCTCTGTGATGGAGTAATGCTGAAGTAACGCTGTCAGGTGGTGGCAATTGCTATTAGAGCTGCCCCACTGTGGAGATTTGGGTCAGAAGTCTGTGGAAATGCCAGAATATTCCCTATTTCACATTACTGTTTTCTGATTTCGAAAGCTGTGCATGCTAAACCCCCCAGCAGTTCGGAAGGGAGCCTTCTATAACTCCATAAATGTCTTGCCAGAAAAAATGTTGCCACAAGTAAGCGGTGATTCTGTCCTCCTTGTATTCATTTTCTCTAGCTTTTGTGGCATTTCCTCCCATTTAACTGCTAAAACACATGCTTTTTGCACTAGGCAAGAGCTCCTGAGATCCTTTGGTCTGTCCCCCTGCACTGCGGTGTCCTGACCAGCCCCAGCCGGCCACCACAGATATGTAAAGAGGGATTCTCTACTTTGTGCTCACGTTACCTGTGTCAGCCCTTCAGAAGGGTTTTAATGCACTCAATTCTTCCACTATCCACTTTTACAGCCTATAAGAGTTTCTAATCATGGTTTTCCAGCTAGTCTAGACATTGATAGCTCATTTTATCTTTCCACACAGTGCCTGCTTTGCCGACCTGCAAACCATTTTTAGAGCTTTTCGCTAAACTCCTTCCAAATTAGTCAACATCTCCCTGTTAATGATGCATTCAGGGTTAACACAAAGGTGAAAAAGCATCACTAAATGAGCTCCTTTCTACGTTAGCAGTGACTTAAATGAAAGCAAGTTCAAGTGAAAAAGCTTATTTTAATGGTAGTGGTGTCTGAGCGAAGCCTGCTTAGATGGGGAGAACCAGGCAGATGAATGGCTGCGAGAATTTTAACAGGCCAATATGCTAATGTGGGAGTGCCAGCAAACAGAACCGTTTGGGTGAATATTTGATGGATTCAGGAGAACTTCATAAGGACTTAAATTTTATTGTGGAGGTCTTGGAAATTAGAGAATGACAGAAACGTGTTCCCTTCCTGCTGCTTAACGGGAATCATGGTGGGTTTTTCCCATCTGAAAATATGAAATATTTGAAGACAAGGAACAGTGAGGATGGACTTTCTATACGTGTAGACAAGATAGTCTTCAGGGAAGGCCTGAAATATTGATTCAGTCTGCAGCAGAAGGGATATTTGGGGCAGGGGGCTTGAGGGAGAGAAGGAAATTTTCCAGAACACCAGTAGGGAAAGCACTGAGTTGAGATGAACCACAACCACACGCTGTTCCTCTGTATTCACAGGCTACATTGCAGTTTCCTTGGTGTTACAAATAAGCAGCAGAATGGACTTGTGTGGAATAGCTCAGCTTAGAAAAACTTGGTTGTCTAGAAAGGTGTTTTTTAAAGTTAAAATTGAATATTTTTCTGTACATGCCTTAAATGTAGCACAGCACAAAACCAGAAAAAATTAAGTATTAAAAACATCTGCTCATGAAAAACAGAAAAGAGAATGCTAAAAGTTGGAAAACATTAAATGCCAGCAGCTAGATCCACAAATGGTAAAGCAAATACTTAATCTTTTGCACCTTAATTACATGAGTACTAATTCCATGACAAAGAGTCTCTGGCTGGGGTAAGAGAAAGACAAGTAAGGCAACTTAGATTCAGCATCAAATCATGAGAAAACTTCTGATGCTTGCCGCACTTAAGCTAGGTGAAGCTCAAAAATTAATGGAAATTCATAAGAAAATATAACTCTTAATGAAAAGGAAAAAGGTTCTTGTAAATTTTTAATATGAACTGCGCAGACAATTACATTAATAAGATTTAATTATACCATGAAATATTTAGTGTTTCTCTCTATGCTAAATATTATTTTGAACATAGTTCTAGAAAGATTAGAAAGCTTAAGAGATACCAAGAAAGAAAACAAGTACTAAAAAAAAATTACCTGTGAAAATGTATTAGCTGTATAGACCAATGTTTCAGTCTCTACTTAAAACAAGGGAACATTTTGGTCAGCTATTGTGTATTAATATCTTTATAAATACAGATATAAGAAATACTTTATGTGCTATGTTTAATTAATAGAAAAAACAGCTCTTGTGTTATAGGTCTCATTTAACAAGTATCACAAAATCTACAGTTAACATCCAAGTTTTGGCAGAAATGCATAACTATTTACTATCATTTACATTTACTTTTTACTATGCCAAAACTAACCAGCCATGTATTTACTATCAACCACAACGTGACTGGGTAATTAATCGACTTGCGAAATACTATTTCCTAAATTGTGTGCTGCTGCTATTTTTGTTCTATGGCTCTTTGGTCTACCACTACTTCATAATTAAGGGAAGCCAAGTTTCCTGCAGGAAGTGCACTGGGTTCTGTCCATCCTCAGCCTGATTCTGCCTCAGTGTAGGCTGAATCCATACTGACCCTCAGGATGGAATCCCATTCCCATCCAAATGCTTCCCTGGTTGCCCACACACCTGGGGTTGGTGCTGCGAGTTCAAATTGTGATTTAAACTTATTGCCAAAAGCAGCAGAATACCCCCAGGACAGAAGTAATTGGATAATCAAATTGTTAATCCTTAAGATGCACATTTCCAATGCCACAGAAGTCTCCCCTGTAGTGCCTCAAGCACTGTACCACTCATCTGCGCCTCAGACCCACCGATTTCACTGAGCTTCGTTAAGAATTAGGTGCCAGAACAACATCAAGTGAGATTTTTCACCCTAAACGTGAGCAAAATGCTTTATGTATCTCATAAGAACAATATTCAATAACCAGAAAGGGACTCCAAGAGTTTACGTGACTTCCAGGTGAGCGCAGGGCAGGTAGAGCATCCAGAGCAGTGTGCTGGAAACCTGGGCAGCCCATAAAAACCTGTGGGATAAGTCCTTCCTTGGGATGCTGTCTCCTCCTGAATGGGAATGAGTGCTGAGGAGGTGGCCCTGAAAATATAAGCATCATTTTTTGTAAACAGGATGTTTGTCTTTACATTTCAGAGAGCCATAGAATCACAGAACGGTTTGGGTTAGAAGGGACCTTGAAGATCCCTTTAACTAGTTAGGGGATCTTAAGTTAAGGTTAAGGGATCCTAAACTAATCTTAACTGCCCTTAAGCTAGTTCCAACCCCCATGCCACGGGCAAGGACACTGTTTAATGCCGTTAATGCATGTACTGACTCGAATCTATACACATTTTTTAATAAGTGTGTGTATTACATATATTTGCATATGGACACAGAGCTGTCTGTATGTACACACACACACACTCTGTCCAGAAACCTCCAACCTCTGCTCTCTCCTCCCCTCCCATCCGTCAGAAATAGAGATTAGCCTTATTTCTGCAGGGCATGGCCACAATTTGAGGAAGGAAGAGGCGAGGGGTCCGTGCTGCTGCTGGCACAGAGCGTGTCCCCCTGAGGACCATCCCTGCTTCCCTCAGGCACCGCCGCATCCAGGGCGCTGCCTGATTGAAGGGATGGGCTTTGGAGCCTGCTCCCTGCACCAGTATAACTTGGCATATGGAACGGGGAAGTGGCACTCTGTATTTCCAGCCCCAGCAACTCCTAATGTTTCATTTAATAATTCGTCTCAGGAGGAGGTGCTATGATTAATTTTGAATACAAAATGCACACGCTGCTTCAATATGGTGAGCTCTTTAAAAGGTCTGCTCACAGCAGACACCAGTTGTGATTTCCCCTCCTACCTGGTCTCACATCAGCTGGGGCATCACAACTTCGCCTAAACCAGTCCTCGGTGGGTGGCATCTCTGCCCACGGCAGGGGGTTGGAACCAGATGATTTTTAAGGTCCCCTCCAACCCGAACCATTCCATGATTCTATGATATCATTCTATTCTCTTTTACATGTTTTCTCTGCCCTTCTCTACCACTGTCTCCCGTTTTTGACTTTTAACTCTCTCATTTTTATCCCTTTTCCCTTTTGCCTGCAACACTTAGCTGTAACACACTATTTCACTCCACCCACCCTGGCAGGCAGCAGCTTGGATTTGTTTGTTTTCCATTTTCCTTGGAAGCCCATAAAGGAGGGAGAGGAGCAAGTGGCCCCACGTGCACAGAGGCAGCACAGGGGCTGGCACGTGGGAGCCACCTGTGCCACAGGTGTAGGGGCATGAAAGAACAAAGTTACAGATGGGGAGCACGTAGCTCAGGGAGAGAGGATGCAGGGAAGCTGAGGAGCCAACAGCCTGGGCTCAGAGGAGATGAGCAAGTGAACCTGCCCAGAGATGAGAGAGAGGAAGGCACAGTTTGCTGCAGCTCAGAAAGAGAATTAACCAAAGCAAATCCCACAAGCCAGCACAGACCTGCGAGTGAGGCAGGGGAGACAGGAGGAGATGCACAGAAACCCTTTCTTGCTGTTGTTCTGTCACTGCTCAGCTCATTCCTTTGAAGGTGCCTGTTTGTTTGTTTTAGATGGCAAATAGTAGGCAAATGTGAATTGAAATATAATTTTTGGATGGTTTTATTTGGTTTTTGTCTTTTTGTTTTTTAAATTTAAACACTCTGTTCCTTCTTGAGATCTTAAAACCAGAAAGAGGCAAGAGCAGACCATTTCTGACTGGGCTGCTTTGGGGTCCCATCATATCTGCCCTGGGAGACAGAGACAGGAATGGGCAGCCCTGGCTCCCTGCGTAGTGCATCAGGCAAGGAAAGACATTCAATTTTATAAGATCAGAAAATAATTTTAGATTTGTATTTGGTGAGGTTTTGTGGGTTTTGGTTTTTTTGTGCCTATAAGGGTTAGGAATATAAATCCCTCTAAGTTTCACAAGTTTAGGCACCTGCTGGGGCACTGTGTCACACCTTGTGTTTAGTGAAGGATAGGATTTGGCTATAAATCAATCTTATTTTCACTCCTCCAAGCAGGAAAATGGGCACAACAGATCTCACCTTTTCTTTACAACGTGTAGGACAATCATCCATGCACCTCTCCTCGCTGGTGTGCAGGAGTGTTGCCCACTCTGGACCAGCAGCCTGTGGGTAGAAAAGGAGGTCACGTGCTGATACCACAGCATCAGGCTTTGCAACAAATATCACAATATATGGCACCCCTAAAGCTTGAATTTTCTCACCTCATACCCACTGCCATGCACATGGGCAGGAGGAGGGAGGGAGAAGAAACCTCTGCATTGGGCTAATCACAGAGAGCACTAGGTTAAAATTAACGCTTTCAGAATATATTCATTTCAAAATAAGTACCAATTTACCTTGCCACCTTACAAGCTTTTTCTAGGATGCTAATTCATTATGTAAATAAATCAATTAAACATGCGTCTGTGTTAACTTTGCTGTTGCCTAAAGGAATTTTCACAGCAGTCAGCATCCTTAACACTTTGGGAAATTATTCTTGATGTAAATAGATCTCATCCTTAAAATGGGAACTGTTCTCTCTTAGTGCCTGGTCAGCCCTTTTAGACCTCAGCATCCAAGTGCTGCATCTAAATACCAATACAAATGGCTGTGGTTTTATTTATTTCACATTCTATCCTCACAAGCCATCACTGCATCACTGCTGCCCCTCCACCTCAGCCAGAGAAAATCTCACAGGTACACCTCAGCCACCTCTTCTCTGGACACTCTTTGTCTTAATCCAAATTTTTTTACATGTGAAAAAACCCCAATTAACCAAAGTAAAGACACAGAAAAGAAAAACACTGAGAAAACACCCCAAGTAGCCTGCTGGCAGCGTGGAGTGCATCCACCCAGAAGGCCACGATGGTCTGCACTTCTGCTGGCTTTTAACAACAGCTGGAATATTTTTGTCATCAATAAAAGCACTTGCAGCCACCCCATGGCAGCAAAGATAATAAAAGCAAGGCAATCCTGTGCTCCAGGCGGTGCAGAGAGCCGAGGTGCCTCCCACCACCTCAGGGAGCTGTGCCAAGGAGGCCTGAAAGTGGTGGGAGGCTCTGTGGGTGGAGGGAAGGGGCAGCTTTGGTGGGCCCAGAGTCTGAACCACATTTTATGCTCTGAAGGAACAGGATATAAAAGTCAGTCAGGTGCAAGGAGAAGAGTTAAAAACAGGACAATTTTGCAGCTCGCAGCAGAGAAATGAGAATAAGGTTTGGCTAGAGCTCAGCTTTAACCCAGAAGCACACCCAACAGGCCCTGGTGACAGCATTTATCTGTGATCCCTACAGCAACAGAGAGAAACATCCAAATAGATCATTTCCTTTCTGTCTGAGAGGGGCCTTTGTCCTCGCTCCACACTCACAACCTGGGCTGGGTAACACCACCAGCCTTATCCTGAAGCTAGAACTCTGACAAGGAACCATGAGAGAAAAGCAAGGGAAGGTTTATCACCACAGAGCTAGGCATCAGTCCTAAGAAAACTTCCCATTTTTGTGTGGTCATTAAGATGGATTCACTCTGCAAGTCTTTCCTTAGCATCAGGCTAAAGATGAGCTCATGTTTTTCCTTCACCCACAGCATTTCTGGTCTTTGTTTATGCTTTCCAACAGCACAAAATAGTTTGATGCACACACATATGTATATGCAAAGTGGCATTTTCACACACAAAAATTAAAGCTCAGTTCTTTACACACACACAAAAAGAAAAATAGTTGAGAAGCCAGAAATAAGACATGCTGGTTGAATTTAAAATTATTTCTGGCATATATTACAAAAAACCCTTTTCTGGGGACAGATTCTCAGATAAATCTGCACAGCTCCTCTGAAGTGAACTGACCCATGACTTTATGTACTCCAGATACAGAGTTTGTCCATATCAGACTGATCCTGATGGACATGAAGTCAGCCATCAAATCCCACATTTTTTCAGTAGGGAAAGATTGGTTCCATTGTACAGACATAGCTGAATTGCTGAAAAGGTGAAAGAAGAAAAAGACATCATAAAGTTCCTTGTTTCCAAAGCAGATGGGTGAAAGAAGGCCAATTATAGTGTAAAGGATCATTTCACCAAGAGAAGTGTGAGTGTTGGAAGAGCTCTGAACAGAGAGGATTTCGCTTTGCCATGTGTGGTCTCTGGGAAACAAAAGGAAGGGTGTGACTGAAATGAAGACAGACAGAATGCAATATTTTTCTTTGATGTGTAAACAGATTTAATGCAACAAAAATCAATGAGGAAACTCTCCAAAGGAGAGTGTTTTAATGTGTTATCATATTTCACACAGATTTCATAAAAATTCAATTTCAATTATAGCACAGTTTACAAACAGAGGAAAACACTGTGCCTCCCTGGAAAACATATGGCCATCAAAACTTCAAACAAAATACTGCCAAAGTTGCTCATAAAATATAAATAGCCATAAGCCAGTGTGTTATTGTCCTTTTAATGTCTGTTGAATGCCTATAACTCTTCCCGTGTCCGCCTCGGCTGTCAGCTCCCTGACACTCCAGTCTCCCATTCACACACCTCCCCTTGACGAGCTCTCGGAGCAGGAGCTGCATGGTGAGCAAGGCTTGATTATTCCTGGTGTTATCTTACATCTCCAGCTGGGCTGCTGCAGAGAAAGGATCAAATAAATAACCCCAAGCACCCTCAGTGTGGTGGTGGAGCAGCAGCAGCAGCGAGAGGCTGAACCCAGTCATGGGCCAGTGCTGCTGTGGCTGCTGGAAGAAGAGGAACAGGCTCTATCCCAGACAGCAGCAGTGGTTTCCTGGGAGCTCTTGGCTCCAGCCACCAGCTCCTGCTTTGCCAAATTGGTAACCCACTTGGTTTGCCCAAGCTGGACAACAAGACTCGGTGTGGGGCACCTCATCTCTGGCTTCGTTGCAGGTGTCAGGAGGAGCCGGGCTCTGGTCATGCACGGGATCAAAAGGAGTGCTGTGCATGCAAGGGGGGACCTGCTTTTGTGTTTTTATCAAGGAATTATGGTAGGAATGAGAGTAAAAGCCCAGGCTGGAAGGCAGAGGTGGCTTTGAAACAGTGTGCACTTGGCAGATGTGCAGGTTTGACATCAGCACAGCCTGTACCCCCATGGCCACTGCTGGGGCACATTTGTGTGACAAACCCCTGTTCCTGTACCGGGACACAGGTACAATCTCATGGAAAAGCAGTAATGGTTTTTGCCACCTTTAAGCACAAGAAGGATTGCTGTGTCTCTCTCTGCACTTTCCAGCTGTCGGAGAGATGAACTTCTTCCATTAACAACCAAACTGTGCCCTTTTCTCCAATATTTTGTCCTTTAAGAGCTTCCTGCTGTTGGATGGAGACCAGCACGGCAAGTGAAGGGATGCCTGGCTGGGGGTGCCCCATCCCTCTGAGGTTTTGCCCCTTCTCAGAACCCACAGAGGGTGAAAGGGAGGGCAGGGAGGGGGAGCTTCTCTTGAGACAGGGCTGGGGGAGAGCAGAGCAAAGGCAGCGTTCAGGGAAGGGCCAGTCTCCAGGACAACAGTCCCTAGCCCCTCACATGCCAATTTAATTTGGAAATACAGCAGGGAGCTACTGGTTATAGGGCTTTTGCTTGGGCTGGAGGAGGGGAATAAGGAGCAAGCACCAGGAATGCAGCAGAAGAAATGAAAACCAGAAATATATGGAAGAAGGGGGACATTATTGATGGCATTGGTGACGTGTAAGTGTGGGGGAAGAAAACGTGATGTACGCTGGCAAGGGAGGACGAGCTCACAAAGCCGAGGTATTTTAGCTGTGAGGGAGAGAGAGGACAGGGCTCAGAGCTGACACTTGTCTCAGGGCACACGTGTCTAGCACAGACTGGGGGATGTGGTGGTAGCAGTGGGGCTGGCTGCACCTCCACGAGCTCTCACACTTGTGATTTTGCTCTGCTTTCACTGGAACACAGGACAGACACCCTACATAAGTATAAAGAAGAAGAAAAATCCTTTCCCCTCTTTCGCAGTAGTAGCCTGCACCTAGGCTAGAGAATTTTTTTTTCCAGAAGGGATATAAAATGTATCATCCCTACCCTACCACTGGCATTAATGTGTTGTCTCAAAATACTCCCAATCTCGACTTTAGGATGTGTGGCCCTTGGAGTAAGGCCAAATATCCACACATCTGCCATTAGGATTTTACAGGAAACCATTTAGTGGCAAGGTTTTCCCACAAGCAGTTCATCTCCTCACTAAATGAGCCATTTTGACAGCTTCTGGACCATCTTTCTCTGTGAGCTCCTTGGGGAAGTTTGGTATTAAGGCTCCTGAGCATAAACAGCCGATAGCTTGGTGAGTTTGGTCACTTCTAGAATAACAAAGACAAAAAGGAAAGACTGGTTTTTCTTTTTGTTTGTTTGTTTTTCCTCTTATAAGCAATAGTATCTAAGTTCACAGTGGGTACCAGAGGAATATTAAAATAGATCATTCTCTAAAGGCCTGAGAAAATAGCAACAATTACATGTTAACTATAAATGCATGACCCTTTCAAGGTAGTTCAAGCCAGCTTCATCAATAAATAGCATTATGGAGGAAAATGAGTCTCACAGCATCTCCCAAAAGAAACTAAAAATGATGGGAAAACTCCAGGCACAATCACAACAGTGATAGCACCAAGATGCACAGCAATGCACATTTCTGCACACCAAATATTCTCCTTACAACCTTCCATCTGGGTCTCTCCTGTGAGGGTGAATTTATTCCAATAATGTCCAATCCTCTGTTTAGAGATCTGTAATGTCAGGGCAGCCCAAAGCACAAATTCACACGGAGACAAAAGCCCTGGAGAACATCCAGAGGCGTGTGCCTCCACTCAGCCTCACCACTGAACACAAAAGCCTGGAATCTGCAGCAGTTTTGGGTCAGACATAAAGTACATTTTTTGGTTGCTTTTTGTTTTGCTTTCACTTTGCTACCTTCACTTACAGCCTACCCTGTGAGCTGGGTGCCCTTCCTGCGGGTGGGGTGGGATGATCAGGTGGGAGGGGTTTGGGTCAGTGTGCTAAAGAGGACAACAGATATTTGGAAGTGATCTATAGAAAAGCCTCAGGCTGATGCCTAGATTCTTCTAAATATTCAACCAACAGCCATGAGGAGAAAATTGGCCACCTTGTTTAACCTATAAAGAGCTGGGCTGTGTTAGCTGGCAAATAAGAGTATCTAAAATGCCAGCAAGGGGGGGGGAAATAAAGAAACAGACACAGAGGTAATGGAGACATAAAAGCACCTCTGTCACTGGATAAGTCAGGAGCCTGGGTCTGTGTGGGAGCTGGGACTGGAGCCTTGCAGGGCTCGCTGTGGGTTTGAAGGGTGGTGGTGTTTAGGGGCTCCTCAGAGACCAAGCACTGCTGGTCCCCAGGACAAGGCTGGACGGGAGGAGAGCAGCTCAGATATGTCACCTCCAGATTTCTAGCTCTTTCTGGTTAAAGCAACAGAGAAATATATCCTCTTCCCTTCCAAAAACTCTCCAAGGATCCACAACAGTAAAATTAGAAAGCTCTAAAACCTAACATTTATAAAGAGGAATATAAAAGAGGAATAAAAAATATTGCACTGGTGAGTAAGCAGTTGGTTAAATCAGGCTGGAAAGCCAGGAAAATGACATCCCACGTGATGAAGTGCAGCCAGGAGGACAGAGCAGTGGGAGGGAGGAGTGTGGAGCTCTGAAGTGGCCGTGAGGGAGCACAGGCTGCTCGTCCGGGATGCTGCAGCAGCCTGCGGGCTTGGGCAATGCATCCATGCCTTGGGCATGCACAAGGGAAAGAGAGAAAGGAGCGAAGGATGTGGTTATGGATCTTCAGGCATGGCAAGGAGGAAAAAGTGGCAACACCAAGACAGATCTGGAGGAATCTGCAACCTCTCAGGTGCACCCAGGGCTGACGCTTCCCTACCACTGTGGGAGCCCGTGCTGGAGCTCCCCAGCATGAGGTGACTTTCAGAGAGCTGCAGTAACCCCAGCAGAAGGTTGGGTTGGTGAAGATCAGCCCTGGGAGTGCTCTCCAGGAGAAGAGCAAACAAATTTGCGCCACAGCTTCCCCGCTCTGGCCGAGGAGCTGGGAGAAGTCGCAGGGTAGGAAAGTTGTGCTGGACCTTAATGAGGCTGCCTGTGGGAGAATGTGAAACGAATAAAAGACAGCTGATGGAAACTAATCACTGCCTAAAAGAGCACAGCACAGATGTGTTTAAAACACAGTTATGAAAGACAGGATTGAACATCTCTTCCAATAAAAGCTGTGTCGAATGACAGCCAAGGCCGACGCAGTTAATTAAAGCACAGCGTTGAGACACTCTTGTATAGAAAGCAATAAACAGCTTTTGCAGTTGATTAAACAGTGAAGATTGGGGTTTTAAATTGGCACAGGAGATATTTGCTGTAAGCACACCTCAGAGCCAGAGGTATTATTGCTCCAAAAAGGACGCTTTGCTCGGCTTACCTTCCCCAGAGCAGGAGCAGCAAGCGCATGGACACAGGCAGATGAATTTCCTTCTCGGCAAAGGTGGCCGTGGTCGTGGGGGAGGCTGGGGAGAGGACGATGTGTGGAGCAGAGATGAGCTGAGCCTCCAAAAGTGGGTAAAATGCCTGATAACAGGCACTGATTTTGTTGCCGTTTATCTTTTCCATTTCACGAATGCCCCTGTTGTTTTTTAGACATACAAAAGCTGTTCCAGAGCTGAAAATTACTCTCACTGTGAGAGCACCTGGCTTCCGCAGCCTGCAGCTTCCAGCCACCCCAGCCAGCAGCAGCCAGACGTGCCGTGTGACACTCAGGATGCACGCACACAACAGCAACTCACCAACTTATTTTTATAGACAAAGAAAGAACAATAGCAAAGCCAGAGGCACATAATACGAGTTCCACAATGCCCTGCCATTAAAAACAGCCTCCTGCAGCCTTTATTCCTGAGCAAAGAGTTTTAAAGAACAATTTGCCAGGGCCATGGAGAGCTAAAGCTGGGAGTGGGTGAATATTTTGCTTTCCACCTCACTGGTTCATTAAGCACAATTAACCCTCTACTTGAGTGTGCCACCAGCTGTGCTTCCCTCTGCTCTATCCTCTGCTATGTCACACCCACCAGGAGCCCAGAATTTGTGAGCACAGTTCATCCTGGTCATGGAGAGTCCCACAATTGCAGAACATTTGCGTGAACAGGGCATACACAGCCCAGATGAAAAAGGGTAAGGCGCTGAGGCAAAATATTTCTTGTGCAATTTGCTTCTCTGTTAAGTAGCAACACCATGTTTCCCAGCTGTATGTACTTGATGAACAGTGTATGGAATTAAATCAGAGGAATTCTACTCGAAATATCAGCTGAGAACTGTAAATAATATCATTAATATGATATAATAATATAGTGCAATGCAATGGGAGGTGCATACAGGTGTCAGAGTGTTGACAGCAAAGACAAGAGAAGATGCTGGATACAGGGGCCAATTGACAATGCTAATTATCCCTCATGAACGGATAACATCTATAAAACATTATTATTTTTATAGGATCCTGAATGCTGAAGGAAGATAAAACCACCTGCTTATACCAGGAGGAGCGACAGGACAGGATGGATTCCAAGGAAGGGACACGGATCAGTGACCCTGTGCTGCTTTCAGCCCAAGCTCTCCAGGCTCAGGAACCAAGCAGGGCTCCCTGTCCATTCTGCACTGAGCTTTAAAGTGCAGAGAAATGCAGGAACTCAAAATGAGTTTCAGTAGTGAAGCTGCACTTTACTTCTCATAACAATGGATTTTTTAAAAGATATGTCAAAGAGAATTGAATTTGGGTCCATGAATACAGCATTAAGAGATGTAACTCAAGTTAATTACATTCTCTCTGTCTCCCAAGAACTGGATTTTTCCTTCTTCCAGCAGATATATTCTATATATTGTAGTCTTGGTTAAAATCTAAGTGTTCATTTTAGATCAGCGTGTTTTCCTAGTGAAATACTCTGAATACACTCTGAATTTATAAAACAGTTTCAGGAGCAAAAACTATTGAGAATGAAGATGGGAAAGAAGAGACCACATGAAACAGTTTGTAACTCTTTTCTGTGAAATTTTGGTGTCTGTGTAGGAGTGCCCCTGTCCAAGCCCAGCCTGTGCTCCAGGGGGTGGAGCATTAACAGCCCCTGCCCTTTGGGCAATACTTTGTATAGGAAAAAAAAGCTCCATCTATGCATGGAAGAGCCCACAGGATCAGGAAATGGCCACACTGTTACTTGCAGCATTAAATCGTGGAATGTCCTGAGGTGTACATTGGGAAAACAAGGTTTTCTCCAGGCTTTGTGGAGAAGATGGTGCTGCTCTGACAGAGTGATGGTTCTTATTTCTTTTTGGCCTTTGGCCCGTGACTATCATTTCACATCCAGATGCCCATCAGCAGTGTCCAAACAATGTTCATTGCAGTGACAGTGGTGTTTTTGTTGTTGAAAAATGACAGTAAACAAGCGGCCTGGATGTATCCATAGGGCAACAGGGTTTTACAAGCACTTTAAAATACACAATTTTTCAAATTTTTCACTTGAGTACTCTCAATAGCAACACTGTGTGTTCCTACATGGGTTTCAGCCTGCAGATTTATGCTCTAGTGTGAACTACGTTGCTACCTTCAGCAGTAAACTTGATCCAGGAAAAAAACCACCAAACTGATATTCCCTGACTGCACAGTGAACCTAAAAAAAAAATCCTGTCATTAAGAAGCAGGTTTGCTACACAGAATTTTGAACAGCCTTTAATTTCCACTGTACATTCCCACACACAGTGGATGAACTGCAAGCTCGCACAGGAAACATCCAGAGAGAAGGGATTTTAAATCCTAGAGCATAAAGAAACTGATTTAATCAGCTTAAAGCATGTTGATAAAATAGTTAAGTAGATTAGATTAAAATTCAACACTTCCATTGCTTCGTGAGTAAAGCTGTTTAGTCCCTATGAGTGGCATTTTTCTTTGCCATCATCTAGGGAAAGCAATGGGCGCTGAATACATGTCACCTATATCACAATAAATGCCCTGTTCCTGGCAAACTTGGAATTCAGAGCACTCATAAAGAGCAGGTTATGTAAATACCAATTTCGTATTAGAAATTTAATTTTGTGAGACCGGGCTACGAAAATCAGAAATTCACTTCCTGCCCATGTACCTGGACTTTCGAAGACATCCATGTGTTTCTGTAGCACGGTAGTCTCAAATATTCTGAAATTCCTAAAAATTCCAAAAAACCAGTGTCACCATGTCTCACACTGACACAAGAAATACTGACAAAAGTGATTTTGATATTCAAATACGAAGCTAAGCGGCACTATGAGCAGTATCAAGTAAAGCAGATCCATCTCTGTGGTGATTGCTGCCAAGTTCCCCCCAGCTTAGCAAGCAGAACAGGTACTGAGAACTCTTAAAAGCAATCAAAACTGAAATTACAGGGGGAAAAAATGTAGGATAATGGAGCACTTTGCTTTGCAAGGCTGCTTGAGGTTAAGTCAGGCAGAGTTTTCAATGGAAACAAAAAATTTCTGTGCAGCGACAGCAATGAAATCTGTAGTAGGAGATGCCCTCATTGTCATAAATATCCATTTCCCTGTGTATTCTTTAGAAATATAACTTTTCATGAACCTCACTACTTTGTAAGGTTATCACGAGCCCTGAGGGAAGCCAGCCAGGCCGGCCAAGCTGGCTGAGATGTCCGTCCTCTGGAGCTCGTCAGTCTGGTGCCCAGAGGTCAGCACAAAGTGGAGCTGAGAGAGAATTCAAGAGCTATCAGGAGGAGAAATGGCAGAAATTCAGTTCCTCGGAGCCAGAGAACCTGGTGGCAAGGGTGAAGAGTGAGAGGAGGGAACTGGAGTGCAAGTTAAGGGCTGCTGAAACCAGCTGGAGAGAAAACGGGTGCAATCATTGCAATTGCACAGAACAGACCCAATGCCTTTTACAACTGCAGCCTTTACACAGAAGCATTTTTTTTGCTCTTCGTGAAGGAAATGTGGGGTCAGGGCCTTCCTGGGACTGTTCTCGAGTGTTCAGTTCTCTTGCCTTCTTTGCTGTTTTCTGAAATCCTCTTTTTAGCAGGTAGTAATGCTGAAGGGGTAGGTAAGAGGAACCCCAAACAACAAAAACCCCACCTCACTACAGCACCTGGCAACATGACAAGACACCACCTATTTGAAATGTCATCCTGGAGAAAGTCTCTTCTTCATTCTACCAGCACAGACCTTCCTTCAACCTGGCAAAGCTCAGAGGTTTCTCCAGCAGAAATGATTCAGAATATTTTGTAGGCACAAGTCTTGCTCTTATAGACGTAATGAAATTAGATACACTGGCTACATTATCATAAAATCATAGAACATCCTGGGTTCAAAGTAACCCACAGGGGTCGAGTGCAACTTCCTACATACATCAAATACTGTCTACATGGTTCTCTGATGTCCAGAATTTTGCAGAGGTATGGATACAGCCTTGTTTGTTCGGGGTTTTTCTCTGCTGAAATATGAAGATGTCTGCTCACAGTGCCAATTCAGTTTGAGGGTTATTTCCTTACAGATCGTGCCTGGCAACAGCAAGGGATCAACGCATGTCTTCACTTACAGAGCAAGATTTACACGTGACAATTCAGAGCTCTGTGTTCACTCGGACTGCAGTAGAAAGGAGACAGAAAGCCAGGTGTCCCCATGAGTCCCTTCCCCCTCAGATATCAGCACAGACCATGAGGTGCAGTGAAAAGAGGACAAGACACCTCTGGCCCTTGTGCTGCCCCACAGTCTGGCTGGAGATGACATTCCAGCGGGACCCTCCGTCCTCGTGGGATGTAGAGCAGGACCAAGATGTGCCCAGTGCGGTGGGGCCATTTCTTCTTCATTTTAACTCTTCACTTCATTAAGGGCTGTAGAAAGAAGAATGGTTTGTCCATGGTGGGTGGGACAAGCAGCTTTAAACTTCACCAGCGGAAACTGAGACTTATGCATCATCAAAAACAACAAAGAAAAGGGAAAAGGGTCAGCCAGTGCTGAAATTGGCTGTTTGAGGACATTGCTGTCACTCTTCAAAAATTCTGGAGAAATGTCTGTGCAGGCTGGCTGAGCTATAGCTGATGCTGTTGGGGAAAGGTGGAGAGGGCAAGAAGACCCCCAAGGTACTGTCAAGCCCTGTGATTCTGTATTTGTTATTCTTAATTAAGTAGCTCCCTCCCTTGGTGCTGTCCACAGGGTTTCTGTCATCTGTAATGAGTATGATTCCATTTTTCTGTCATTCAACTCCTCCAAAACACCACAAGTTTTTAAACTGCAATTCAAACTCTCAAATTGCAGGAAGTATAAAAAAGAGGAACAGCTCTGCACAAAGAACTCTATTTCATATTATCTGTGCCCAAGCAAATTAATTAACCCAGTTAATTCCCCTAACTTTTTTCAACCTGCCAGAGAGTAAGAAGTAAGAAAGCCTATGAAAACATTAAAGAAATAGAATTGTATTTGTGTACTTTGGAATATGAATAAGGAGGGGTTGAAAACAATTAAGGAAATAAGAGGCTTCCAGTAACTGAGCCCTACAGATTTTGGATACGAATAGTATCTATAGAAATAGATACTCTCCAAAACAGCTGAAAACAAGAATGTCAAGGATCCCATCTGATACATAATGTGTTTTACTGGCTAGACTCCTTTTCCATAACTTCCTGTGTGGAGTTATTATCCTGGACTTTAACATCCCTCAAAGCCCCCTCAGCCAGCTAAGGGAAAATCTAAACAGAATTATTTCTTCATAGTATCCATATTTAATATACACCACATAGCTGCAAATGAAGAAACCCCCCGAAATCATTAAGTCTCATTTTTTCTCCTCTTTTTTTTGAGTTTTAGGTAACTTACATGTAGCTTTCCACATACCTCTTGGAGTCTCCGTCCTTTTGCTCCACACGTCTGGAGTGGCACCTCTGGAGACAGTTCTCCCTCTCGCAGCACTTCTTCATGGAGCCAGGCAGATTTTGTGAGATCCCCAAAGGCTTGTCCCAGATCTAATCTTGCTCTCTTGCCATTACAAGACTGTGTAGGTGTTTTTCTTAATTAAAAAGGGCCTTGTTTCCCTTCCTCTGAGACACAACTGTTGCTTTATTAAGTCGAGAAACATCTCCTCTCCTGATGGACTAATTAACTGCTCCTTGTCCCAGTGAAGGTCACGCTTCCTATCCCCTCCCCGTCAGAGGGTCACCGAGCTCCTCTCAGGGTGAAGTGTCCTTTTCAATGAACTTTTGTATTTTACATCAAGCTGTACAAAGAAACACACTTGACCCAGCACTGCGATGGAGTTTCAGTGTTCACAGGTTATTGCCCGTTCCTGGCTGACATGGAAGCAATTAACCACCCCGGGGTGACCTTGGGGTGACTGACCTCAGCAGTTTTCCCTTTGGGGGACTGTAACAATTGTTCTAATAATAATGATGTTGATGAAAACAGGATGTGATACAGTAATATGTGACGAGATCCAGGTTGCCGTACTGTATTTATGGGATATGGCAATTTAAACAGACAGTAAAGATTGCTGCTTTTCAATTGCATTCTCATTATGGTAAATGATTTGCTGTTTCATTAACTGCTAGTGTGCTTGTTAATCTAAATTATTTTATTCCTTCATTAAACTGTTAATTTAAAAAAAAAGCCTAGAAGTCTACTTTTAAAAGATATCTGAGAAAAAAAATTCTTTAAGTTATTTTCAAATACTGAAATGTTATTTACTTTTTAGAACACTTATAGCAGAAGACATAAATTGTAATGGATGTATGAAGCTTTTAGTACAAAAAAGAGGTCTGCCCTACTGATCACAGACCCTTAAAAGTAATTTAATAGTTTCTTTCAATTTTGGTATTCCTTAAAGAAGGACACTGTTGCCCAGTCAGATGTGCTTAATTAGGACTTTTCAGTGACAAGAGATGTTTTTCAATCCTTTAAGACTTCTTAATTTTGTAACAAAATGCATGAGAGCTGTTTGTAGTTTGCCAGATATTCTTAGAACTGGGCAGATAATATTTTTGGTTAGGATTATGGACAACTATAACTGTCCAGTGGGATTCAGTCTGGGAAATAACCAGCCAAGAATTCTGTTGGTCTAAAGAAGTGGGGCCAATCTGGGCAGTGGTGATGGTGGTCCTTCACCCCCTGAGTCCTTCAGGGGGACACAACAATGTGTAATCCCTGTTTCCCACACAGCCCTTCCGTGCCTGACACTGCTTTCCAGCTGCTGCCACCGTACTCGGGGATTTCTCTCAGCCCTTCCACTTGCGGTGTCCCCGTGCCCTTGCATATTTAATCATAATTGGAAGTCAAGTGACTTTTACGAGACATGAATGTTAATTACCTTTCAAATTGCTGGAGAGGGTACTTTGTCTGGAGTTCCTCTGATTGTGGTAATTAATTAGTTGTGCGAGGTCAGCCTCCTGTCTTGCACAGTTCACTGAACAGCATCTTTTCAAATATTTATAAAGATGTTTTAGCACCTATCACTGGAAGCTACATTAATGTTTTAATTTAAGCAGAAAAAAGCACAACTTAATCCTGTCAGACACAACTGTGGTAGTGTGTATATATATATATATATATATGGATATATAATAGCAATCTCAAATTAGGCATTATGTTTTATTTTATTCATGTTCATTAAGAATAGGGGAGAAATAGATCTGATTCTGCAGTGTAGGAAACAAACTGGGAAAAATGCACTAAAGCCAAAACTGCAGAAAAATTTACATTTAAATTCTTTTCAGGGCAATGAACTACTAGGATTTCAGGAATTTCAAGATGATTAAAATAGCGGAATATATGCAGAAAATCATCACAGATCTTCCACAAAGGTTTAACATCTTCTGAAGAGTGACAGATAAGACACATCAGGGCAGAACAAGGTCTGAACCCAATCACGGACACGCAGACAAGTCCCAAAGAAGGGCACTCTCTCTTTATGACAGACCAATTTTCAAACTGCCTATTGAACTACTAAGCCCTACGGGGCAGACAGGTTTTGTTTGCACCACCATAGCTCACCACAGCCAGTGGAAAGGACACCAAAAGTCCATGGGATCTCCAGCCTGGGGGAGCAGGGGCTGCACACCAGCCTTGGGGAGCTCACACACAGCACAGCTTTTACTGCACAGTGACTCTGGTTCTGCTGTACAAAGAGCCCTGGTACAGTCTGGCTACAGAAAAGAAGTTAAAATGACCGACAAGGAGCCGTAATTGGAATATTGTGACTCCTGAAGTAAGGACAGACATGCAGCATTGCATAATTACATGGCTTAGGCTGATCCAACAAATCGGATCACTGGGCACCTAAAAACTACCTGGATGCTGTGCTCCTCCTGCTCTGAAAAGCAGCAGGTAAGACCAGACTTCTAAAGTTAAACGTTTACAAGTGTACACACAAGGGCAGGATATGCACACGTGACATTTTGCGTGAGGTAGGAGGAGAAGAGAGATGTCCAGAATTACAGACCTACCTAGAGGAGGGCAACCTTAACCTTACACATGAACTCATCCCACCTTGTTTTATTCTTCCTGAAGGACATCTCTTCTGATGTATTATTGCAAGACATGGCAGACCCCCTCCCAGTATGTGGGAATATTACTTGAACATTTCTTCCTTTTCCTTTTAAAAATAAAAATTTTGTTTATTTAGAAAGAAAATTAGTTATGGACCTCTAAGACCTCAAAATGACAGCATAACCACAGCTGCTATACTTACACTTCTGTAATCACTTCCTGATTTACAAAGTAGTTAATCTCATATATTTCACCAAGCACACAGAATTTTTGTTGGGCAGCTCTGGGGATACCTGGCCAAACTCTTGGGTGCACGAAGGAAAGGCAGCGTGGGATGATGCCCACAGCACGCCGTGAGGGCTGAGGCAGAAGGCAGAAAGCTCCACCTGATGCTCCCTGCTACAATTTTCCTATCAGGTGTCACACCCAGCAACCTCGTGCTCCTCAGAGCTTCATTCCTGTTTTCCTGATAGAGCAGGACTCCACCACATGGGATACCCCAAAGCTCAGTCCTCAGTGGAATTAAAACTTTGTCCTAACATCTTCTGCTGCTCTTAGGACAGAGCAATTCCGTCATGGCTCCTGCCCTGATTGAGGTGTTGGCCTGTCACAGAGTTCGGTGAGCGGCTCACACTCACACAGGGCACCAGATTTAAACATCAGCAGGTGTAAACCCATTCCTTGAGGCTCAAATGCAATCCCTCACCAACCCCTTGAGTCATTCAAGTGCCTGGAAACTCACCTGTTGAGCAGGTCATCTCTTCACCAAGTGTTTTCATGCATCTTCACAGACTTACCTTATTCTGTTTATCGCTATCGAGCCATCAAACACCAGCTCGTGTGACAGAATGCTGCTTGTGCATTACCACGTTACAAACACAGTGAGAAACTGTTGGACTACACAGCTTGTTCCCTGAAATCTTCTGAGGTGCCAACTCTTATAACGCTCAAAATTGTTTATTTAAGAAATATTTTAAGAAAAAGTCAGTGACCAGCTTCTATAATCCTCTTTTTTTCCTCTCCACGATGAACAGATATTTTAAAAGAGCTTTAGCAGTAATCCTAAATTAATATTTCATTTGTGTCTCCGTGGTAGTTTCAGACTTTCTACTCACCTATGAAAATAAATTTTTACTCAGAGTAACTACAGATGAGTTCTGATACTGTACACATTGTGTAAATGTACATATCTTGGTATTTTAAAGTTATTTTTTTTATCAAAAAAATGGATCATTAGTAGGCTTAGTAGCAGTATTGGAGGTCAGCATTATCATTATCTTCTTTCCAGGGAAAATCCATTGAACTTCCTTTGAGGCCAGCAGACAGTTCCCTCTATACAAGTGTGACTTTGAACATCCCTGTCAGAGGTCATGAGAGGCACAAGACGTACCAAGTGATGTGCAGCTGGCACAGGGAAGCAAAAAAGATTCCTTATCCTTTTTTCCTCCTTTTAGTCACCTTAAAATATGGGCACTAAATGAGAAACCATTACTTCCATGAGATCTGTATTTCACATGTGGAGATGGTAAGCATGATAAATCAGTGACCTACGATGATAAATTATCCTCCCCTCCACCAGCCATCCTTCTGTCCATCTAAGACTTGAAAAATTCCAAATGCTTCAACACTTTTGCGGAGATGCACAGGGCTGGACAGACAAGATTCACTGTCGGTCTGCTTGTTCCACATGAAAAATGTCTTTACTTTTAAGGCCGACAACTTTGAGGACCTTTTATCATCACTGACACTGCTTCCCTATTTCATCTTCTCATCCTCCAAAAAGGGGATGCCTGAGAAGATACTTGGTTCTATTCTGATACATTAGGCATTCCACAAATTTTCTGAAATGTTTACACAAAATTCAATTAATATATGGGACTGCACTGACTGATAAAAATAAAACCATTGCTGCTATGTTAGGACCTCCTCAGCAATCTCACTGCTAGGTAATAGACTGGGGTAGAAATTTTAAAGGCACTCCACGACAGAGCTTTCCTTCTGCAAGCATCAAACACCATGACTGCCTTAGAAATGAAGAGGAAACAATTAGAAAATGCACAGCAGAACAAATATCCTCAAAATAAATACTCCCAAATGTGCTTCCTGGTGTGTTTATCAACAGGACTGCATTGGTGTTGGCAATCTCAGCTGCGTGGAGTGACTGAGCAGAGTCCTGAGAGCATCACCCATCTCAATTTGTCATTTACAACTTCTGCTGTCATCATTTCGAGTTGATGCAAACTCTTGCCTAGACCAAGAGGCCAATCACAAGGAATAGACTCCACTGCACTGATATGCAAATAAACTAGAATAACTTCTGTGGGGAAAAATAAATCCGTTAGACAGAACTTTAAAATTTTGAACAAATCCTTTGGGTTTTTTTTTTTTCACATTTTGCATAGAGATTCCCCATTTAGCAAAGAATTTTAGACCTAGTTTGTGATGGAGCACATCATGTCCCCCTTCAAACTTAAGTGGCATTTTTGCTTCCTGTTGAATGAAAATGTGGGTATCCCTTAGCCTAAGAGCACAAAGTCAATGAACAGTGTCTTTCAGGGTTAGAATGATCAGAATTTCCATTTCCTTAAAAATTTTAATACCTGCTGTTTATGGAACCCACAAATGGCTTCACATTGCTAAGAAAGGTCATTAGCACTGTGGAAGAGAAGTTTTACCCCAATGAAATCTGTGGAATAGTACAGAACTGGCATTTCACATCAATGTTCACTGAATGCTTTCACAGGAAAGCAACCAGAAAAAGCCTTGCAACTACACTCTGAAGAGGCAGATGCTTTAATCAGTGATGCAGCCGATTTTTTTTCACTTCTAAGCTTGTGTCAACTTAAAACACGCTTGAATCTGTCCCATTAATAACAGCAAAAAGGCTTTGGGAATGTAAAAAGTTAAACATTTTTCTTGTCCCTTCTAAAATTTTATAGAATTTCCTGCCCACAAACATTTTACTGAACTTATGAGGATGCACACGTAAGTAACTGATCAGGTCCTCAATCCTTCACCCTTCAGCTCCTTGTGTTCCACCTATGGAACCCGTGGAGAACCTTGGCAAAGCAAAAAACAAACAAAAAAATCCACTGTGGATTATTACACCTATGTGCAATTTAAAGTGTGGCAGTGGTAGAGATCAATATCTCCATCAAAATTCTGCCTGCATACTTATGACCTCATTCTGATCTAATATCCAATATTTAATTTTTCCACTAATATCAACTGTGTAGTTATAAGGAAATTAATTTATTTTTTATAAAGTAATTTACTCTCAAGAGAGTGTAAAGTAAATAACAGGTCTCACTGAAGGGAAACTGAGACATCACAACAAGTAAAATTCCTCAGGCCTATGTAAGAATTCATGATTTCAAACTCATGTTACTTCTACAGCCGCTAGATAAAATTTAGTTTTACCTGAATTTTGAAGATAAGAGATTCTCTGCCAGTAAATGAACGGTAAAGTTTCTGAAATGTCCAAATTACTTACGCCTCATAACAACTGTAATTGTGGGAAAAAAGGAAAATAAAAGGGGGCCTAATCCATCTCTGGTGATGTCAGCAGAACAAAGGCAGAACCTGTGGAATCGTAGCTGTGTGGTATGAAACTATTTAATACAGTATTTTTATAGAAAAAATAATAGCTTTAAAATTCTATTGACATTAATATACAGCTATACACCTAAGTTACCCAAACACGTGCAGAGCTGCAAAAACATTCAAATAGAATTTGTATAAAAAGCAAAAATTTTCATTAAGAGAAGGGATTTAGCCATTTGTACAAAGTAATGTTCTTTCGCTTCAATTTGCTCTTTCTTTAGCTTTCATTTTGTAAGTTAAATTTAAAAATTAGTCAACACACTGAATTAAGTATGTAGATTTTCATTTAAATAAATCAGTCAACAATTTTTTTATAAAGTATTTACCACTTCATTGTAGAAACATAGGCAAAATGACTATTATAACCAAAATGAAAAATACTGTTCAATTTAAAAAAATGTACTTAAACAAGAACCTGAAAAAGTTTATGATATGCATAACATTGTTCAAGCAAAATTGCACTAGTATTACATAAATCAAGAGTTTTATAAAGGCCCCAATATGGCAAAGTTTAGAAATAGGTAGTATGCATGCACAATAGTACAACAAAAATCTCTTATAAAACAGCAGTTATTTTTGTAATGCTTGTACAAAGGGAATAAAGAGCAACCACAAACATATTTAATCTGTTAGGCTAATATATTATGATAGCTAAAAGTCAGTCATGTCTAGCAGAGGAAGGAAGAGTCCTCCACAGTATATGTGTGAACACGTCTTTTGTGCCTTTAAAGTTATGTATAAAATATTTTGATTCAGTTCAAACCTGAAAGCAATTGTATTCTTTATTTCCACCAAAATTAAAAAAGGTGAGTCGGATTTTGCCTCTCAGCAACAACAGAAAACAGACCAGGTCAGAGAAGTGCTGGAAACTGATACTGATGCTTTTCACTTTTGATCCTTGGACTCTGAAATTGAACCCAGACTACTGAAACTTGGGCTTTCCTAAGGTTTCACTAATATGCAGCTTTGCTTGTTTTACCTCCACAATACCACAGTTTATCTTAATTTAAAGAAACTGCTGTGTTTTGAATCCTTTACTATCACTAGACAGGTTGTGAGGGGTTTTCATGTGATTGTCAAAACCGAATGCTGTGATCATCTGAGTGTGCTTAAGGTTTGGGGTCTGGCTTTTTCCCTACTGCTCGGGATGTGTTGGGGAGTTATTAATCCATAGAACTGCGTGTGATTAAGTGAATAAACATGTAAAGCATGTGTAGGCAATGCCCTCTTGTGCTCTAGGGTGGCTACTGTCCTACAGGACTGTTGGAGTTCATATGCTTTGTCCCACAGCAAGTAAGGTTTCAGCTTCCGAGATATATCATTACTATGTTCTATAAGGTTTTAATAAATACAAAGCTTGTTTACATGGTATATATGTTTAGTATATCATGTACAGTCACTGAATTTCTGAAACATAATCATTGTGTTCATGCAGATCATTAGATGTTTCACTTCTATAGTCTTGTTTACTTCTTGGCAACCTAAAGCTAATTTAAAAGCAAGTTATGTTTGTTTGTGAAAAGTTATCTAGCTTCATCAGGATCTGAAGAGAAGTTCTAATGGGCACAAAGAAGAGGGTAGACCATTCAATCATTCTTTCACCATTTAAAATAAACAAAATTACACACTGTACTACAGCTTCCAGACTACATAATGAAAAAGTGCAGATACCATCTTCATCGATTAAGTAGAACCAAAAAAGTTCATAGAAAATAGATTGCTCATTTTCACGCTACAAACGAATATGTTGTTTGCCATTTTAACAAATTTAAAGGTGTGTTATTTCAGCAGCATTGTTGTAAATTGTACCGTAGTGCAGTTTCTTTTTCATAAAAATACCTTACAAATGGTCAGTCAAAAGTCATCAGCAAAAGAAAAACCCAGAAAACAATCAACCAAACAAAAAACAGAGGTAATGCTGATGCCAAAACAATTATAATACTGTTGGTACATAGAAAAGTAATCCTTATATTTTATACATTTATACAGAGTATAAAAGGTAACAGCAGATTATGCCACAGTCTCCCTTATCCCAATATCTATTTTCTTTGGAAGAAGTTCTCTTCTTTCATCAACACTTGCTAAGGAGTTTCGACAGTTTTGTCCATCCACGTATAACTTTGCATATACTGGATTGGCGTAATTTGTTGGCTGCAGAGAAATTAAGCAAACATTAGATCAGTCAGACTGAATCAAAATTAGCATTGATGGAAATGGAAATGACTTTGTTAAAACAAGAACAAGTACACATAAAATATAACAGGACGTATTTAATAGATACCTGGACTTCTGCAAACCTGACGATGAGTTAATTATTTAGTTGAAAATTAAATTCATGGTGAGACATGCTATTAAAGTAACCAGTGACATGACATGCAGCATATTATGATATTAAAACCGTAAAAACAATGACGAAAATTAAACGAAAAACCTTGAAAAAAATGTCTCTGAGGTTGACTTGTCCACCTTATTACACTGGAAGATTTCAGGATATGAAGGAGTTTATAGAGAAGGTGCACTGTGAGACCATGTGACAAGTTTAACAGTAGAAAACTGCAGCCAACAGTTTCCATATATTACCTGTTCTAAGACATCAGCATCCCATCAATAGCTGACCATGTTTTCGAATTCTGTGGCCCAAATACACAACATGATTTGACCAAAAAATTCAATACTTTTGTAATGTAAATTAAACTTTAATAATAAACCAGCATAACTGTTAATATTTCATAGTAGTTACAAATTGAGAAGTCTTTTCTCAACAATTTTGGTAGTTTGGACTGTAATGAAAAACATCTGTTGAAATGAGTGGCACTTCAGTACAGGACAAGTCCATTTTTAATGCTGCAAAGCACTTCATTGTGTGAGAAATCCCCTGAGTCCCCACTACCTCCTTCCTACTTCGTGCCTTTATTTTCTCTAGAAGAACTTTGCTATCCAATTGGAGTTCAGCTTTTACCCACAATAACAGGAAAGGGCACCTTGTGGTCGAAATCCCCCTCTTTCTTACAACTAATTTATCAGCACTGCTCTCCTTATTCGGATACTGAGTGGAACACCAGCTTTAAAAAAAAGGGAAATTCATTTGTTTGGTGTAATAAGAAGTGGCTAAACTTTGAGTCGCCCAAACCAAAAGAACTCAAAAGAATTGGGTAGGTTTTCCTGACTGGAAAATATTCTGAATACACCATGGGAAACAGGGAATGAAGGATGACTATAGTCTTAGTTCTTCCTTTCCTTGTTGATCAACTCTGTTTCTGAGCCCAGGATTCAGATATTCCTCAGGCTGGATAGCTACAGCAGCTGCTCAGTTAGTGAGTTAAAAGCTGCCCATTCCATCTATTACAGATGACAAAGTGACTGCCTCATGGTCCAGACTTTCCTGGAATGGAGGCAGAACAAGGTGAGCCACATTTATTTAATTAAAAAAAAAAAAGAAGGAAAAAAAAAAAAAGAAAAGAAGAGCTGCTCTCCGTTCTACCTGTCTGTCCCCATAGATCTCTACATTTGTAAAGTTAGAAATTTAAGAAAACAGAAATTTAGTTCTACTTCAATTGTCAGGACTTTTTTATTTCATTGGCAACCATTATTAAGGATCATCACCACAACACAACAGAGACCCTTGGCATCTATGCAGTGCCTTACTGAGTTATTAAAATTATATATAATAGTAGGGTCTGCCTCATGATACTTCTTTGAGTGGTACTGATTGCACAAGGCAGTGAGGTACAGAAAGAAGCTGGAGTGACCAGAATTTAAGAGAAAAAGGTAAAGATGGATGAATATTCTGGCTTTCATAATCCATGGTTTCGTGCTCTATCAAGAAAAATCACATCTCATAAAACTTACTAAACTTCCAAATACAACATATTACAATCATGCAAGAACGTGAATGGCACAAAAGATGGATATATATTGAGGCACATGAAAATGGATGTCATATCGATGTCCCTTTTGTATTTTAAATTTTAATGTTTAACCTCATGCTAAGTTGCAGTAAAAAATCTGAGGTTTTGGAAGGAACTGCTTTATGATACAAATCCATTGAAATCTGAACAATTAAAATATGCTTTGCAAATATAGAAGGAAATTGTTAATTTTTATGTGCAAATTCCTCTAAAATAAAAACACTTGTTTCCATTATTTGGGATCATCTTTAAGTTTCATAAGCTTCACTAAATGCCTGTAATTACACACTAATTGCAAATATATCAGGATACATGGCTGTGAATGCCATGATAAACTTATATAATATGGAAAAGCACCACATTGCTTACGGGTTTTTTATTCCTTTGCAAAGACACATTTGCAGTTTTAGATCACATTACACTGATGGGTATGGATGAAATTTCGTATTCAGAGGGGAACCCTTCATTTCAAATAGAAAATGTATTATTTACTGTCATTCTTCTTTCCATTAAAAGAAGAAAAAGAAAACTAAAAACAAACAGAAAATGCCTCCACTCAAAAATGACAGACAAACTCTCTTTATAAAGGGGCTGTGGTGGAATGAAATGGACTTGGATCATCATTTCTCACCCCTGTTGATAGTGGTCCTTTCAAGTCAGAGTTTAGGTAGATTGATGGAGCTGTGTGGGGAAGCTTGAATGCAGTGGACCCTCCCCCTATGTATCTGGCCTGTATAAACACAAAATTTTAGTTTCTGTGCTAATAGAGCATTTTCCATGTGTACTTATCAACGCTGCTAAGTAAACAGTGCACCAACTAAAAACATTATTTTAGAGTGACCTACATTTCTGAAAACCTCCTTCCAGGTATTCCTCCGCATGAAAAACTCTTACATTCAATACGAGAATAAAATCCAGCATTTTATGACCATTTTCCACTAAGGATTAGGGCCAGACTTCACAATGAGCACTGGCTCAGCCACTCTGCCTCCAGTGAGTAACTCCATTTTCAGCTTACCTCCTGCGCCGAGCACACTGCCTGTGTGATTCAGCGATGGCATTCCTAGAGCTATCAGTAATCCCAGTACTGCTTTGTCAGAAATGCCACAGAGCGATGGCTGCCCTTTGGTGTGTGTCTGATTACGGAGCTCTAGGAAAGATACCGCGGCATTACCCCGCTCACCCCGTGTCACATCACTCAGGGAGTTCAGCCACTGGAGTGGTGCTGCAGGAGTGACAGCACCTCTTACAAGGAAATGATAGTACTTACTAGCTTTGTGTAAACACTTAATCTATCTGCCCCGCCAGGAATCCCAGGTCCTCATGCCTTGGGAAGCCTTCACACGTGAAATAAGTTGGTCTCATGTGTATGCATGCACTTTCTCGTGCTTCAAACAGGCTGGACAGTAACATATTTCCAATTTTCAATATTTACCACTAGGCTAAAAGGACAGGTTGTGGTTTGGCAGCTTATAGACACGTCTGCCTTGACAAAAAAAACCCATTAATTTTGTAGTTAATTTCTAACTCTATTTTGATAAAATACAGGCACTAGGAAAAATGACCATCAGCAAGCATCAGACTACAAAACATCTGTTAATATATACATGACATTTATTCTAACGAAATCTAATTTGGTTTTATATTCATTAACTAAATCTAAATGTCATTGTTCTACATTTCTATTTGTTACATTTAAAGACAAAACCTTTGCAAGACATAAAATAAGTAGTGGGTTTGCCACTAGAAAGAGAAAAGAAATTACCTTTTCTGCATTTAGAGTAAAATCTGAGGCTAAAAGACCACCTTCACTGTGGTCGTGGCCCACCTCATACATGTTATATGACGGATTGCCGATTTCTACATTGATTCCTCCATTTATCATGGGTTGTCTTCTGATAGTTTTTGTCCTGTAATGCATAAACATACAAAAAAAAAAAAAAGAAGCTAGTGAATTTTCCAGCAAATCGTTGGGTATTTTGTTTCTCTTTCTCTAAGACCAACGGGATGAAAAAGTGTTTCCTGCAGAGACAATCATAAAATCCTTCCATTTTCCAAGCAAAGCAGCAACCTGAGCCTATGTATAGATCTCACAGAAGCTGGAAGCAGACTTTTATTGTTTATCTCAGTGTGGCTGCAGTGGTATGAATCCATACAAAATGCTAACTCACTGTCTACAACCCTGACTTCCTCCAGTTATTCACAGATTTCCCTCCCTTGCAAACTCATTGCAGACTCCCTGCAGGAATGAAGACGGAGCGAACATGAGTCGTGTTCCCTTGCTCGTTCGTTTCACTTCTGTTTCAAACCAGTTGCCCAAAGTCAGTTGTAATCTGAGGACAAGCAAAATGGTTTCATCACAATGCATTAAAAATGCATGAACTTGTCGTCGTTCCAGTTTGTATTCCCTGCCAGTGGTTATTGGAACACTGAAGTTCAACTTGAATTTTCTTTCAAGCTTTAATAAAACACAGAGCCTTATTTTTATACCTAACCTTGAATTAGGTATCAGTAAAGATAAGTGATTGAGTTGAATTGTTTCTGTTGCTGAATTCATTTCTTTTAGCTAAGGAGGTGATTTCAGCCCAAGCAATTGAAATAACCTCAAGAGGGTAATTTTTTCCCAATGCAATATGTTCTCTAGAATTACAAGGGAATAATAGGGAGGTCACAGTCAGAATGATAACAGTCAAGTCCTCTTGTTGGCTGAGTAAGATGCAGTCAGTGTCTGAAATCCAATATCCTAAATGGTCTGTATTTTTCAGAAATGTCATTGAAAAATATTTCCTAAAATAGGCACTTAACAGTAGCATGCAAGTGTTGAACAACTACACCTAGTTTAATACTTGACAGTCTTCTCTGAAGAGATAAACAACTCTAAAATACATTTTCAAATATAATTTTAAGAAGAAAGTCCTTTATTGAGGCTAGTTCTATTTCTCTACTGAAAATCTATTATTTAACAAGTGATTCTCAGTAACCTAAATAATTTACAGAGCAGCAACTGGTCTCAGGATTTGGCTATCACTAAACTTGGTGTTTTAGGTACAGCAGCTCATAATGACATCCATGGAGCCTGGCAGGGTCAGCATTACTAACAGAATGCTCAGGAAATGTATTTATCTTGTTGGCTTTACAATAAGGTTTTAAAAATTGATGTTTACTTGTTTACACCAGAGTTTTCAGGGGAGATGCCAGATCTTAGTAACTTAAAGGATTCTTTTAGCCTGAAGCACTGAAATAGTCCCACAAATGGCCACGTTTGCAGAAACAGCAGATTCATCACATATTTCTGAAGGACTTAACAAAGAGATATTGTCTGGGTTCAGATGTGGGGTAACAAGCCCCGGGAGAAAGGAAGACAGCTGCTCAAGGCCAGCACGCAGGACAGCTACAGGCCTGAAGTAAATGGTTTGCTGCCTGATTCCCTCTCCGGGCCTTCCCTAGTGGGCCATGTCCTTATTACCAGGAATCTTCCCTTGTTAAATCTGCATCACCATCAACATTATGTTTTTGTCTCAGAGCATGTGGAGGGGAGCAGCTCTCTCAAGTGTCTCATACAGCAGAAACACTCCTGCCTCCCCTGGCCACCAAATGCTCTTGGAAGAAATGCCCAAAGTCAAAAAGTCAAATACAAGTCCTCAAGATCATTATCGGCTCTGAGGCAGCTAAATTGAAGAGAACAACATATTCCATGCTCAGTGCTGGAATTTGGCTTCCGGTGCAAGACACCAAAGGAACACAGTAATGAAGAAAAGGTTTGGGACTCCACAGTCAATATTTTGAGTATTGTTGACATCTTCGACATAACTCGAAGATGTAAACAACACTCAAAATTTGAGCATGTGGTTTCAATGAAATACATGAATTGTGTTAAGTTCTCTAAGTCTCTGGATAAAGTTATTAACACTTACACAGCCTTGCCAGGATAGAGCAAAGTGGGTAAGAACTACAATTTTTTACCTACTGCATGTGGAACATAAGTATCAATAACAGAACATGGTTGTTCCATCAAGGACAAAAATGTCACTGATTCGCTGCCTCCAGAAACAAGTCTTGGGTCATTTGTTGTGTATTTTGTTTCTCATATAAAAAGCTTTTAAAGTGATAAAGTGATTTTTTGTGTATCAGAAAGATGAAAATACTTAAGATTTTTAAACTTGATAAATAAATATAAAATTACTTACCTTCGTTTTCTTTTGCAAAGAAATAGTCCAATTACAAGAGTAGTGATCAAAGTCACCAGTAAAACAAGAGGAACAATGATTGCTATGCTTCCTAAAACGGGAGAAGGAAATAGCACTGAATAATCATGGCTTCACAGATGTAAAAACAGTTAAATTAATTAAAAGACAATAATTTCCCACACCAACAATGCAATTTCATGTGATGAGCTGCACCCGTCAATTTGAGATTTTAATGCTGATCAATAAAAAACCCAACTTCTTTACAGATAATAGCATACATACTTTTATAAACAAATCAGGAGTTTCCTCTTGCTGGATACCGATATACTTTGGACTGATTCCCTGCCCTCACTTGCAGCAATAGTCCATGAAAATGTGTGGAATTGCTGAACAATTTGGACTGGAGTGGCACAGCCACTGACAACCACCAGGATCTTCAGCAGTTCAGGTCACGCAGTTATTAATTTAAAATACTCAGTAGGCTTGGCTCTGATTGAAGGATTACTTAGTATTTATAGGTATCTATTATCTTTACTTGTGGGAAAATAAAAGGCAGTGAGCAACCTTCATTTCTGATGGCTGGTGCAGTCCTGCATTTTGCTGCATTTTACTGCATTGTACTCGAGAGCCAACAATTTTGTTATGTTGATATAGGCAATCACAAAAGCTACAATAATGCTTAATGCAGCAGAAAAACAGCACACAGATCAGACAGCGATGTTAAAGGAGAGGAGGGAACAAGGAAGAAGAAAATGGGCTTTGCATTATTTTGGCAGATAATTTCACTGAAATGAGACTTATCTGCAAAAATAAGGTCAGCAACTGTACCCTTACTTCTCAGCCTTACTTTAAGTACCTGCTCGTAAAGAAATGCATGCAACAAATAATTTTATGTTATAAATAAAGGACTTATAAAAACAGGACTCCAGCATAAAGCCAGTGTGGAGTGGCATGTATTTTCTTTAATATCACAATCCTTAACTGGTGGAAAACAAAAATATTGCTGGTTGTTTCACTGGCTACATTTATTGATTTATTAAAAAGCAAAAGCTGCTGGCAGTGTCTGCTCTACATTAAACACAGTCTAAATAAAGAATTGAAAAATGCTTTGAATTCTGCCTGAAGGCTTATTGAAAGCCAAGTCAGGTTGTCAGAGACATGAAATGAAGTACTGAATAAAAACTTGAAGCATCCTGAGGTCACTTCAGCTTATGAAGATTCAGCGTGTAAAGGATATTACAACAAGGCTCTTTTAAGAAAACATTGGATAAATAACTGGATTAAGTTCTACTTAGGAGCCCAAAAAAAGAAAAAAAAAAAGCTTAATTTTGTCTTGGCATGTAAACATTCAGGAAAAAAACCCTGAAAAACATCCCACCAGGCATGAGCTGCCATTTGGTAGCCCTGGTGCAGCCTGGGGTTCTGGGAGAAGCCCAACGCAAACACCCATTCCCCAAACTGCAGCTGTGATTCCCTCAAAATGAAGCAGTGATCCAGGTTTTGCCTGCTTTTTTGCCCATTTCCAGCTTGTGAGTGTTCTTTGACTTGTGTGGATCGCTGGGAAGGTTCCATCTAAGCACCAAGCTGACCTGAATTAGCGGGCAGCTCATTTTGCTGCTCCACTTGGGCTAAATGTGACCAAGGCAGGTACAGCAGGGCACCAGCAGCACACTCAACACTCTGCAGGGAACCTTGTCCAGTTTAAGCTGCCAATGGTGCAGCAATGCCATCCTTTTATGCTCACAGACATGTTTAAAAAAATACGGCGGGAGCTATTCTTACTTCAGGACGATTTTCACAGTAGGTAAAATTCAACCCTCTGCAGACAGCCAATACCAAAGTTATGCACTACTTACAGCTCTATTTTTGATGCTTTCAGCAGGATTTAAATGGTCAGAGGTCTCACACTAGTTCCCTGCACAGGGCTGATATGGCCAAATGCTTCTCACTTGACACACTTTCCTTAAGAAAAGTGCAGCTAGCCCTTGGAGCGGGGAGCGTGTGGCCTAAGATCTGCACCCAAACTGCCTCAAGCAACACCAAATGGCAATCAAAAAGTCGAGAGATATCTACATTTGGGGGTCTTTGTAAAGAAAAAGATACAGGTAACGAGCATTTTTCATGACACAAACTCACATTTTATAGTATCACAAAGGCTTAGATTTCTAAACTGAGCCAAATTCGACAAGCGACAGCAGTTACTGGAAGTACTTACTGGTACTGATGTTGTCAGACTTGCTGCTTTTGGGAGCTGGCCTCTCACACTGTGTGCCTGACCAGTTGGCTGAACATCTGAAAGGATCCAATTAAGATGGGAAAGATAATAAATGTCAGCTATTAACCCAGTAACTCATGAAAGAGACCACCAGCATCTTCTCAAGAGCTACACGAATGACAACAGTGCTTCTACAGAACCAACAAGGAGCCTCATGGAAGGAGTCAGCAGGACTCTGCCATGGCACTGACACCACTCAGAGTAGAGATTTAATTTAAAACTACACCTTTGTATATTTGATTCCTGTTGTTATCATTGCAACCTTCATTCCAGGGTTCTTTCCTAATTTCTCGAATAATAAAACAAGTTTATTCAAAGGTATATTAACATTTTTATCTCTTTAAATTTTGAATTGTATAACCAGATATGCATTTGCAGAAATATATTCACGTGTGTGTGTGTAAGCAGGCATGAGAGTTAAAGAATGAAGAGTTGTCCTAAAGGGACAGGAGCATCTCCTGGCCTCAGAAAGCCCTAAATACTGTTTATATTCAGAATATGTGTTCCAGGAGCTGGATGCCTGGATTATACACAGCTACTCTGCTATAATTTCCTTGTGTGAATATCAATATGCAAATATTTCTTCAATTGGGATTCAGAACACTCTCCATGCATACAAGCAAACACAAGGAGTCCATGGCAGCAGACTCAGCAAAATCCATCAAAACCAGAAACAAATACCTGAACGAAATTCAACTGCTTATTCAACCTGCTGTAAATATGATTAAATTTACTACAGACCCTCAAACTCTCCTTGTGGAAACGGCAGGAAGTAGTCACTTTTCATCTGTCTCTGTTGCATATTGTGCAATGAATAACGTTTTTTCTAAGTCTTTTTGAATTATTTATGAATTTCAACATGAGTTATCTTTAGGGAGGTGCAACAAAGCGTTACCCTCACATGGTGCCAAGAACTTCTGCCATCTGATGCCTTCCTAAGGATTTAACAAATTGCAAAGTCTAGAGGTGGACATCCTTAACAGCTGATATTGTTCTATAATAAAAGAAGTTTTGGAAAGATACCAAATATTCTAGACAAAAACAGTGCAATTCTAAGAAAAGAGCCCTAGGCAGCTTTGCTGGTGATGCTTTGGGCTCTCTTTTGTCTTTGCAGATCACTGCAGAAGACTGGCTCCTCTCCCTCCTTGCTCCTAAGCCTAGCCCAGCACAACCTGACATTCAGATAAATCTCTTTACTGGATGCCATATTAAGCTTGATTTTTTTTTTTGAAAATAATTTCATTTTTGGTATGAAACATTATGAAGGTGCTTAAACTTTACAGAGGGGACGCACAGATGGTTTAAAAAGCATTATTGATTTCTTTTTTATATTGGTTATTATGTCTAGTTGATTCAAACACACCAGCTAAATTGCATTATAATTTAGAAGTTCTTCATGCTTATTGAAATAAGTTTGTTTACTTAAATAAATATGGTAAATACACACGTAGGTTTCCTCACTGCAAAGAACCCCCAATTACTAATTACACACATGCTTCACAATGATATATTTTATAACTGAACCCAACTGACTTTTCCACCTGCTTACCATCACTTCAGCACACCGTAAGTCACAGGGAACACCTGACTTTAATCTTTCAGAAGATGCATCTTTTCCTTTTTCTTCCCAGATCTCTTTTTAGCAATTATATAAGGTAGAAACGCTTGCACCGACAGCTTACCTTACTAAGATACTATTCAAGCAACTTGCTTTTTAAAAATATCAGTTTTCAACATACAGCTGCAAAATAAGTGTCTCCATTTTTGTAGAGAAACACTGCATGTCTTTATGCTTAGAATATTCTACTCAGCCCCAAGCTGTTGGCATGTGACAAACATGAAACAAAGTCTTTATATTTCTTACTGAAATTTTGCATCATTCCTGCTCAGGATTCAGCTCATGAGATTAAAACTTACTGACAGGTGATTTGCATTTAATACTACACTACTGAAGGGGAGAAATTTATTTTAGAGTTAGACATATCTCACTTTGCAACTAAATTCTTATATTAAATGTTTCAAATGCTTCCACTGTATATAAGAATCTTTATGATAAATCTGTCCTAAAAACTGTTTAAAGAACATAAGACAATGAGACTAACAAAAGAATTACCATGAAGCACTCAAGTACAAGCTCATGAGAAAATTGCATAATGTACAATTACATTCTTCAAAACCTTATAGCAGATATGACACCACAACAGCTGGTGAAGAAAAAAAATCCTACAGCTAGATATGCAGTAAAGTGAGGAAAAAATTAAGGCAAAAATATTAAAAGTTCTCTACCTATCTTGGCATTCTAATTTCAAAAATGAGCAATATTGAGACATTTGAGGCATTTGATAGAAGTCTCATAAAAACATTGTTAGTTGCCATTACAATTCAATTTTTTCCCAAATGCTTGCTTTCTCCAATAAACATGAAGGAGACTGAAGCTGGCAGGATGCCAGTCATTTCCTTCTGCACTTTTGAGGTGAAATGATTGCCCTTTGGGGGTCCAGCAAGCTACTAAAGGCTTGTCTTGGGCAGACAGAGCAGAAAAAGGAATAAAGCCCAGGGGAAAGGGATGTTTTCTGCAAGGGAATCCGACACAGAAAATCAGCCATGAGCAGGCGCATGAATGATGATGGGCCTGGGACATGGACAGCTGTTCATGCAGGAACATGGGAAATGAGCAGATCTTAACCTGAAACTGAAATTGTCTTCAGAGAGAAATGGTTCTTAATAACAGCATTTTCTGGTATCAAGACATTTAAATTCAGACTGCCCAGTTCCTAGCGTGGGAACTGGCTGCTGGTTCCATTTGATGCACATTAGTTTGTCCCTTTCCAAACTCTGTGGTACCAGGAGCTGTTGTTCTGCACCATTTCCCGGGGCTCTGTGGTCAGACAGGACATTTGCAGTAAACAAAAAAGCATTAACAAAGCAGAACCACACAAAGCCACTTTGTTTCATCCAAGAGGTTCACATCATCACAAACCCAGGAGAAAGAACAGTGAAAATGCCTAATTTGAGTCACGCACAGACACATACAGATGGAAACAGATGGGGGAGTTGACAGTGAAGGACAGGCTGGAGTCAGCTGCGTGGTGCAAGGTGCTACAGAGAACATCTTAAGGTGCAAACCTCCAGCTCCCAGCAGAACCAGAGAAAGATCAAAGAGCAGCAGCATCACAGGGGATGCCAATATGAAAACTGAGAGCGAATGTAATAAATAATGTTTGTACACGTCCTGCTGCCAAGGTCATTAATAAAACTGCTACAGCTCTCTCTGTAACAATTCCGTTCTGCGTTTATAAACGAGGTGAGTGCTTGGGAAGTGCCTTCTGAGGTACAGAGTGCCTCTGCCATTGGAATTATCTGTTTTGGGGAAATGGCATGGCAAAGAGAGACATTTTAGAAAACTTTCAACTGAGATGATGAAGGTTTTGCACTTGGAGTGAGGAATGTTTAGAATGAAGATATTTACATTTTTGAGACTGATCACGTTGTTACAGAATCTATTCATGACAAAATGTTTCTCTCCTGTATTTCTATATAATCCTTACATGTCAGTGTGCTCAAACATTCTGAACTCAGTTATACAGGCACTTGACCCTTTCACTATGAAATTTCTGAATATATAGAAAAAAGTAGTAAAAAAAAAAAAAAAAGGCTAATTTGGTGGCAGGGTGCAATTTTAAAAAAAAATTTGTTTCTCTTTTTTTCTCCCTCTTTGTGCCACAGAGGCATTGTCATAAAAATATAATACAGCAGGCACAATATGCAGTTAAAAATGCTTTTGTAGACAACTGCTTTCCAACTCAATGTACCAGCGCCGATCCAAAAATGACAGCAGCATTGAAAGATTAGTCTAGAAGTGTAACAGGATCTGTGGAACAGTCCTTAAAAAATGAGAGGTGGAAGGGGAACTGAAAATTTTTCTTAGCTATAAATTAGATTTCTTCATTATACCAGGTATTTTTCTAACTTTGCTTTTTCTTTTAGTCATGACATAGCAACATATACTGAAACATATTAATGAAGGTATCCAACCTCACTATTTTAAGAACAATTACATTAAAACTTCACTGGAAATTGTCTTATCATTAATATTAAAACTGTTTGTAAGACAAGAGAACATCCGGATGACAGTTATTTACTATCTACATTAAATTGCATTGAAAGAGACAACTCAAAATCCCCTTTTCCCCCACAGCCCTGCAGGATGCCAGAGGATGCCAAAAGCCCTGCACTAAACCAAATCATTAAACTATTCCTTATAATACATTTGGAATACTTCTACAGATATGCTTTGTTCATACAGGGAGCTGATACAATAGAGTTAAACCCACTGATAAACTCTGTAAAGAGCTTTCATAGCAAAGAAAGACCAGAAATCCCACCCCAGGACCGACCAATAATTGCACGTTCTGTATCTTCCCCTCTCTTGTAGGGTTTCATTATTTTCAAGTAATAACTTTTCCATAATCATTTCATACATGAACAGACCACACTTTAGTAGTTTTGTCTAATGGGCATCCCTCAATGTCATAAAAGGGAAATAATGTAGATGAAAAGGGATAGAAAATTTATACTTGTTACCTGGAAATGAAATACAAATTACCTTCCAATCCAATACATTCAGAACAGGAAAATTACATCATCCAACAGCAGGCAAAACAGTAAAAAATTACTTTTGAGGAACACCAAAAAACATCTTAAATTTAGTCAGAACATACGTGAAAAAAATAAAACGTGACTTTACAAATGAATTTTAATCTGGGCATGACATTACTACACGCAAATCATTATTCACAGTTGCTGCACGATGTTCACTGTAAAGGAACAACTTCCAAGTGCAACTCAGCCTCATTCATCCCAAGGGTAAGAAAAAGAAGAAAGTGAGGGTCGTTAAACACCATGCTATATATATATATATGTATATATATAATATTGCTCTTATATATATATAATATTGCTATTAGCAGTATGTGTACAGTATAGAGGTTATGCAAGTATTAAAAATAATACACAGAAAACATATAAAAAGCATGTCCAGGTGACTACTACTGTAGCTGAAATTACACTGAGCAATAAAACAAAAGGAAAAGAGATTGAAATGGTAAAACTAAAAAGGAATGAGAAAGGACTGGGTAAGTAGGTAGATAAAAACTCCATGTTTTTCCCAAGCAGGGATGCACAGCAGCAAGTTTTAGCTGAAAAACTTTAAACTCATGTGTAAAGAATATCTGCATTACAGCCTAGTTAGTAAATGCTCCATGAAAAATACACATATTCCTCTTTTCCAAGATCTTAAAATTTCCTCCTCTGACAACCAGCCTTCAAACACCTGTTTGCATTTAGTTCTTGAACTAATACTAGTTTGTGGTACAAAGTGGATAAAAGATCTTTTATCATACAAAGGTATAACCTGAGGATTATGTTCAATTTCAAGATATTTATAACAAAGATATTTTTAGTTTAAAAAGAAACCTCTCAAAGGACTGACAGAATACTGTGAAATTCCTGTTGTAATTGCAATTGGGGAGCTCATTAAATATACCCCAGGAAATCATATGGAAAGCATTTATTGCAAGATACTTGATAAAATTCCCTGGCTTGTGCTGCCTCTCAGGGTTACCAGGGCCTTCTCTTAGCCAGGCTTTTCAATCCTGCATTTGCTCTACACCGCAGTGGCCTTTTCTACTCAGTCCTCAGAAAATGCCAGTCAGGGGACTGCATGCTATGGTCCCTTTCTTGTCCACAGCTGTGAACTATGGATGTACCTGAACCTTTTCTGAGCAGAGGCTCGCCGTAGTGATGAGCTTATTTATTAAAAACCTGGGTGTAAATGCAGCGCTTGTACAAGCTGCACGTGCACTTACATAAAAACTGCTCCTATTTGAAGGGTTTTCCACAGGAAGGGAATGTCAGGAGGAAGGTACAGCATCACAGGCACTGGAGCTGCAGGGGAGCTCCTCCACAGAGAGGAATGCACTCTTCTCTTTCTGAATTCTGTGACCCAAACACGAGCACACATCTGCCCACCCAGGCGCTCACCCCACACACTCCCCTCACGCAGCGTCTCTCCCCAGCCTACTCGATATAAAGCTGGCAAGAACAACTTGGCAAACCTGGAGCAGGTTTCCCAGAAAAGCTGTGGCTGCCCCGTCCCTGGAAGTGTCGAGGCCAGGCTGGGTGGGGCTCTGAGCAGCCTGGTCTAGTGGAAGGTGTCCCTGCCCATGGCAGGGGGGTTGGAACAAATGAGCTTTAAGGTCCCTTCCAACCAAAACCATTCTAGGATTCTGTAAGAACAGCCCTCTTGTTTATTTCACTCCTCAGGAGCTATTTTCCCTCATTTATCCATGTCTACACTTCCAGGTTCAAACTTTGTTATCAACTTTAAGCAATTCCACAGCTTGTTCTCTCCCCAGTTGTTCACTGTCTTTAAACCTGTTACTTGACCAAAATTCTCCATTAAGAAATGAAGTAATTTATTCTTTCTCCACCCTGCACTTTTCAGTTTCCTCTGTTACCAAACTTAGGCTTTCTTTCAAGCTCCTGCATGGTCTGTGCCTTCTCATTAACTCTCCAGGACGACCTGTCCTTCACTACAGAGGAACTGATGTTTGTTCTAATATTGAAATACAGCACACACTTGAATCCCTCTGAACGGTCAGCACACCCAGCCACAGGCAACTAATGTAATGCTGTACTCTGTCTTGTGCTTTTTATACTTTTATAATGCCTAGTGTAAGGGGGTTATGATCTGATCACATTTATTTGCAGATAATCATAACAGAACACATCCATGTGCAGGTATAATACCAACAGTAATAGAAATAAAAAGATGGAATTACAGCAACATATAGTTATGATGATGGTATAAAAGAAACAGAGCTGAGAGAGAGCAATATTCTGTGCTTCAGATTCTGTAATAAAAGCCCTGCCCATTCAACAACCAGAACCACTCTTGAGTACTTGAAAGTTTAAACTCTTTCTGGTTCTCTTCACTGGTACCATACAAGGTATAATCTCCCTCTAAACCCTGCTTCTCTTGCAGGAATGTATATGCAGGGGGGTAATTAGTGAGAAGGAAACAAATAAAGGTATTTATTAAAAGACAGACTGATAGGACAGATGGAATGGACAGTTTGTGAAACACACAGAAAAAACATTCCTTGATCATTTCCAATATGAATCTGTTCTCCTGATCATTCTTTTTAGCAATAGATTTGTGAACTTACTGGTGCAGTTCAGACATATCTCACATGCTTCTACTGTCATGCACATCACACACAGACCCCACCCAACAGTGAGCAGTACTAAAGAGATCCTTAAAAAACATAGTATGGGAAAACTAAAATGGCAGTAACTATATAAGATTATGCTACTTTAAGACACCCTAAATGGTACACTTTTCAGCAAAGGTCATTACCCCAGATTTTAACATTCTGGAATTCTCTCACAACCTCTGTAATTGAGCAAGAACAATAATGTGGGAGGAGGGGGAATAATAATCATCATATACCTAAAAATAATGCTAAGAATTAATAATCTAGATTGCATAGATGTCCAAAGAGAAATCACAGCATATTCTGCATATTTTAAACCCTGACAGACCGTTCATTGAAACTGGCCTTCATAAAACCTTCTCTTTTCTGGTGGCTTATATGAAGTCACAGTAAGGCCTTAATTCATTCCTAAAATGGTTAGGTGGAAACCACAACGCCTACTTCCAGAGTACAACTGATATTTAGGTCATTTAGTGCATTCAACATTAAAAAGACACCTTGAGACAGGAAGATAAAATCAAAAGTATGCTAGCAGTATAGGTTGTTGAAAGGAGAGTCTGTTCTTACAAGGCTTAGCGTTGCTCTGTGTAATTATGGCTTTAGGATTGCCCTTTGGAACAGATAAATCTTATTCTTTGTTGTCTTTACTGAATGATAATAAGGGCTTGATTATGGATAAAGTTTGCATTCTCAACTGATGCTGGCTGTGAGAGAGAGCAGAGTTCCTGCTGAATGGCAATAAACTCAGGCATCTCCTATTTCTTCTAAAAGTCACCCACTTGTGAATTAGAGACTGGTTAAGGAAAAAGTAGCTTGGACACTTGGACTCCTGGAGCATTTGGGAGAAAAAGCAGGAAAGAGACATCCAATATGTGACTTTATAGGCAGCAACATGTTGTTCTTAGGGCTGCATGATTCTGAAAACACAAATATGATACACGGAGATATAAAAAGTTCCAAGCACCCATATCCCATACACTGCTGATCGACAGACCCACTCCATACTCCTCCAAGTCTAAGAAGTGGTAGTCAGGACATTAAACTTGTTTCCAGTGGATTTATGGCACCTCAAGTCAGAGAGTTTCATTGCATGAGAACACTGACAAAGCAATTAAGGTCATGTTTAAAAAAAAAATTAGATTATTCACCCTAAGCAGTCTGTCTTTGCTACCCACCAGACACCCACATCGCATCCCCACAGCATTCTGTGTTTTCATAAGCCATGCACTGAGATAGGTTTAGATCTGTGTGAGTTTCACATTTTATCCCAAGTCTAGGTCTTTTGGTTCATGATTTCACTACTGACTTTTGCATCACAACCACTGAGCGAAGCTTTGTTCATCTGACAGGTGTTTTGTATATCTTGGTACATCTGCCCTTCAGGATTTCCAAAGACTAAGGTTGTTTTTTTCCTTGATGAAGACCAAAATTTTCTCTTTAAGAAATAGACCTAAAATCCTTTACAGGAGTAGAGAACGCAAATGCAATTTTCTTTTTTAATCAGAGAAGTCAACATTACGATGTAGCTCACATACTTTTGTTTAACAGTTTGTTTTACAGCATAATTTCTATAAAATTAACAACAACACTTATAAATAGAAGCTTAACTCCTGAAGTTGTACCTAAATAGCTGTTCTGTTCCTTTCCCTGTACAGATAAGACACAGGAAGTCAGGTTTGGACTACAGAACACGTGCAACATCACTGTTCACTAAACTTTATGCTATGTAAGATTAACTTGGTAAAATACCCCAAAACATGAGCAATAGAAGCCAAGCGGCATTTTCATTTCTTTTCCAATTTATTTAGTAAAAGTAAAGCTTTTTATTTCTGCCTCTAATGATACACACACACACTCCAAATGTATTTTTAAATACACTCATCAGTGCAACTCGCAAAGAGTAAGTGTGTATTAGAGAAATGGTCCCCCAGATTAAGTATATATTGTGAAATGTATGTGAATGTGCATGACTCGAACCAATGAGCTGTGGCCTGGAATGATGTCACACAATGTGCAGCATTAAGTGGAAGGTTAAACCTACTTGCATCTCGGTTCATTAAACGTGGTTAAAGTGCAAATTCCCTCATTCTGACAGTAGTAATCACAAGGGTTCACTTTCTGGTCACAGCGCTGACTTTTAAACCCCACAGAGCATCTGCAGAATTTCAGTAAAATAGACCTACATAAATATTCTGCCTTGTGCTGGACAGATTTCAAACGCATTATATATAACGACGGCAAGACACGCACACATACACGGGCACACACTCACAGGAGACAAAAATCAACATTCTTTTTTTCGTGGAAGGGCCATCTGACAGTAGTGGAAAGTTTGCTGATGAGTGTTGATCAAACAGTTTTTAAAACAATGAGCCTACACTGCCTGAAGGGTTCTCAGAGTATTATTGTCAGAGGCACTGTACATTTCTATCGATCGATCCAGATTGCAACGGCCTTAAAAATGTTCATGACCATTTCCTTAGCATTGCTAATGGTGTTGGTGTATGCTGCAGCAGTTATGTATTGCAAATCCACACACTGATTAAAGCACAAAAGCTGTTTTTTTTTCTTGAGATGCTATGGTGATCCATGTGAATTGAAAAAAGAATGTGACTGTTTTATTAGAAAAAAAAAAGAGAAGATACAACCTTTCAAAATACCCATTCTAGGTGTTTAAGCAAAGGAATCACCAGATTTAGTCATCATATTTGGGCCTTACATATTGCAGCTGTGATATTCTCCTTTTTCCAGGATTTATCAGTCTCTAGTCCTCGACTAAAGACATTTAAGGAAGTACAAATAACAGGAAAAATGGTAAAAAAGGTAAAAAAATAATAATGAAAAAAGAAAAATAAGCACTTAAAAGTATTTTCAACTGAATAAGGGCTACCATGCAAAACTAAATTACATTGTCTTTAGCCCCAAACCTCCAAACACACATTGACAGTTTTTCAAAGGCAGTGCCACTACAGTTGTGTCCCTTTTCTCATGCAGAAGTGCCTCAGCTCTCACATGGAGGAACCCTTGGCCCATCTCTTCCACTGATCAGACTAACAAAATCTAAGCATTTGTCAAATCCTTTGAGAGCCTGAGTTTTTATTCATTTATATAAAACTCTCTTTCAAGATCAACAAAATGAAGGAATGGCTGTATCTGTATTCACAAAGTTGTAGTGCCAGATCCCTTTGGGCAACAATTTGCTTATGTCACCCAGGAAATGAGACACTTGAGTCCAATTCTGTCATTCAGCCTGGAGGATGCTCTGACCTCCAGGTTGTTTGGAGAAGTGGAAGACAATTCTGACATGAATCTTCTAAAGAAAAAATATAAATGAATAAAAAGATACTAAAAAAAGATTACGAATAGGTAACTCAGTGTAACTGAGAGCAGGAAAGAAGTTAATTTCTTGCTAAGGCTTCAGTATTTTAGATTGAGCAGCTGAAAAAGAAGATACACCATAGCTCTCAAGAAAGGAGTAGAATGTAGATTTTTCTACAGCAGTACTTCACTTCCAAGCTACAGAATCCAAATTTCTTTGGCATTTCACCTCTGAGCTTAAGAAAAGCACCCTGAATTACTCTCTTGACCATGGCACAGGAGGGAGAGCACAACCTCACCCCAGAGCAGCCACACCACTGTAGGCAGTGTGAAGGTTGGGGCAGAAACGAGAGACACGTGCGCATATCCCCCTAAGGGAAATAACACTGACATTGTTTTTCCTATTCCCTAGCCATCAGGAGGAGGGTTTTGCCTCCACCTCTGACCATCTTTGTAGGAGAAAAGACTTAATCCACCTCTGAGAAGCAGGGCAGGCAACCTCAAGTTTCCATTCCAGAAATAAATGCCTGAACAGACCTGAAGTTACTGTAAGTCTCAAAGATATATCTTTGTATCTATATGCATTCACAACAGAGGCCTTAGGTATAAATTTCAAGACACATTTTGCAAAAAAGTATGCAGAATATGAGGTTAGAGAAGCAGCTAGAAAACAGATACTGTAAGCTGAAACTGCAACCAGTGCATTATTCATCCGAGAGAGACCAAAAATACAGACACATGCATAATAATTTTAATATTTGTGGTCACACAGGCATTTTAATGATCTACAGGATGCAGGATACTCACAGACAGACAGGTATATTTGTCTCTGGGTCCAGCTGACAGGTACCACCATTGTAGCAGTAGCCATCACACAGCTGACAGGTAGAGGCAATCTTTCCATTAGTGCAACTGCCACGGTTAAAAAAAAGAAATGCAAAGAGCAATCAGTATTTTAGTAAATCTGAGTATTTCCTTGCAAAATCAATATTTTAATAGATAATTATGATACGTATACTTTGCAAGAATTCTAGGTTTCCAGTTTGAAAAGCTAGCACAGCAATGAGATTACACAAAATATCTTTCTTTAATCTTTCTTTTTATGAAAATAACTATTACAGTACAGAATAATCACTCAGCAACAGAGCAGCACGTGTTGCCTATGCCTCCAATAGCATTTAGTATGTCTCTATCACTGTCACAGATAATGTAGAATGAATGAATTTCAACAGTATGGTAACACTCCACTGTTAACTCGATTAATTTCAGTGTTTCCAAGTGAAAACCCTTTCAGTCTCCTGCTACATTATGCTTCCTCCAGTGAGGACTGCTCCACAAGTTGGTTTTAAAAGTCAGGAGCCAGTTGGTTTTGTAGGGGCAGAAACCACACAAAGGCACTGATCTGACGTGAGCGCTTCAGGGACAAGCTGCCGTGTGAGAGACTGGGAGGATAACGCAGTAGAATTGCTGCTTTTGAGCGAAATCCCTGCCCCACCCACGCTTACTTGCACACGATGTCACCGCTGTCCTTGTTTAGGATGCAGCGTCCCCCGTGGCACCTGGCGCACTTGTCCAGCTCGCACTTGGGGCCTTCGAAGCGCGCGGGGCAGACGCATTCCACGCGCCCATCGCCGGAAATCGTGCACGACTCCGAGTTCACGCAGTAGTGGTGGCAAACGTCTGAAAGCGACGCCAGGCCTCATTACTCACAGGCATTAAGGAGTGTTATAGGAAAAAAAATAATACGGTACTTCCCTGTTTTAAAAGGCACTATAATAGAAACAAAATGAAAACTGAAGCTGGTGACTCACTGGCAACCACAGGAATCAAGAATACCCCATAAACAGATATATAATATACTAACGATGTAGTCACAGGAAGTGAAATGGAAATATAAACTCATAAGAGGGTTTTTTTTTTCCCCTTCTAGTTGTCTAACCATTTATGGCATCATCCCACATAATATAAAGACTACTGATGAGAAAAGCAGAGCAATGTTAATGTATTTAATGGGATGCTGGCTGAATAAAAATCTTCTGGTACATTCACATTACCATTAACAACATTATGCTAAACTGAAATTGAAAGGATATTTTGAAATAATTAAGTTTTATTTTCATTTATCCACATATTAAAATTTCATGAAGTTCTAATAATAATATATAAAGACATAATCCATAAGTTCTACAAAGTACTACACACACTCATCTTTACAGACTGTGCAAGAACCCATTATGGTATTTAACTGTTTAAATGCCAGCAGGACTGAGATTTCAAGTGGTGAATTCTTTAACTCTTCAGAACCAGTATGTTCCACTAGTAACTGTCTCAGATTTCGTACTTTTTAAAAAATCAAATTGCCTTGATGAAGAAGCTCCCAACAGATACGAAATACTGGTATCTTAACATTTTGGTTAATTTTTATTTATGTGGTAGTGACAACTTTATTTTGTGGGTGGGTTTTGTTTGTTTGGTTTTTTTTTTGCTTTAAAGTCATCATTTAAGCTCCTTAACAGGCAGGGACACGTTCCACTGTCCCAGGCTGCTCCAAGCCTCACCCAGCCTGGCCCTGAACACTTCCAGGGTTGGGGCAGCCACAGCTTCTCTGTGCACCACGTGCGAGGGTGTCTCAAATTCAGAAACACATTTTGCTTATGCTACTCTGGGCTGTTTTTCCTCCTCTCCAGGGAGGGCGTCCTGCTGGAAGAGTTCTGTGAGGGACAGAGCACGGCTGTTGGAGGAGTTATTTCTGTTGGAATATTCATTGTGTGGCTCCACCTGTCTGTGCAGGCTGCAGGCTCAGCGGCCTGAGGAATCACTGCTCAGCAACCAGAGCGGCTTCAAAGGCACTGACTGAAGTTGTCCATTGTTTGTGGTTCCCCAGCTCCAGGTACAGAATGGCAATCTGCAGCAGGGGGGCTGGTTTTGGAACAAAAACTACTGCAGTTTGAAAGCTAATACTGAGAGTGATTTTATGTAAGAGTAGTGCAAGGGGCGTATGCTTGCATGTACATTAGGACAAAAAAAAAAAAAACAAAAAACCAAAACCCAAACCAAAAAACACAACCCCAAAATCTAGGAATAGGAAGGTCATATGTTAAAAAAAAATACTGGTTTTTAGTATTGATTGTAGTCACAAACACCTTTAGTCATCTGCTGTATCTAAAATGTTTATGCTACATTTGGGCCAAAATGACACAATTCTTTTTCCCTAAAGAAAGGGAGTTCAGTTTCAGAAAAAGTCACAGCTTGTGGGATCACTGTATCCACTTTGAATGAATGTAACTGCGTGAAAATGTTTCCTATTTTTTAGGCAGTTTGGGCTTTAAATGATACAAGAAATGAACTTTAGCTACTCTGTGTGTCTTTTTTTCTGGAATTTAAAACAGGGAGCTACATTCAAATACATCAGATTTATGTGTATTTAATAACATGTGCAATGTTAGTAGAATTCTATGTAAATTCACTCACTTAAATTTATTCCAGCAGTGCCAGTGCCTTGACACGGAGCACACATTTTGGTTATTAGCCCTTATGTGAACTAATCACAGGAGAAACTCTGCGCTGGGTAATTGGAGACGATAAGTATGGGGAAACGAAGGTCTTTGCAAGCTGGTAATACTGCCAGCAAATGTCTTCTCCCTGCCATAAAACCCCACTAATAATACTTTAAGCTTGGGAGCAGGAGTAAAATACCTGCACACATTCATGTGTCATCCTCTGCATATGAACTGCCTTCAACCACAGCAAAGACAGACTGAAAAAGGTCTCTGGGAGGCATCCAGTCCTGGCAAAAATGCCATATTAGTGTATTCCAGCTTGCATACAAAGTGAAGGTGATTAATAAAGCAAAAGATCACACATGTGTGAATAAAGCAAAAAAAGAAAAACAGATGTGACTTGATATATACATTATTAACTGTTAAGCTGTACAATTTCCACAAAACTGTCATTGGCCACCGAAAAATACGCTGAAAGACTGTAAGACTCTTTTTTCCCCTCTAAAAGACTTAAGTTTTAAATCAGCAAAAGCTTAATTTTATTTTGCATTTTATAATGTGTTCAAGTCCCTGTATTGTGGCAGTTTCCCAGACAATCCAAATCTGATAATAAGCACTGTTTAAAAAGTACCCAAAATTTACATTTAAATTAATTCTCTTAAAAAAAAAAAAAAGTAAGAAAAAAGATGTTTGCAGAAGCATTCAACTAGAAACAATTTGTTTGGTTTTGGGTAAGCCTCAAGTAAATATTTTTCCTTAATCCGTGTGTCTGTCTGTGCATGATTTATGTACTATACTATTTTCAAATATACCCAATTGTGTTTGCAGATACTTATTTGTGGATTCATGCAGTTTGTTTAATACCAAGGGGGAGAGAATCACAATTACTGCTGGTTTTCCATTCAAAGGTTTCAGTTTTATTTCATAGTCTCCCAACTGGAAATATATTCCGTTTACTTCAGTACAAATCCTATTTAAGATACACATTATCCCTTTCCTTGTTTGACAGACCTTTCTCTAAAATGAAATAATTTTTGCATCTTGTAGATAATTCTAAACTAGACCTTTACAACAGCTAATTTCCCTTCCTTTTTTCCTTAAATCAAGCCTTCTTCAGCAAATTCACTGAAGGTACAAAAGAGATGATGGCTTTCACATTTAATGTTCCATGACAAACACTATGACAGTCTAACAAGACTATGACAGTCCTTGCCTTTAGAATGTTACAGTCAAAGCAAAGCAGGAGTAGAAAAAAGGAGATGATTAAAAAACATCATTCAGATCTCAGTAAAATATTTTGTTCTAACTTGAGGTTGCTTGTGAGTCAACATTTTGAAGAGACATGGGGATGACAAACTGTAATCTGCAAATGAGGGACCAAAAGAAGAAGTTCACGATTATGTTCAAATGTCTTGAATTACTGAAAAGAGATAATGGTGAAAGAAAACAAAGCATGGAAAGAAAAGAAATATAAATGGAGTAAGAACGGAATGCCTATTGGTTGATAACCTACATTTCCTACTCCTCTGTAAAAGAGCAAAAAATTAGAGGAAGTTGTAGAAAGTGAGAAGAGCCATGAGGCATGGAAACCTTCAGCAAACTATCTCAGTGAGAAGAGAGTGATGGATCAGCGGAATGAAAAACTAGGGAGAAAATCAGATGCAAAAGACAAAACCTAAGTCCTGAGAAGCGAACAAGAGTAATGTTCAGAAATCCTTTACAATTTCAATACCATGATGGGGCAGAAACCATACTCAGGGTGACATTTGAGCAAGCTGAAGGAATAGAGCAATGTGAAACTCAAAGCTGTCCTCAATGTACCGCTTGCTGGGTTTAGAAAACAAAGGTAAAAGAGCAGTTTAAAAGACTTGTTGGTCTGCAAAGATAAGGGACATCAGAAGGTTCTTAAATTTCAATTCATTATGTTTAGGTATTATACCAGCATAAGAAAACATATATAAATTGGAGTAAAAAATTTTAACACAATTATCTCACGGCTACTGACAAAGTTTTCTGTCTTGTACTGCTCCGCTCTATGGCTCATTCATGAAAATAAAAACAAATCATTCCTAAAAAAAGCTCTTTCTTCAGCTAGCCATGTAGGAGGGGGGAAATATGCTCAAAGCTCACCTGAGTACATCAGACGACACTGCCTCAGCAGCACGAATCATCTGGGGCTAAATTTAACAACGCCGTTAAAAAAAAAAAAATCACCCACGCGGGTGATTTTAAACTTCCGTTGCGTAGAACTCCTACTACAAACGCAGCTGGAGTAATTTGTGGGGATTACTTACAGTACTGGCACCTGTCTCCTGTGTACTCGGGCAGGCAGGCGCAGACGGGCTGGTTGCCCGCGGTGACGCCGCAGGTGCCGCCGTTCTGGCAGAAGCGCTCGCACACCGTCTGGTTGCAGCTCGGCCCTGTAAAACCCAGCGCGCAGCTGCAGGTCGGCCGACCTGTCCAAAACAGAGAGAGCTATTCTTATGATAAAAATAAATACAAATTAAAACAGTAAGCAGCACTTTCTCAGCATAGATTTATGGTAAGAGTAGGAAGTTTCAAGGTTTGAGCCCAACTGTGTTTCTCTAGAGGCTGACAGAACGTGCCTTTGCAAACATTGATGGAATGCAGAACTTTTGAAAAACAAAGTTGGCTCTGGGAGATACGGGCACCTCAAAAACTGCATCCAGGCATTTTTACACTTGTGCATGTACAGTCATTGACTGTTTTATGAGAATAAAGTCATTATTTAAAATAGACAATTGTTTCAAAAGATGGTCCTAAGCAGGAATTTAAGATATAACTGAACCCTTCAAATCATCTTGCCATGCTGGGTTCCTCCTTTTGCCGAGGATAACTTGTTTCTGTAATCACCACTGGTATCTCTTCAGAGTGCACTCCATTATTTTCAAGTCTACAAACATTGATATATAATCACATGAATATACAAATATTTACTAATGCACTAATAGCTACACCTTACATAAAAATTTTTAATAAATAGCATGTATCCGTGCCTGTTTTGTTACACCACCCCTCTCAGATAATGAAGACTTACATAAAAATTGCTGTCTGGCATCAGACCAAAGATGCCTGTAACATCAATACTCAATGTCTGAAAAGCAGTAAATGCTTTGGGATGAACATTTGCACACAGTGAACTCCTAGTCTACAGCTTCTTCTCAAAGGATTTGAAAATAGTCTTAAAAACCCAATGCATTTTCCTCCTATGAGTCTTCTCTATTGTAATTTCCTCATTTTTTCCCTTATCTAAATCTCATGTCTAAAGGATTTATAGCTTTGTTACAATTCCACTGTTTTATTAAACCCTTCCACTTTCCTGTCGTATTTTCTTAAAGCTTATCTTCTTTAAAACAAACTTCTAGATTCCATTAATGTTCTTCCATCTCCCGATTTTGCTCTTCTATCTCATTTATAATCTTCAAGTAAATGACCTGATGTGTCCAACCAGCCATCTCCCTTCTCACTTCCTAATAAACTATTCTCATTCTTGATTATCTCTTACAAGACATTATTTTTCCCCCACCCTCCTTCTCTTTGCTTTCATTCAGCTTTAAGGATTTTCTTAAATTTAGGGAGAACCAAGTTTAACATTCTTATTTTTCCTGGCTTCCCAGGAAGGAAAGAGATGAAGATTAAGCAGGGCCTGAGGACCCTTCTGAAATAAAAGGGCAGAGAGGATGGGTTGGAACAAGAGGAGCATAAAAGGTCCTTCCAACCCAAAACATTTCATGATTTTGTGTTTATCAAGGGAACTACATAATGCACAGCATGTGTGATGCAGAATCCCTTTGGACTGGAATTACACGCATAAACAGGAAAATATAACTTCTCAGACTTTATTAATGACAGCCCAATCAGGATAATGATATGACTGTAGAGTCTAGAAGAGATCAGAGAAATCAGGGAATAAGTTATCTATTACAGGCCGTAGTTTTCCCTGGATTTACATTTGGGAAACTTCACACCATGCCATAAGGCAGGAACAAGCTTCTCATATTGAAACAATCCTACCTTACGGATGGATGGCTTGGTGAGTTCACAACAAATCTATGCTTGACTTGGGCCTGACCTGGTTTAAAACACACAGGAGAGCCAAAATCCCAAGTAGTCAAATGAAATAACATTAAGGGTCACTTTTCCACCGCACTTCTCCCCGATTTTCATGGCAATCTAACAAGAACTCCACTGCTGCCTGATTTACAGCTGCTGCACGAACAGGTCCCTTCTTTGCTGGTTTTTGTCTCATGGTTTCCTCAGTTGAACACCATGTCTGCTGCAGGTACCCACACCTGCTTTCCTGCTTGCCTCCTGATGTTCACCACAGCTGCATCTGAAACTCTGAGACGTGCAACCCTGCTTACCTTGCTCTTCTTTCTTCTCCACCTAGCTGGCCGTGCTATAGAGTAATTAAGACTGAACTGAGTATTCCACAAACCCTACAATTCAAATTTTCTTCTGGCCTGCCTTTCTTTTAACACTGTGCAATCATTTAATATAAAATTTATTGGAGAATTTTTCAGTGCAAGTGAAGCACCCTCATTTTGTCTCCTCTCTCTAGCTCATGCAGAATGATTTATTCACTCTTTTTCCTTCACTTACTTACCCTTCTTACATGACACACTTCACGTAACTCTTTTCTGCATTTTCTATTTTAAGCTATGCTAATTCAAAGTGTTTTGCAGATCATCCTAAGGGCCATGAGATCAGTTAGTCTCTTTCTCTAATGAGTACAGCAGGAACAAAACCATTGACCTAAAAATAGCTCTGACTACTTTAATATGCATCAGCCTGGTTATTCATATCTGTCCCCAGTGATCTAAACATTAAATCAAAGATGTTGAACTCAGATGTTAGCACAGATTCCACTTGCTTTTCCCCATGTACACAGTTGTATTTAAATTTCTGCCCCCAAGACAGGGGGTTTCACATAATCCTTCATCCGAATCAGTGTTTCAGTAAAAAAAAAAAGATAAAATAGTGATAGAACATAGATCTGGAGGTCTGAAATCAGTTTTCATTATTAATACTCCTCTATTTGTTAGAATGATGAGACAATGATATTTTTCTAGTTTGTAGAAAAGATTAGTCTATTCTTTACTAATGTATACTTATAAATATGCCAAACTGCTGACAGTTGTATGAAACTTTAATACAGTATAGCCTAAACCCCATTTTTGTCACTCAATTTAACATGACTTCCAGTAATTTTAATAGTCCATTTCCTATTTATACACAGACTGTTGACATCTGAAATAATACTAATAATGACATTTTCATTTGCCTTATTCTCATAAATTATTTCTGATACAAAAAGAAATGGTTCCAGGAACAGTTTAGAAAAACTGCACCATTAAACAATGCCAAAAAATGCCATAATGTTTTGTATCATGGAATCAGAACGTGGATTTATGTTTGCAAAGGAAACAGCCACATAACCAAGATGTCACATAACCCAACGAACAGCAATTGCAGGATGAGCTCATGCACAGAGAGCTCCAGCGCCTTCCTCGGTCATGAAATCTCAGGATTAGAGCTCTGCAGACACAGAATTAAAACTACTTCTTAATTCTTGATCCTCACCACCACAGAAAGATTCACGACACATTAGCATATAGAAAATATCCACATGGAAAGTGGTTTACGGAATGCTAAACTGCTTTGAATTCAGAGAAGAATTTGGTAGAATAATGGAGAATAAATTATGATGACCCTAAGGCATAAGTTATTTTCAGCAGTAGGATATGAAAAAAAAATATGAATTTTTTGACATAGAAATGAAATATAGTTTCCCCCTTTCTTACAAAAAATAAATCATTAAAAAAAAAAAAAGAAAAAGATACAAGGGATCAAAATCTTTCAAAGTTCAATTAGGTTTTGATACAGAGCTGTAGTTACTTCTGGTTTGTCAATTTAATTTGCTACATAATAACAATTGTCTATAAGATAACTTTTCAAATAATCTTCAAAAGTTGCTCATAAATATCTTCTTTTACTTTTTCTAGAATATATTGGTGACTTCTTTTGGGAATTCATTCATATATCTTAAGCTCATATTTACATTTATTTTGCAAGAATCAGAATTCTGAGGAGATCGGTTTTCATTAATGCTATTGCCTAAGCAACCGAGAAATGCTGTGCATTTTCAGTAACCACATAAGGTTAAAAAAAAAAAAAAAGAAAAAATAATCAAGAACTAGGTCAATAGCATTATTTTTGTAAGCTTTGTGCAAGATTTGAAAAATGAGATCACCCAGATGAATGTCTTCGTCAAGACCTACATTATTTATTTCCTCCAGTCACTGGTAAATTCACCACCAGCAATGTGTGATTTTAAGTTATGTGTGAATATGCACATTTAATTTCAATATTTAACTTGCTGTCACTACTAAAGAAAATGAGGTGGCTCTACATGAGCTTTCTGTAAGCAATATCTTGGCCTTTGGTGCTGTTATCAGCAGTCTGTGGGAATCACAATAATTCATTTCTGTGTGGCTGACGAACCATAATTAGCTTTACTGAAACAATAGGAGCGGAGAGAAGCTGCATGATTGAAGATAATTAGTAGGTGAGCTGATTGGGATCTATCCCAACAGATACAGACCTCTGTGTTATTGAAAAGGAGAAAAGAACACTTCCTAAATACCTCTGAGTACTCTCAGAGGCTGCTCTTTCCAAGGCTGGTGGTGGTGGTTCTGCTGGGACCTGAGATCAGACCCAATGAAATACCACCCTCATCCTTCCCACAGTCCCTGTCCTGCTGACACCACCAAAAACCAGGTTCTTCACTGGCCGTGTTTGCAGTATGCACCAAACCACCTTGTTCTGCTCATAAAATAGAAAACAAAATAGTATCTGCTTTATACACAATGATTCTTTCAGAATATCTCATCAATTTTCATTTAGAGGAAAGCCACAATATTTTTTTCACTCATTTTGATACAGACATCACAGTTCTGTATGATTAGACATACCTTTCGTACAGTACAAAGGGATTTATCTGATTTTGTGAACTAGTTAACTTAGTTAACGTGTTTGAGACAATCAGCAAACTATTGCTGCAATATTTTTACTTTCAACTACATGGAGAAACAAAGTCTGTTTTTATGGTAACATTGACTTTTTTCCCAAATTCCCATTAATTTGGTTTACTGGAAAGTGTTCATTATTACACCCAAACTTTTAATTACATGTCTCAGATGTGTACTTTTAATTAACTGATGACATTTTCTTTGTTCAATTATTGTAGTTCAATACAACTGTAGTAAACTTATAAATTTTAATTAAAGCTGCTCCAATCTCTGGCTCTATAACATTCACACAGGAATTTGCCAAAAGGCTTAGCAGTAAGTAAGCCAACAGTGAATAATCCCTGAATTGCCAGTGGGATTTGTTTAACAAATTAACATTTGTGTGCAGATAATGAGGTTCTACAACTTAACACATCCAGCAAAGATTTAGCACAATCATGTTCTAAAAAATTAGTAATACTCTGCAATTTACTTAATTAGTTATCACATTACTATTCTATATAAGGTGGGGAAGGAGTAGAGGATTTACACATTCACTAGAACACACACATTCACCAGGAGGTATTTTGTCTGCTGCATCATTTTATTGGGATCAGAATACGAGGCAAGGTTCACTCCTGGGAAATCTCCTCCTCATTTTTTGAGCCAGAAATGAACACCAAGGAAATTCCCTGACTCCTGGGGAAGCTTCCAGCTGTGGGGACCCATTGGAAGCATCACCTCATGAGGCTAAAATTGCTGGCAGTCCCTGAGCTCTCCAGAGGCCACGTGTGTAAAATGACACTTGTGAGATCCACTGCATCAAAGCTGATGGAGTAACATGTGAGAATTGACAAGGGCAACCCAAGCCTCCAAGAAAGGGAAGGTCAAGCAAGCTGGAATGATCACAGGTCATTTATATTTTGCAGATGGGTTTAGATCAGCTTTCGCACACATACGGCTTCTGCAACTTCCAGGGGAAAAATCTTCATCATTTTGAACAAAAATACACTTTTAAAAAAAGGCAAAATTGGGAAAATACATGGAACTTGATCTCATGAGTTTAGCAGGTCAGTTTGATGAGTCAGTTGTATAATGCATGAGAAGTATGAGTGCTGCTTGTTGAGGAGCTGTTTGCGAGCGCTGTAGCACAGGGGAAAGCAAGCACAGCAACAGGACAGCAGATCAAAGTGAAATGATACTGAGCTGGCTTAATTTTAAAATAGTACTCTTATGCTTTACAGAAATTGAAGGAGTTCTTTACCAAAATGAGTCTGCAATATACCTATTGGAACATGGGGATTTAAAGGACGTGTCACTTGAAGACCTGGTTAAGTGGTGGACCTGGCAGAGCTGGGTTAAGGGCTGGACTCAGGCTTAGAGGTATTTTCCAGTCTTAATTATTCTGTTTCATAACCCGGTAGGACAAACTATAAATCTAGACAAAATCTAATGCTGAAGTTCTAAAACCATTAATGAGAAAATGAGCAATTCCTGGTAATAAAGAGCCTTTTCATTCCCACATGCAGAAATGTGCAAGAATAAAGTAACACGCAGACTAACACCTTTGACGTGAGCCTGACACAGCAGCTCAGCTCTGCCTGGAAGGCTGAGACAAGGAGAAGGAACACTGCTCTGGTCGGGTTTCACACCCTCAGTCCAGCTGCACAGGGCTTGTGCATCCCCTGCAGCTACAAGTGCCCTGCCCAGTTCAAGGACTGAAGGATACACAGTGGTGTACTTGATGGGAAAGAGGAAATAGTTGTTGCAAAAACACTCAGGGAATTAGGCTTTCTTTACCTAATTACATTTTTCTATGATTTGGGGGAGTCCAGCATAACCTCTCTCTGTAAAATACATAACAGCCTTGGTATATCATGGATTGGATTAAACTGTGATAAGGGGCATCTCACTGGCATGCTAGTTTGTTTCAGTAACACATGATTTATGGACTGATACAGATAAGAAATACAGCCTGATAAAAAATAGAGATTTCCTCTTAATAGAATATTTACAGGGTCCAGGGGCTAGGCATGCAAGGAAGATGAGATGCCCATCAACTTGAAAATTTTATCTGGAATACTGGATGGAGTCACTGTGATTTAGAAAGCTATAAGGTCTTTTTTCCACATTTCCAGCTACACATTTTGGTGTGGGCTTCAAGGCACGGCTACCCTCATGAATTGGAAATGGCAGATCGGACATCTGGTTAACTTGAAATATGATTCTTAAAAATTTGATGACACTAAAGAGACCCAGCACAGCAGAAGAATACTCCTATCAGCAGGTGTGGCCATCAGAACCAGCTCTGTGTTGGTCTCAGCTCTTACAGGCACACTTTGGCCGTGTGTGCTACAATAAACCTTAGCTGCTGTTAGAGGTTCGGGTTCCCCCAAATCAGGCAGTTGAAGAATGAAATGTGAACTGTGGTGACACCCCTGCTGGCTCTCCTGATGCACTTTAGTGCAGACATGTCATTCCATTTGGGACCAAGCATTGGTCTGATTCCTGCCCTCCCAGGCTGATTCCTGCCCTCCTAGGCTGATTCCTGCCCTCCCAAGCTGATTCCTGCCCTCCCAGGCTGATTCCTGCCCTCCCAGGCTGATTCCTGCCCTCCCCACGCTGATTCCTGCCCTCCCAGGCTGATTCCTGCCCTCCTAGGCTGATTCCTGCCCTCCCAGGCTGATTCCTGCCTCCCCAGGCTGATTCCTGCCCTCCCAGGCTGATTCCTGTCCTCCTAGGCTGATTCCTGCCCTCCCCACGCTGATTCCTGCCCTCCCAGGCTGATTCCTGCCCTCCCCAGATGCACGTTAAGAACTGAACAGAAGCGTATTGTAGACCCTGCTCATATCTCACCTCTACCCACTGGTGGCAAAACCTACTGCACTAATTGTTTCAGCAAGGCTGAGAGATTTCAGAGGCTGGATTTAGCAGGAAAATGAAAATTAAAAATATCCATGTGATATCATAGCTGTGTGAGCACAGCATGTGCGAGCTGCCTGGGAGAGGGAAAACAAACTGCTGGAGGTGAGCGAGCCCTATGGCTACTGCCAAAAGAAAAGGATTAAATGAAACCCTGGGGTCTCTGCAGGACTCACAACAGAGCTGAGTTCCAGGAGCCAAGTTATTAATTTTATTAAGCCTTTTAACCCCACAAAAGAATCAATTAGATGCCAGACGTGTAAAAATGTGGGAATAAACATCCTCTCTTCAGATGATGAGGAAGTCCTGCAGGCCACTTAAACCATCACTTCCACTCACTTGCATGTCCTCACTTAGCACATATTGATCTCACTACATTGATAAAAATCCCCGCTTATCATTTGTGTCAGTAGTTCCATCAGCTGTTAGGAGCAGTTTAAAGTATAATTCATCAACTTCCAGTACAAGTAATTCTCATTTTCTGATATTTAGTCATTATTATGAACAACATTATTAACCCTCAACTACTCAGAACTGAAAGAATAAATTACTAGACTTGCATTCACTTGGAATTTTGCCACCACACCTCAGGCAATGGGAGGAGGCTCCAGAGAAGCCAGCAAGTGGGGCTAAATTACCAGACTACATAGGCTAATGTTAATTAGTAAGGAGTGCTGAGGAAATCTTTAGAATCTAAGCCCCTCTGCCACAAAGACTCAGATACATAATTCTGCATGACAAGGAGGAATCTCTGTGCTGAGCAGTCACAAACTTCTCAAGGTCAGGTGCCTGGGCTTTTCTTTCAGAGGGTGTTGGTCACTTCATCACACAGGAGAAAAGGATTCACAACATTTTAAGCAGATGAAAGCTTCTGAGAAGGAGACAGTGAACTCTTCTGCAGCTCCTGGATTCTGAATCAAATATTTAAATATTCCTTGAAGCAGAAAATAGAATTCTATTTCTCCTCTCTCACAGAATTCCTACATATTAGAGTATTTCTTTCCACACTTTTCCTCCCTAGCCTAAATGTTATACAAGATACAAAAACGTGTTAGGGACAATGATCAGCTGTCAAATTCCCGCTTTTTAACAGGATAATCTCCCTGAAACTAAGAAATGTAATTCCAAATGCCTTCAGGAAAATGAAGGATCTGAGTTCTCATCAATGAAGTCTTCCTGAGAGTTAGATGAGTAAAATTCCTATTTTGTGAACTCCAGTAAGACAAAGGTAAAGGACTGAGGCCAGGTATTTAAGCAAATATCTCTGTGTATGCACATATAAATTTAGGGGGTGAATTATTATAAACTGAGAGAACAAGATGCATGGACTTGTTGCAGATGTAGTTTGACTGGACATTTTGCTTTACAGTTCCACTGCTACACCTCAACATGTGAGCCTTGATGCTCAATATTTACTTATATTCTCCCTTTTCTGGTATACAGTTTAACTGTGCTGAAACACACCAAGATAAGTGAATGAAAAGCCCTATTTATTACAAAGAATATGTATGCAGTATGCTGCTGTTTTTGCACATTGTTTAAATACACACAAAGCAAATAACAAACAGAAAAAAATATCATAAAAGGGAATAAATCCAAACATTTAATGCAGGTATAACAGCAAGATAGAACTGTTCAGAAATACTTACCAAGGAGAGAGGCCCCACAGGTTCCTCCGTTCTGGCAGTAGTTGTAGCAATGATTGGTTTCACACCTTTCACCAGAGTAGCTTGGCCAGCAGTGGCATCGAGGATCCCCCTTCTCATTTATGATGCACTTCCCTCCGTTCTCACAGGTTAATTTACAGCTGTCATCTGCAGTGAGAGCACACACAGAGCGCTTCAACAGCCACAGTCCCACCTAAGTGGCAAAACAGAACCTCGCCTCTTAAACACAGCCACAGATCTCTACCAATGGGGGGCAAAGTATCACTTTTCAAAAAGGAGAAAGTAAACTATCCCTTCTGTTTCCACAGTGACACAAAAAACCCCACACACTTAGGAGACCAGAAGCCCTGGAAAAGCTGCCAGGAGCTGTAGAGAGGGTGGGAGCTCTTGCATGGCACAGGGAAGTTGACCTCCCTGGGATCTAAGTCAGTACTGAGAGTATGAATTCTTGTTTGAAACTATAATTTCTAGTTTGAGAACTGGAAAATTGAATGTTGGTTTCATCTGGGAGACCTCAGAAAACTTCACAGTCATTTTCTGGTGACCTCAGCCCTTTCATTAGCTTTTTTGAATCTCTCTTCTACTCTCTCTGCTAACTAACAGCCTTCTTAACTAAGCCCTGTCCAAAATATTTAAAAGGAAATTATTTAGCCTTTAAATCCTCTTAAAAATTGATATTTGAATACAAAATTGTTGCTCCTAAGGCATATTTTCCAAATATTTCTTTTTTTCTGTTCAGACTGTAAAATTCCTGAGAAGGGAAGCTGCCTGCTGCTCTGCACTCCCAATTCTTACTGCAGCAGTGCTGGGCTCTTAGTGGTGAGGTATGAGGGGACACAAACTCTGATTAGGCCAGATTCAGTCTTTGTGTAAAGCTCTTTAGTACTTAGAGTTGTGCCTCTCTTGGAAACACTTTGATCAGTAAACCTCTATTAATTTCAATGAACAAGGTATAAAATCCCTCAATGATAACAACAACAAATTAATTACAGATGAGCACACATACAATGCTCAAACATCCAAATAACTCTAATCCTAAAGAAGCAGAAAATCACCTTTCCAGCTCAAATCATGCTTTCAGCAATGAGACTTTTCATTTCTCACAAAGCAAAGCAATCCTGTGAAGCCAGACTGCTTCCTAACTAATCCAGCATTTGAGCCCTACATGGCTTTAAACAAGAGGGATGCCACAAGTACTGAGAACTCCTGGTAACACATCCACCAGCTGCAGGAGTTTTGCTGAATTCATCTGCTTTAGTCAAACCATTCATGAAAAAGAGTCAAGGTTCCCATTTGTCCCTTACTGGTTGAGGTCTAACATTGACTGGCATGACACAGGCACAGAAACTCCTTTGATGCTTAAAGAAACACATTTTTGTGTTGCAAGTGCAGATTTTAGGAATGCTGGATGTTCTCTACCTAACCAGTTCTCTCCAACACAGACTCTGTAAAACCCAGGAATACAACTGTGCTCGTGCAGAGCCCTTTCTTTGCACGCACCCAAGTCTCTCTTTCCTGCCTGTGTGCACCCGTCCTCAGCAGGGTCTGCTGCCTCCTTTCACAGCACTGCTGGGATGGTGCAGACTCATAACCTGGGATCAAACCTCTTTAAACAAAATCTCTGGAAACTCTCACCTTTCAGATAATTGTACCTTTCCAAAATTCAGCCGCACCCAGGCAGCAAATCTTAAAGTTACTGTGGTGGACTGACTGGCACGTTGTTATTTCACGTGTTTCACAATAAAAATATGAAACCCTGTTTGCACTTAATTTTTTGGTATCCACCCTGGATATATATACAATTGCTGTAAGAAAGCTACTTTGTCTTTGGGAGTTTGAGGCCGCTTCAGTGTTTTATTTATTTGGGTGGTTCATTAAATCCTTTGATGTTCCATGAACCATTCTTTGGTGACTCATTATAGAAGCTGTTTGAATGGATAATGTAGCATGTCTTATTGGAGTGAAGGTCTATTTTTGTGTTGCTTATCTTATCTGTTTTACTTATCATTAGTCATGAGTTTATGGAGCAGAACTTGGCAAAAACAGAATAAATAACAGTGAAGTACAGACAACTGCTCATTTTTATGAACCTTTCTGATGGTGCATTAAAAACATGTTCTATTTCTCTTTTAGAGCAATTCTGCAGAATAAGGATATAAAATTTGGAAAAAAGTATGGAAATTACTACTGATTTCGTTCTCTATGAAACATTCTAAATTCAAGATTTTCAATATGACTTTAATATGAAACAGAGAAATGGTAATACAGCAATTCTGGACTTTCAATAAACTAATAAAAAGGATTGAAAGATGCAATGGATAAGAGAGTTTTAAAATAATCTGTTAGACTTGAATAATATAGGGGGTTTAATGCTGCTGATTGGTTGTCTGGAGGTAAACACAAGAAACAAATTACACTGATTCACATCAAGTGAGTACAAAAGGGGATGACATGCCTGCCTTTGTGTGGGAGACATGAGCAGAACAGTCCCATAGGAGAAGACAGGAAGAAAAGGAATACAGGAGAAAAATACATAAGAATTGGTACAAAAAGCTGAATACAGCTAATTGGAATTACTGAATAAATACCTCAGAAAGAAGAAGTGGGAACAGGTCTAGCAAGTTCCCACCCTTGGCACAAAATTTCAAAAAAAAAAAAAAATTAGAAAAGTTTCTAACTTCAGTCTTCAGTGCTGCTCTGAGCTTGCTGAACTCACACTTGAAGAAGACCTCTCAGCTGCTCTTTGCACATTTGAAATGGCAGAGGTAAATCATTTCACTTGTTATCCTACCCCTAGTCTAGCTACTGACTCTCTCTGGCATGAAACAAAGAAAGGATTACAGACCACGTAATTTTATATATTCTCTACTAGTCTGGATATTTAGTGTTCTCCTGCCTTGATTTGCCCATTTCAATCTTAATTTTGATTTGCCATTTCTGTTTTTCTTCCCAGTAAAACTCTTTGACACAAACATCAATAGACTTTGGCTTATCAGCTTCATCTTTGACTCTTTCCTTTTACTGGAAGCAAAAGGAAAATCTTACAAAGAAGAAACATTGATAAAACAGCAAATCAAAGCTTTGTGAACGCTACTGGTATTTTTTTCCTTTCACTTGTACAATTTTTTGATATTCCATTCCTCTCCTCCACTTACACAAGACACACATCTTTTATTGGCATTTCTATAACAACCCAATTCTTTCTTGAGAAAAATGCATCTTTTGGCTACTTTCTCCCTTTTGAAGTATCCCCCAATTTCTGGACTAGACAAATTAAATGGGGAGATGGTGTCATAGAGCACAAGGTTCGGGACCTACATTCTTTGGGACAAGAAGAGTTTCCCTCCCCACAGTGGAAAATTCTGATCTCATGGGGCAGAACGATATTTGCTCTTGGCTCTCCCTTGGACAAAGGTGTAGCTCATCCTCTACTGAGCTGAATGCACCTAGTAAAGACAGAGAGCAGAGATCTAATGTTGAGGTAAGGTTCTGTAAACCTTCCCACAGATGAGAGCTCCTCTCAGATGAGTCTTGCTACCTGCCAATTTTCCATATGCTGAGAAGTATCAGAACAAGTTGTTTTCCCCAAATTTTATCTGCAGGCTGTAAGACAGATGCTACTCTTTGTTTTCCCTTCACATTTTTTTCTTCCTCTTCAAACATCTGTTTGCTTTACAGTTTTAAAAGGAAGAGAATGGCCAAGAAAAGGATGCACAGTAAGAAAATCTGACACCTATTTTCTTCTGCACTGGGAAACACCAATCCCAACACCAAAACCCCTTTGTAAATACAGAATAAATGCTGTAAACAGATTTTTTTTCCAAACCAGACGCCGATTTCTGTGTGACCCTTGTGTTTCTGATCTCTAAGAAGGCTGAAAGCAGGACCACCCCCAAGAAGATAGCATGGACCAAACTGCTGTAGCTCTTCCTCCCTGAGGCAGACTTTGGGGTTGAAAAAGAAGGTACAGAGGGATGAACCTCTCCATCCCCGGCCAAAGCACTTTCTCTGCCTGCAATCTCTGTATGCAGTGGGCAAGTCCCCAAATCCCAGAAACGTGCTGAGGGAGGCCACATGGTAAATTAAACGTTTCATCTCTGTTCAGAAGCAACACCAGCTCTGACTCTTTGCAATTTTTCCTCAGGTTTTCCACTCAACCAAAAGAGCAGAAATATTCCCCTCTTAAGAGGGAAGTGATAAATGTGAGGCTCCAGAACAGGGGACTCTTGGAAGTGTTCATTACTCCTGCTCGTTCAGCTGTGGGACACAACGTCTTCCTCCAGTGCAAGTCTCTCCATTTCCATCCTCTGGGTACACTTTTAGCTTCATTGTGCTACAGACAATTAAATACAAGGAACCTAATGGATGCAAATCCAGGGGTCTCTTTTAGGAAGATGAGGTGCTACTCTGCTCTTTCCTTTAGGAAAATTAAAGGGTAGCTTCTAAACCGAAAAAGCCCAGCCTGTTTTAATCAATGAATAAACCCCAAAAGAACTCTGGTCTGTCCATCACAGTCATCCTGGGAGAAACGAGATGGAAGCTGATCTAAGGATTAACTGGAACATTTTTTCATTTTGTTATGAAGAACATTCTGAATGATGCCACACACCCATATGTTGTAATAACCCCAGCTTGTAAACTCCAAATCAAACCCAGAAGCTGTTTCTCACCAGTTGCTTGAGGTGCTGGTGAAACAGCTGTCTGAGGCAATCTGGATTCAGTCCTACAGAAAGCCACTGAGGATTCAATATTTAAAATTCCTCATGTAGGATTTACAAAGAAAATTCAACTTAATGGACCAAGCCAGCAGTAATATGATGCAGAATTTTAGGACTTAGCTAATTTTCTTCTGATGATAAAAAAAAAAAAAGAAAGGAAGAAACAGAACAATCCAATGAATAGGAATCTGAGTCAGTTTCTGGGATAGAACACAGGGAACAGAGCAAGGCTGAGATTGCCTTGCAGTCACCAACTTTATGGTAGACAGACTAAGAAGAAATTGAACTGAACTGGAGATGGCTGTCCCGTTTTCGCTCTGCCAAGTCATGGAAATCTATCACTAGTTTCCTTACTATATTTTAAAAGACTCAGAAAACACTCAGAGGCATTAAAAATGTTATGAATATTCAATTTACTACTGTTTCACATTGTAACTTGAATTTTATATTATTCAAAAAGTACAGTTCAACCCTACCAGTTCTGGATATCCACAATTACTATTCATTTCTGAAAGTAAAAGGCTTCTTACATGAGCTAAAACAGCCGTGTGCAAGTTCAGTAAAACCAGAACGCCTCCAGAAACCACAAGACCATCAAAATCAACAGGAATATTTTGACTGACTTCGAATCAGGACTTTATTGCAGACCAACAAAAAAATATGGCTGTATAACCTCCCTTTGAATTGTCAGGTCACCCTTCAACAACATACAGGCAAGTTATGCAGGAATCGCTGTTTTGGGTTTCTGACATCCATAACTGTGCCAAAAATGCTCTGAATAACAGCTGCAAGCAGGTGAATGTGTGGGGTCTGGAATACTTCAGATATATTTTCTAGATCTTCATCAGAAAAGGAAAACTGCAGCTCCAAATTTTTATTCCATACTGTGTAACCTCCCAAAGGAAAAGAACCTGATTTATAAATTGACTTTTCTTTTGTTTGCAGGCTATTAATGACCTATTAACGGCAAGGGGACTGTCAGTCACCCTTTAACCATAAACCTGTTCAAGATGCTGATCTTGGGGTCAACTCTGATCTTTCCAGAAATTTCTGCTGGTCCTTTGAAGCTGAAGTGTCAGCAAGAGACAAACTTTTATCATCCACTTACACTTAAAAAAAAAAAATCAAAATAGTGCAAAAACATAATTAGAGAGTACTCAGACACAGAAGTTTGTTTCAATTCATAATTTATAGACTGATACTACAAAACCTGCGGCCGACTATTACAAAAATAGCACACACTAAAAAAAATGTAAGAAAAAGCCTACTCTAAACATTACTTGAAATATAATTGTAAACAAAAACCTAAGAAACACTTATTCAGCAGCCCTTTAAAAAGTCATAACAGATATTGCAGCCGTGGGAAGGCACTGAAAATTATCAATATATTAAAAATGCTTCTCTAGGCATTTTCTGTCTATCCATAAAAATTTATAACAAGTCATTTAAAAACCTCTTCAGATCTTTCTTTAATAAAAACACACATTCCTGCAAACATTACCACAGCATAATCCCTTGCCCTCTAGTAAAAATGGAGCATTACTGAAATTATGGGTTCAAGCTGGTACATGTCAGCAGTTAAAAACAAATTTCTTTTATTTGTCCATTCTTCAACACCTAAGTAGCAACCACAGGTAATTTGGAATTATTTTTAGGTGGTGCTGTAACAGCAGAAATTCTTGACAAGTATCCACCTGAGATGGACAAAGAGCGGACACTCGGAGGGGTAGGGAGGGTGTTCAGACTGATTTGTGTCCAGAGGTGGACAGTTTTATTAATACCACATCATGAACCACTAAAACACAGTCCTGTTAATTCAATATTTAAAGCCTAGGCAGTATAGATTGGTGAGATTCTCTCCAGGGAATAATGACATTTCGGGTAAATTAATTTAATTGCTAAATTGAGCACTTTAAGCACTGAGGATCTTGCCAAAATATCCATCGCTTGCTCTTCTGAGCCTGGAATTAAACATCAGAAAAACATCCTAATACACATAATACACACAAGAAATGCTATTCTGGGATTTTTAGAACATTTGAAAATTCAAGCTGGCTAAGAAGTCATTCCAGCAGTTTGACCACGTTAGGTTTGGCCTAAATTAGAGTGAAGACAGTTAAAGTACAGAAAAATCTTCTATGAAAAAGATTCCCTCCCCATCCCTAAAATACAGCAAGAACTTAGAGGCTCTTTTCCCATGAAATCTGGTTTCCTGTGTCTCAATATTAGTCATTATAGAAGTTCCCAGAACATATAATTTTAGATAAAAATGCTGCAGGTTTTTTTTTTTTTCTTTGACTGTCACTTCAAAGTCATTATTATTTGCCATGTTGCTCTCACTGCCTTTTCAGCACTGCTGCAGTGGTTTTTTCTCCTTACTGGCTCATGTTTAATTTGGGATCCAAAACACCTCAGAGCTTTTCAAACGTCTTTTGGTCAGTATTTATACTCACTCACTTTCAAGTATCCTCTCGTATCAGTTAAGCTGAAAACTCATTTTTCATTTTGATGAATATTAGCAGTGGGGGTATTTTTTTGATTCAGTGATTTTCTTTTCTTCACATTTCCTTTCCATTCCAGCTCAGTACTGTGTACTGAACAACCTGACAGAACTCTGGACTCACGGCCAGCCAGGCCTTTTGCAATGACAAAAACTGATCAGATGGTTATTTTCCGGTTCTCATGCAGTTTGCAATACCTACCTAGGAGGCTCTGATCAATGCATGTTCCATTCATTAATGATTTTCCTTCTGGACAAGCACATGTTGCACCAGAAGGGTTGAGTAAACAAATGAATTCACACGTCAGGTCCAAGCAGGGATTAGGCACTGTTTAAAAAAAATAAAATTATTAGAAATATTGATTTTTATTTTTCTATTTAAAGAATTTAGAACTATGTTCTAAAGCTAGGAAAAGACAAAAAAATCAGATACAAAAATTCTGATACACTTTCACTTTCCAGGATATCAACAGCCTCTGATATCAGTCTGTGAACACCCTCCCTTTTACAGCAGTGCAAGACCCACAGAAGGACAGAGTTTATTCCATTACCAAAAAATGCATTGGTAGGATGGAGTAAAAAATGTCATCTGCTTCTGGCTAGAGGGATTTTTATTCATCTCTCTTCTAATTTTTTTTTTTTTTAATCTCTCATTTACAGTGCAGGTACAAAAGGCATTTGTGTACAAATTTGTCCAGTGTCCTTTCAAACGAGTGAAAACGCATCAAATAACCTAAATCAAAATTATATAAAGATATATGACTAAATTTATTTTCAGTTTGTACAATCAGGCTCTGGTTTGTATTTATACAACTCGGTTACTTCCCCCCCCTCCCCGAGGTGATATTGAGTTTAAAGTAATTATGCTTACTCACAGTCCATTTGTTTGTAGCGGTGAAAAATCAAGGCACTTTTTGCTTTATCAACATCCACACTTAGATATTCTACAAGGCTCCTGCCAAATTTGTGCACTCTAAATGCACCATTTTTGGGGCCTGCTCCATATATGTAATCCTCAAAAATGTCAATTCTATGTGGATGCAGTAAACCTCGAATAAAAATGGATAATAAATACATATTCATATATAAATAATAACGAACTTTGTTTGAATAAAAACCTCAATTTCATTACTATGATTACCATCTAAGGACATTATTTTTCAGACACTTTGTTTGGTCCCCACAAACACTACCTTTAAAAAAGCGACCTTCCTCAAAAGAACTCTTCCCATACTCCAGACAAGTGAAATCTCGAGCTTTTTATCAGTTTTGCACACAACTGAACCCCAGAAAATGGCTGATCATTGAAAAACAGGGAAACTCTGGAGTGACAACTCGCTCGTTAGAACAGACTCGTGCTACTTGTGGTACCTTAGGGACAAATCTTTGACTCGATATATGTGAGAAGGAATAAAGAGGTCATTTTGCTTCAGATCAAAGAAATTATTCTGACAAAACGTTTCTTCAGCTCCTTCCTAACATAGTTGAAATGCTAGTTTTTGTACTACACTTATTTTAATTCGTAATTACAATAAATTAATGCAAAAGAAATTGTTAACTCTACCAATTCCTCATTTTTAAGAGCTATGAGGGCCTATTAGGCCACCAGTAGGATTTCCTGTTTACAACTGGCTGTAGAATTTCACATTTACCCTCTAACAAGGCAATGGTTTCTAACTAAAACTTCTTTGCCTGAGATGCATCTCTTCCTGAAGCCGTAAAGAAACAGAATTGATCATCTGTGATTCTGTGATTCCTTGTGATACCTTGTGCCTGCTATTTCCTCCATTTACTCTAAAAATGGTTTTGTATTTCCCTTGTATTTATTTAATTCCATCTATCAGGCTTTATTTCTTCCTACTGCCCTTTCATGCTATCAGTACTTGGTACTCAGTATTTCGTTTTCATGAAAACACATATGAATTCTAATTAATTATTTTAAGCTTGTTTAATTCAATGGGTAGAAGTTTTTAGGCTCGTTGCAAAGCAATTTCTAAACTCCCCCAGTTTTTCTTTGGTCCAGTGCTAGAGGAGGTTGTGGTCAGTTCCCTACACTCAGTGATCTTTCTTCAGAAGATTATCTTCAAATATATTGATACAAATTGTGGAATAAAATGTTTTTAAACCAAAATAAGATGATTTAAATCTTGTCGTGCCAAATTAGGGTTATGGGAGATTCCTCCTAGTATATTCCAGTATATCCTGGTGAATTCTGGGTTATAGCACTCAAGAGCACCAGGTATAATAACGACCTGATGATTCTCCAGAACCAACTGCCCACTAGGCAATCCTCCCTAAAATTCTGCTTTTAAATATTTTTTTAATGTGTTCTTCTCTTTTCTACTCAAATTTCATGTTTTTTACCTAACGAATTGTTAAAAAGCCATTGTGAAATTCTGTAGAAACAGTTTGCTTAACCAGAATGTCCTTTTATATCCAAGGGAATTTTCTTCGCTCCCATTCTCTGAGCGGGATTCTGTGGTTACTCACTGACCTGGAAGTCCAGCCCATTACTTCTCCCTGAACTGATTCAGATCAGCCTAGGCTTGGGTTGATCAACCCTCAGCTGAAGGGGTTCTACAACCCCTAAAACTCCCATTCAGTGCAGGCAGCTCTGACCTAAGTCTAAGAGAGACCAAGCCTAAAACATTAACCACAATGTTACTCAATAATACCTAAACTTGGAGATCTGCACCTATCACTGAAGCTTTGTTCCTGGAAGGTAATTTTATTAGATTAACTTAAAATTATCTTATCTTAAATATCTGTTTAGATAACATTTGAAGCATTGGCTAACAAAACCACAAAATATTACTTAATAATCACTGATTTTGCTTACATAGTTCCTCTGAACAGTGAAACATCAGCCAAATAAAATAAAATAGGAATCCTGTTGTACAAAGGCTCTCCATACCTTGTTTCGTGCTCACAGACACAACTGAATCAGAACCATCAAAAAGAACACTGCCAATAACAGATAATTCAAAATCAGCCCAGAACAGGCGCTGACTGAACTGATCAACCACGAGACCTACAAAGGAGATAAAGTTCAAATAGGTACATAAAACCTGAAAAAAAAATTTTTATGCAACTCCACATTTTTATACAACTCATATTCTTATGGACACCAAATAGTGTGACAATGAGAAGACTTGACTGGAAACCAAGGAGAATAAGTATAACAACTCCCACTTAAACCTTCCCCTGGGGGCAACCATGGTTTTTTACTTTCTTTACCTTACCCTGCCCAAGGTCAGCACCTTTTCTAACCCATTCTCCTCAGCAGGTAGGGATATAAATACCAGGTGGGAATTAAATTTGGAATCAAATCCTCTAACCTGTTCTCCCAACCAAAATCTAATATGCCAATTGCACCAGTGTGATCCTGTATTAAAGGCATTCAGAATTCACAGTCTTTGTACCGTTTCCACACATATGTAATTGTGTTCTCATTTTTATCACCAATATTTCACGTGCAGTCTTACAGAATTAAAAATCAGATTATTTTAATTACATTAGTGCTGTAAGACTTAGCAATATTGGCAGATATTATTTTTATATATATATTCATCTATATACAGTAACAAAAGAGAATAAAAGACAGCATTACGAATACCCAGACTCTAGGCAATAGTTAAATAGTTAAATCAAGTAGTCCATGCTTCACAGAAGAAGATTAAATGGTTAATATGCCATTTTAGGTCATGTCAAAAACTTCAGCCTGAGGAAAATACTGGAACCATAAAATAATTTCATTCTGAGCTTTTGAAGTTGCAGTGCATCTTTAATAAGAATGGGAAAAGGTATTTTTCTTCCTACTTATGTAAGTAGGTAAGTCAGAAAAAATACATCAAAAGAAATTATACATAACAGCAAAAATACTCCTCTTAAGATCATAAATTAATCAGCTACAGATAGATGAGAAGAAGCGGAGAAAATCTGACTCATAGACCAGTGAAATATGTTTACATGTGAAACTCCATTAAAAAATCCTCTTTAAAAGAAACACTGATATTCAGGGATGTGGCTAAAGAGAATAATTTCTGGTAAAAGGCAATCACAATGTGCCAGTTCTGTGTGATACAGGGGACCTGTAAGGGGCATGTTTTGAAGCAGTCCCCACTCTCCATCTTTAAATTATTCCTTGCATTTTAATAAGAATATTTAAATACAAATTAATAAATAACTAACATTCTCCATGTAACTCATGGTATCAGAGATAAAAGAAGAATTTATATTTCTTTTGTGCATATAACACTCCTGTGATAATTATTTCTATGTAAATCCCAAAAAGTTAAGCCCAAATGCTCAAACTCTCACTCCCTCTTATTTAAAATAGGAAAGGCATATGTGGTAATAAATTTAGGAACAGTGTAAACAATATTAGTAAAGTCCTATTTGGGAGGAATTATTAAAGGTTTGAACTCTTTCTCTGCATTCCCTCTAAATGGGCCTGTGTTAAATATCTGACAAAAAAATTATAGGTTTCATAAACATCTATTTTCTACCACGAAGTAAGGGAAGAAAAGAACAGAGGGATATCATGGAAGTGTTCAGGCAGTAAATACAGAAAAATGCATTTTGTTGGTGGTGGTTTTGGTTTGTTTGGGGTTTTTTTGATTGGTTCTTTCCGGAAACTGAGAAACTGAAATCCATGGTGAGCCAGCAAATACCATGTATTTAGGAAAAAATACAATCTGTTTACCTGTAGGTCTTTGCAGGTTCTTTTGAACCAATATCCTTCTCAGAGTACCATCCATAGACGACTCCTCTATGTGAGACCGATCCCCAATAACTGTCCAGTACATCATCCTGAAAGTATTAAACACAAAAATTAAGCTGAATGCCTACACAGAACCTCAAAACACTTCACTGATACTAAATTGCTGTGAGCCTTTCGACGTTGCTGGCAGATGGGTGGTAGCTCATCCTAGTTTACATATAGATAAATTGAGCAGGAAACTTAAGTGAAAGACTTGGAAAAGTTTAGATGATTGCAGACATCATTTTCTTTCCCTTGCTCCGTTTTGCAATTTTATCAGAATCACCAGACCAGAGTCATGCTGAAGGATACATACCCCTTCTTAGGATTTACAGCGATTGCATATGGCTCTCCTGCAATGCTGGTGAGGAGCCTGGTGCAGTTTGGTCCCTTCAGCTGTCCCACATTGATGGAGTACCTCAGGCTGGTCCAGTGAGTTGTGTAGTAGCTGAACCAATGCATTCGGGAGTGATCAGTCCAGTAAATATTCCCAGCCACCCAGTCCACAGCAATGCCCCTCGGCCTTTTGAACTCTGGACACTAAAAAGAAGAGATGTCGCAGTCAGGTTTGTGGAAATGGTCTTTCACAGCACCTGCACAGCCACAGTGTAATTTTTTCGTGTGATTTTCATGTAATTTTTTACAGTGAAACATCAGAAACACTGCACTGGGAAGGCACGAAATGCACCTGCAGGAGTTCAGCTCTAAGGGATCTGCTGACACGCCTGTGCAATGCAGGAGAACGAGTCAATGCTTCCAACCTGTTTTCTCAAAGGCTACCCACATTAGGGAAAAGTCACTTTGGCATCAGCTACTTGAACTGTTGATACTGAAGCCAATCAGTTTCATGGGCTGTAATTCAAAACCAAAGGAAAAGGAAGTTTTAAGGTTATACAGTTATTTTATTCTATGCAGAACCACGGTATGGTGATCCATCCCAAAGGCCTCAGTGAAAACAGTGTGTGAGCCCATCCTGAGGCATGGCTGCCAAGGGTAGAGAAAAATCACTGAATTTAGAAAATTGCATAAAATTCCCTCTGTATTCATGAATATTCAGCTTCCCACGTAAAAGAGGCTTGACTGATCATAACATTAAATTTATCAACTGCAGGATTTCCACCATGATTCTTTTCCATAATCATTAGGGCCTAGATCTAAAAGATGGTCCTAAGGATAGGAGTTCATATTGCAAACAGGAGAGCCATATGAACAAGTTCCTCTAAAGTGCACTGGAATTCCTGCAGAAATGAGTAGCACCTGTAAAATAGGATTACTCAGCTCTTTCTAACATGACTGCAGTGTTTCATAGAAAATTCAAGACCAGCATGAGCTGAACACATATACAATTGTTTCCCTGTTTACCTCTAATGACATCAAGTTAAATTATGAACAAAAAACATACATTCCTTAAAAAACGAAGCAATAGGATGCTACTAAGCTACATAGCTGAAAAACAGGAAAGAAAATCCTAAAATAACTTGTTTTTCCTCAGGTGTCAGAGTTCCCTAATACCACAAGACATTTGTAGACTATTTTCATCATAAAATAAAGGTCATCTCATTCTCCAGGTGAAATAGTAGGACCACAAGGGTGAATTTAGAGAGTTCATTGTTCATAAACTTTTAATTCTGCAAAAATGTCATAGAAGGTATATTTTATAGATATAGAAGGTGTGTTTTACAGATATATAGAACCTTGACTTTCTATTTAGAGGGACAGGAAAGCAGCAAAATCAATCACTGCATTTACAAACCAGTATTTCTTTAAAAACAGGGTCACAGTTGGTTTTTAAACTTAAACAAAATATTTTGTCATAATTCTTTGTGATGAAGTGATGACAGTTGCAGCACATGCTTCCACAAATAACAGAATTTTTTTTTCAATAAGTGTAACATTTGCTTAGAACAAACTTTTTTCTTTGTTACTATCCAAGCAACATTCACAGAAAGGACCAGATAGAAAAAAAAGAGGGTATTTTCAGGTAAAACTAATTGTATTTACAATCCAAACTCCTTTTAATTCTGGGCAACATTCAGGCACCTGAGTCAAGAAGCCTCTCATACCTGGAGATCTCTTTGGATACTGCAAGGATTAATGGCACTGGCTTACAACACTGGAACCAAATATTCTTTTTTAAAAGCAGAGCAGCTGTCATGGCCAGAAAATCCTCTCACCTTTTTTTTGACAGTTCAAACCCACAGTTTACAATAAGACTGCTTTTTTGAGAGCCTGGAAAGACCAGGATGGGAGTTACCAAGCAGAATGAGAGATGGTTCCCAAAAAAAGCTGGTTCTAGAAGCAGATGAGACATCCTAAAAGGGACACCCTAAAAAGATTCCAGAGCCAGGATAGGATTTCTGAGGAATACTGACCCCTTCTCCTCAACCAGACAGGAAAAGGGAAATTCCAGTAATTCTGGGGGGAATAATAAAGATCAGATGAAGAAGGAGAAAAAGCAGAAGAAATGGCAAGGAGCCATCTGGTGTAAGAGATTTTTAAAAAGAGAAAAAAGCCCTCTAGCTGATGCTATGGCTGTGTAATTTCCAGCTGTGTTCATTAAGTTTCAGCTACGTGACATTTCTGAGGTTCTTATGCATCTTCTCACACTGTCTAGTAAAATAACTTACTGGAAATGAGCTCTTACCTAATGGCTTATTTGGATTATGCTAATTTTGAAGAATTATTCTGCATACAAAATAAGGATGAAAATACAGGAAGAAAATCACATTAATGTTTTCTACAGTGATTTTAGCCCACTTTGATGCTAAATATAATATACTACAACTTACTAGAAAAATTGGGGTTTGAAACCTAATTGCCTTTTACAATTTGGAAATCTCTGCACAGCTACAGACCACGCCAGCTCGACGTCTTTTGAGCACAGCTGCTGTCCTTTTGTAAACTGTTTTTAGGGTAAAGAATTAATAACAAGAAAAACCCCCCAAAACCAATCCCCAAACCAACCAACCAGCCAAAAAAAGAAGCTGCAGTAACAGCTTGGATCTGGCAACCATTTTCATATAATGGTAAATTACAGAAAAATTTTAAGTCCCCAAAGTAGATGACAGCTCTAGTTTGTAGCATAAGCACATGTGAAGCAATATTTTATCTTATTTACTTTGCAGATATTTTTGGTATGGAATTGCTGTGGAACAAAGTAAATGAATATTTTGCTTAAAATACCTTCATTTTAAAATTATCTAATGTTATATTATTAGAACAGTAAAAAGAAATGAGAAACAACAAAACTTTTAGACTTTTACCCACTGAAACACAACATTTTCCTGGACAGATGAGCATTACAGTGGATCCAGTGGTTCACCAAACAATCATTTGTATTATATAAAGTAGGATCATTTATAAACCCCAACCAGCTGAGCCCAGAAAGAGTCTCCTAAGCATGTGGACTTCACCCAGACAGAGCTGTAGCTCTAAGGTAAAACCATAAACTCATAACATTCAGAGAAAAGGGTCTGGACATAGTTTGCATTCACAGGATGCACTGCATCCCACTGGCTTGGGAGAACACGAGTGGATGTGTCCCAAGCGTGGTTAAGGGTCCTCGTGAAGCTCTCAGAACACAGGGGCTGGAGCAGGCTGCCCATAAACTCACTGGACACACCACAAAACCTATGCTTCTCCTCCCATTATATCCTATCAGTATTTTAATTTTCATCTTTTTGTCCTCTTCCATTAAATAAAGCACTTGAGTTGAAGTGTGGGGTCACTCCCTGTTGAGTTTTCACCTCAGATGACTTCTCCATCTCTCTCCAAGGACTGGGCAGCTCCAGTTATCACCAATTCACTTTGACTGTCTGAACTCGAATGGGATGAAATCCTCTTCTGCATCTGTCAATAAACTCTGAAGAGTTGATATTTGCTACTTCCTTTAATGCTTGAATTTGTACCAGTCTTAAACCCCTTCTCACAGAAAAGTACAAGAGCTACTTAAAGCTATTCTCTGAGGAAGGCTCTTGATATGCTAATTCCACGGAGCAATTTCGGTTAAGATGGATTTTTGCATTAATGTAATTACCTGAAAATGCAGGTGACTTTGTTCAAGTTTACTGTCCTGATTTACATATCAAAGTCTAGATATAAAAGTTATAATGTAACCTTTGAAAACTTATCCATTAAAAAAACTTGGGTTAAAATTAAGGAATTCTCAAGCTTTTTAAAACCAAATTTTGGTGACAATATTAAAGCAACACTATAAAACCAATTAACCTACTGATCAGCAGCAAATAAGGCAACAATATTTGAATATTAATGAGATAATGCTGGGAAAATAACTGAATAGTTAAGCACAATAAGAAGCAAAAGTTTCACAAATATAAATGAGAAGTGTCCAAGATATATTCAAATACGGTCTGTGCATTTTCCACATTCAGATTTGTGAAAAAGCTTTGTGTGGCTTGGATTAAGCATTGTCACGAGGACCTACCTGCACTGAGGACACATGGGAACCTGGGGTACAAAGAAAAACCTCATTTTTTAAAATATCTTTGAATCGAAAAGGAAGTGACTAAAAAGTATTCTCAGATAACAGTGAAAAAGATATGAAAAACCAAAAAAATATTTCAGTACGTTGGGAAAATAATTCTAAGAATATTTTATCTCTATTAGTATAAACAGGGAGACAATGACAAATCAGCTGTGAAAATTTCAACCCCTGGACCATGAAGAAGCCTGAAGGAAGCTTATGCTGAATTTATGGAGCTGTAAGAAAGCCTTAGGTCCATTAGAGAGGCTGTGGGTCGGCAGACTGCTCTTGCTGCAGAATGCATCTGCATATTAACCACCCCAAAAAGAAAGAAAATAAATAAATAACACCACCACCCTCGCAGCACTTTAACTCCAAAAGGTTTTAGAAGTTCATTATTTTCTAATAATGAACTCAATACAGAGACCTGTTCATCGGGATTTTTTAAGCACAAATATACGGTGAGAAAAACGCCCCAGCAGAATTACTCCAGATCTTCAATACAGGTATCCTTCTGCAAAACTCAGGAGACAGAGCTGACTTACTAGAAATCTTAGGAATTATTTTCTGCTTCAGATCTACTTTACATGCACTTTCTCTCAACAAAATCCAGACCTTTCTGCTGGGCAGGTGGACGTGCTGGTTTTTAACCACTCTTATAAAGATGCCATAACAGACTCAAGGTATCTTCAGGGTCCATTGGTGTCCACATCCCGAGGCTTTTTGCCCTGCTGGTGTCAAAGGTCAGGAATATCATTCATTTGGAGAGGAAATATCCTTGGATGGAATGCACTCAGAAGTGGTTTCAGACGCGTATGAATTATAGATGAAAGACTGGGCTACTGCTGCTACTCCTGCTTATTCTGCCGGGTGTATAAAAGCAGTCACATGATGGAAGGTCATCACTGCTACCTCTCCTACGTTTAAGGAAACATGAAACAGCCAGACTGATGTTTTTTCTAACTGGATTTACTACTGGGCAAGAAAAAAACCTAAAAACTCTACTCTGCTATCACATTCAATAAAGAGTAAAAAACCCAAAATCTAAATTTACAGCCTTATAGAAACACCAATGTAAAGACCACGTCGTTATCTTCAGTTCAGTACTATCACATCCCAGAGAAATTTGTAGAAATATTTTAGGCAAAATGAGTAACAACAATGAACAAGTAAGTGCCTTTAGCAAAGGCAGTGAAGTTTTGCAATTACCCAAGCTTATAAAAATCCACATTTCTGTTGTGAAGTCCAAACTTACATTTATGTTCATTCAAAATAAGATACCATGCAGTTCAACAAATACAGGAATGAATACTAATTGTTCTAATGTTTCAATATACGTCATAACTTTGCCAATATTATTGTTTATATCATCACTGTAGAAATTAGGCTTGTGTTTAGCCTGTCGCCATTTTCTGTCTTCCAAGGATTTGAAATTCATGGCTTTCTTCTCATATATATATTATATTCTTCCCTTTCCTCTCTTGAAATAAAAAATCTTGATGGTATACAGAGTTTTCAATCTTCTAATATAGTGCTTATTTCTCTGTAGGAAAGTTTTTTAAATCCTTCAATTGTGTTGTCTTGGAGACTCTACCAAATCTGTCAGAGTCTTGAACAGAAAGGCTTTAGTAGCCGTACACATCACTGAAATAAAATCACTCTCAGACAGACACTTTAATTTACTAAATCAGCACATGCTATTATAGTCAGAACAGTAAAAGAAACTGAATGAAATTTGTGTGATTTAATCTTTGATTTTGATCACTTACTATCAAGCCACTGTTACTCTGCCTTCTCTCTCTGTCGTGAAGTTTTCTGTAGAAAATCCCTCCCGGATTAAACTGAGTGCTCCAAACAATCATATCCCCTTGAAAATATGCATCCATTCCAGTTATCCTTGAATTGTGTTCAATATGTGATATTTGCTGCTGAGCATCACTGTAGTTGAATGGATATGCAAAACCCAGGATGTCAGTGTCATTAGCAACATAGAGAACTTGATCTTCAGAGCCTAGGAATTATTGTAATGAAACAAAAATAAGGTAAATGTCAACTAATGCAAAACCAGTAGGTTTAACTCAAGTAGCTTTTTGGTGTTTAGCTGATAACATTTCTTATGTGAAATTTTCTGGTTGTTGAAGACCGCAAAAACACCCACACTCTGGGCAATAAATGCAACACTTGATGCTCTGATATTAACATATCAACTTCAGTGCTATTCAAGGTCACAGTGTGACACCCAGAACTATATTTGAAGGAGTATGTAATATAAGAATTTGAACATTTTTAAGCAGTATCCAAAAATACATGATATTATGGATTAAGCCCATATGAATCCCATATTTTTATATGCATGCTGTCTTTAGAGGGTCCTAAATATATATATTAAAGGAACACAGAGCTGTCAGTAAACATGTTTTTAAATTGCTCAATTGGAAATTAGAAGTGGAATTGTTTTATCTTTAGTGAAGGCAGTGAAGTTTGGATATTGACTGCAACAGAACCTGTGCAGTTGTGTCTTACATCTGCTAATTTCAGATAGCCAGACACCATCTTGATCCAGATGTAAAGTATATTATTCATAAGGAAATGCTCTCTGATATCAATTCATTGTGCTTTGAGAAAGCTTAAAATATGCTGGATACTTTAGAATGTATTTGGATTATTTTTATTTCCCCATTCATATAACATTTATCCATAGAGAATCAACTTCAAATGTCTGTCCAACACATTTCCTTCTTATGTGTATGAGATATCAAACAACATTTGTTCCCTTTCTCCTGATAAATGCAGGAACAAAGAGGAGTTTGGTTAAAGCAAGTATCAATGAGGGAAAGAGGGAAGCATGAACTATATTACAATGGAAATGAAGCTTGTGAAAAATTCAGATTTAGGATAATGATTCCCAGATTTTTAAATTATAAGCCCCCAGAATTACATCTGTGTTCCTATAATAACAAACCATTACCTTCAATTAGTAACCCTGTTTGTTCCTGTGTCATAATCTGATTTCTTTAGTAACAGGCAATGATGCAAAACCCTGAGAGAGTTATGTGTGAAGCTAACTCCATGTTATATGTGAAACACTAATGACTCATTAATATAATCTTCCCATGGCAAATTTGCTTCAAAAAGATGTGGACAACATGTATAAGAAATGCCAGTACTATTTTGATTTTTACAGCCTTACCTTTTGCTATGCAACTGTTATTCCTCTCCTTGTAATTTTTCTCACACGCACATCTGTAAGAGCCCTTTAAATTATGGCACTGTTGGGAGCAGGCACCAAACACCATGCACTCATTGATATCTATGAAGAAAACAATTGTAACTCATATACCTGCAGTTTAACACACAATCATTTAACATGTTCATAAAATCATGGAACAAGGCAGATGAACAAAGGGAACTCATAAGCAGCGCTGGATCTGGCAACAGCAAAAGGAAACCCTTCACATTTATCACTGGTGTTATTTCCACCACGATCAACATATCTCAGAGAACTTTTTATTTCTCTATCCTGTGGTTGTCAGCCTCTCATTTCTAGAACTTGAAACAACTTTGAAAATGAAAACATGTGCTACAGTAATGTCCCACATACCTTCCTCTGCTACAGTCAAAACTACATGATTATCCTTATTGGAAAAGCTCCTCTTTACACTTTTTTCTTAGGAGCCAAAAAATTGAGGATATATTCACTTCGATAGTCCCATGGGAGTGACCTGAACTTCTGTCAATTGCTGCCCACCAGTAAGAAAATGAATTCACAACGCATTCTTTGGGAAGGCAGGTTTGGCTTATCTTTTCCATCAACCCTTTCATTATTGCAACTTTTCCTGCTGACCATTATGGCATCATGCATATTAAGACTACATTTTTAAAGGAACTTTACTTTCTGTTTATTTTTATTTCAGTTTTGTATTATGCATCTTCATTATTTTAAGCATCTCAAAATATTCTCATATACCAGCCTCAACATCAATGTTAAATAATCTACTAGATCTTTAAAAACCCATTACCCCTTAAATTATTTAAAAGCCTGACTTGAACCTTTTGACATTCACAACTAATGTTAAATTTTTGACAACCTCCCCAGGTAAAATGCACAAATCTACATCTTGTAAATCCTGTTTTTGTTTTTGTTTTTAGATTTCTTAATCCCACAGCTATGAAACAGCTTTTACTCAGTTGAAAAAAAAAAAGCCAAACAAAGAAACCATGATATGTATCTCCTTCTACAGCACAAAAAATTGACTACAGAATTGACTTTTAATACTTTACAACAAGGGAAGATGGAAAATATCTGTACCTTCACATTGTCTATTCCTCCTGTTTCTCTGAAATCCAGGTTTACACTGACACAAAAGGGATGATTTTGTTTGATTACAGAATGCATCATCTCCACAAGGATTCACATTATCTTCACATGTATATTCAGCGACACCTAAACATAAACAAAATGTCTAAAAAATCCCTGATATATTTGTTTAAAGTGTTAAAAATGAGACCTAAAGTAACAATAACAAATATCAAATTTATCTTTCTGTTTAAAGAGTATCAGGTAAATTTTTAACAAATAAATGACTTTACAGTGTTTATCTACATCTACATAATTTAATGTATTATGTTTCATGTAATAACAGTATTTAACTGAGATACTACATTTCACATCAGAAATTTAATAATAAAATTTTTCTTATTGCAAATATGAAACAAAATGCAATCAACTTGTATTTAAATTTTGTAAAGAACTTGTGACTACTCCAAAAAAACCTCTACAACTTGAATTGCTACAAAACTTGCCTTGCTCTCGTGGTACAGAATTCCATCCATTTTTAACTAAAAGAAAGAGCTCCATTAAACTGAATTCTGGATCGTTCAATAGGTTTTGCACAGATGAATGTCTCGGTTAATTGTTTCTGTTCTGCTACAATCAAGAAAACGGATCCTGTCAGCTCAACTCACTTATTTTGCAGCCTTGCTCATCGGAGCCATCGCCGCAGTCATCGAACCAATCGCACTGCAGCTCCATGGGAATGCATTTCTTGTCACTGCAAGCAAACTCATCTTTCTTACACGGCCTGGCTTTATACGTGACTTTATCTACATAATTACAGATAATTAAGAGAAAAATAAATCAGTATTTAGGATTCTCAGATTATTTTAGACACATACGAATGGGAATGAGCACGAAGCATTGAGAAACTGGAAATTCTTTCAAGCTTGATTTCTTTCAGCTTCAAACTCTGACCTCCTAACCTCCAGTTAAGCTTTACTGAAGGACAAGCAGATCTCTGTAACAAAGTTTGCCTTCAAGGTGTTTGATCTGAATGCCTTGAAAGGTAATATCACCTACCACAGTGATCTTCATCCGAGTTATCACCACAGTCATCGACCTCATTGCAAATCTGCTCCGGCCGCAGACAAACCCTGTTGTTTCTACATCTGTATGGCCTCGTTGGAGGGCAGGGAAACTTCACTGCACAGGAGAGAAAATAATCAGCTCTTACCCAGCTCTTAATTCGTTTTTAATGACACATTATCAAAGCAAGATACATGTTGGCACTCTAAGTTCTTAATTTAGAGATTTTGTGTGATAAGGGCAATTTATACCTTTTTTTTGAGACCCAGTAAATATGGCAGAATTAAAACAAAGGAAGTAGAAAGTGTAATGATGCTCAATATTACATCATGCAAGTAATTGTTTCCTCCTTCTGTGGGTTTCCTACAGAAAAGATTAATTCCTTAAAAATATCAAATATCTGAAATTACAAGAAAAGCAATAACAAAAGACAACTATATCCCATGTTTCAAACTTATCTTCCAAAAGCAAAACAAACAAGACTTAAGACACATGTGCCTTTATATATTTGTGTGTCTTACATGTCTTTCTTGCTTTATTATACAAAAAACTCTGAAAAATGTAATGTCATACCACACATTTCAGCAACTTCATCGGAGTTATCTCCACAGTCATCCTCACCATCACAAACCCAAAAATGTAGTTTGCACAGGGAATTGTTGCACAAAAATTCATCAGCTCTACATATATTTCCCCCTGGGAAGATAAAAAGATGACAGAAAAAAAAGGCAGGAATACAAAAAGACAAAGGAATGTCAGTTTTTGATAAAATGAGTACAGCCAATTGTCACATAGAATTTGCAGAGAATAAAACAGGCAGCATAACTAAATTTACAGATCCCAAAGGAATGGTTTGGAGAGGCAGAGGAATACTCATTCAAAAATCTCTTCCTTGACCAAACACTGCCTTTCCCTGACTGCTAGCTGGGAATTACCAAACACAGGTACCAGAGTGACCAGCTGGGCATGTTCCACCTGCATTTAGCCAGGAGATGCTTAAACTCCCTGTCTGCAACTCTCTTTGGTGATGCAGCCTCTCAGCAAAGGCCTGGCTGGTACATCAGAAATTTGGGCCAGCAGAGAACAATCTAAACAGAATTAGGACTAAACATTGAAAAGCCACTTCAGTCCAGGTTTGGTTCACATGAATGTCTGATCCTCCACTTATTTCTACTCCACTCTCTGAGTGATTGCAGCCCATGAGCCATGAGGTAGCACCTTTTTCTTCACCTGAGGAGCACCAGGCTTGGCCAGGTTTGTAACGAACCAATCCCCACTAAAAGCTGTAATTAGGAAAGGTCCGGCCATGTCGGCACAGAACAGATGAGATGAGGTGACCTCTGACAGGATCTTCCTTTCTGTAACTTCTGAAATGTCTCATCAGGATATTTACTGAACACAGGAAGCAGCAAGAATAAAATCTTCCATACGACTCCAGGAGGTATGGAATTTTGAATCATCTAACAAAAGGGAACATAGGGTGAGGGGAAACGTTCTAGGGCGGAGTGCTCGGGCTTTAAAAATTAGTTCAAGGTGGATTCAGTTTTAATGTGTGTTGTGTTAAGAAGGAATTTGTTTCACAATTATGACTAAATTTTATCACTACCAATCAACAAAGTCATGGAAAGTTCTTGCAATTATTTTCCTATAAAACACATTTTTATGGTAACTGGATTTTCAGTTTCCTGAGAGGAGTGGAGCATAAAAGAAATAAAGCTATGTACCTGCAGAGGAGGAAACAATGAAATTTTATATGATAATGCCAAAACTCTCACTGTGGCTTACCTCACTGCTTTACACCCACTCGAAGAGCTAGATCAGGCTTCAGTGGCTTTTTATTCATTCATTCAGTGCCCTGTTCACACCTCATTAAAATCAACAGAAGGCTTTCTTTTGCTATAAAGGTTCAGAATGGCTGAACTTTTTTCCCCCAAAAAATTAATTTCCATGAAATGCCCATTGCATAAGAGGATGTTCAAAGTCTCACACTCTGCTACCAGGTATAATTCACTCCCAAGACAAATATAGCTTATGAACATTAACAGGAATATCCTGAATAATTATCCAAGGAAAATATATAAAATTCAAGTACTCTTCATGATGAAAGGCATGAATCCAAATAATTGTGTGTGCAATTACAATATAACCATCATTCTAGTTGTTTAATAAGATTGAAGAGAGTTATTTTTATAAACATGCACAGTGGGCTACAGATAAATATTATGGATATTATTTTAGAATGCTGTGGAATAAAATTCTATTTGTGTTTGCTGTATTTCCAAGGATGAAAAAACTAGTTATCAGTGAGATAAACTGGCATTTGTTTCACGTGATTGCTCTGCCTGTCATAATTCCTTTATAAAATAGATTTCTGCAACAGAATCATAGTTGTGACATAAATACAAAGTATGATAGCAATAACCAACTAGGAATAGGCTTCTTATTGCATTATAAGCAATTTGCAGTTCACAGAAGCTCCATTATGCTACCCAAAGAATAATGTGGGCATCAGATAAAATAAGTGTGTTACTATTTACTTACACTCCATTGGGTTTTAAAGAGATACAGTCCAGATATTTTGAAAGCAGTTTTAAAATGGACTAGATGTGGTTTTTTTATTTACTTATTTATTTTAANAGACTTAAAATAAGGAAAGGATATTTTACTGTTTGCTTCATATCTGATTATTATCACATATAATTGTACTTTATTATGCTTTGAATTTATGCACACANCTTTTTTATCTGTCTTCTTGAATCTAAACATCTCTGGAACATTCTTCCAATTTTCTGAATTTTCTGGTCTCTCTTNCACATGTGACTGTAGATGGCTAACGCACAGAACTACCCACTTGGAAGAAAAAGAAAGAAGAAAAATCCAGGGAAAAAAACCAAGAAGATGACAAAATGCCAACTCAAATTATTCTTTAGAAGAAACTTTTTAATTTGACTAAGAGGAGAGGCTGGAGAGGGATGTGAAGATCAAGGGCAGCCTGGGCTGCAGTGACCATGGAATGGGGGAATTCAAGACCCTTAGGGAGGGTGCACAGCAAGCTCCCTACACTGGGTTTCATCAAGGATCTGCTTGGGAAAGCCCTGGAGGGAAGAGGGGCCCAGGAGAGCCTGGCTGATATCCAAGCATCACCTCATCCAAGCCCAGGAGTGATGCATCCCAACAAAGAGAAAGTCAAAATGTGCCAGAAGGACCCTCTGGATAAACAAGCTGCTCCTGGACAAACACAAACACAAAAAAGAAGGTGAAGCACTGCCAAAGGGTGCCCTGAGAAGCTCTGGATGCCCATCCCTGGAAGTGTTCATGGCCAGGTTGGATGGAGCAACCTGGTCCAGTGGGAGGTGTCCCTGCCCATGGCAGAGGGTGGAACTGGCTGAACTTTAAGGTCTCTTGCAATCCAAAGTGTTCTATGATTCTCTGGAATAAACAGAAACCCGGGCTCTTAAGATGACTTATTTAGCAACTGCTCATTATATTGCACAGCTGTGTAATTTATTGTGCATGGCTTTGTAATTTATTGTGGCCTACAAAAGTTTAAATTAACCAGATTTACTGCTGGTTTCCTTGATGAAAAAGAATATGCTTCCAGTAACAACGTGACCTTTTCATCACTGGGGAGGGAAACACAAAGCAGGATCAAGTTATAAAACCACCTAAATTTTGCTTATTCCTGCAGATCACTTGTTAAGCTGCTGTGCTGTCTTTGTCAAATGAGGTCACAGAACTTCCATTTCTCGACTCACAATGGCCAGGGCACCACTAACTTGCAATGTGTGTGTTCATAAAAAGCCCGAAAAACTTCTTTAGAAAAGTGTCTCTTGCCTTGGTCACAGTTTTCTTCATCACTGCCATCCACACAGTCGTGGATCCCATCACACAGCCATCGCACAGGGATACAGTAGGCCTTATTTCTGCATCGAAACTGATCTTCTTTACATTCTGTTACACAATCCATCTGTGTGAACACAGACATGAGCTATGTATTAATGAACGGGACCACAACACGCTTGGCTACGCTGCCAGGAGGGAGCAGTCCCTGATGGAAACTGCCCCAGAACAACGCTTGGGGTTTGACTTTGAGACAACAAATTTGTCCACTTCAAAACCTGTCCAGAGAGCCCAGAAACACAAAATCATCAGGCTAAGTTATCTGACAGTACCCAACGGATGCAAGAAAACCTTATTTGCCCTTTCAGTTATTTTGAGACCTAAAAAATTTACAAAAAATCACATCAGGGAGAAAAAAAAAAAAAAAAACCAGCAGAAATGTGTCAGGTACCTCATCAGATCCATCAGCACAGTCGAACTCTCCGTTGCATTTCAAAGATGCCGAAATGCAGCCCCCACTTGCACACACGTACTCACTTGAAGAGCAGGTTGGAGATGCTGGTTACAAACGTACATTTTAGCATGAAGAAAAGGACAATCTATGAATAAGTCGATTTTTAATTGAAAGTTTTCTTCTGGTTAATATCGTGAGCAAACTTGTGTCTGAGCACTTTCATAAACTACAATGAAATATTTGACAAAGCTGAATTGTTGCATCCTAAGTAAATTGTATACTTGTACATATATACAATTATATATAATTGTAATTATATATAATTTTATATAAGTGAAAAGGTATTTGTGTTTTACCACTTAAAAAGTTAATTTTGTTTTCTCCTTATGCTTGGTAACAAAGGCAACTACACACATGCATATATTCATAGAATGAATACATTTTTTAAATTGCATTCCTTAAAATGGGTTTAGAGTTTAGCTGAATTTAGCTAATACATAATTGAATAAACTAAATTTATAGGAAACCATCTTTTTGGAAAGTATACATTATTACAATTAAAATACATACATATTAAGCAGGATTTTTCAATATAAAGGTGGATATTTTTGTTGCACTGTAAATCAGGAGAGTTTTGTCACAGGCTTTTATCAGTTACATTTATCTACATGAAGCTTACAAAAAATTTTAGGGAAATTCCTGCAAAAATAAACAACTGTATTTTCCAAGAAAGCAAAAAGAAAAGAAAATAACAATAATATTAATTTAGTTGACAAAATCTTTGCATAAGGACTATTAAACTTTGAATGAAGACCACAAAGCAAAACACTTCAGTACATGTCAAGATTTACTTTTCAGAGGAGAATTTTATCTGTTGAGTATTCATTGTCTAATCACAATTCAAAATAATTAAATTAAATACCCATGCCCCAACAAGCTTCACACTGCAGAGCTGTACATAAGTGGGGTTTTCAAGACACCAGTCAGAAGACACAATCGTGCAAACTCAAAAGGTAAAAGTATTTCAGATTTCTTTGCGCTCCTTGCTACTTCTGGTGCCCACGAAATCGTGATCTGATGATTTATGTTCTTCTCTCCCTCTGATTTACTCCTGGCTTCGTTTTATAGCTCAGCATTATTTAAAACAATACCTGGTTCGCAATTTTTCTCGTCATCCCCCAGTTTGCAGTCCTCGTGACCATCACATTTCCATTTCGCTGAGATGCACTGGCCGTTGGAGCACTGGAACTGATCCCTGGAGCAGCCTGTTTCACAGTACCTCTGGTACGAAAGAAACAACCAACACACAAGACCAAGAGTTTAATATAAACATTGGTAAATATGCAGCTGGTCACGGGAGTTACAGCCTATAATCCTACATGTTATGGAATACACAGTAATTAAAGTCTTGTGATATGAAATATGTTTGTGGATACGACTCAAGAAAGGTGGCTTGCACCCTCTAAATAATTGGGAAACATCAGAGGTTTTGTACTGACAGGAAGGAAAAAAAGGGGAAAAACAAAAAAGAACAGAAAACCAGCAAAGTATTATCCAGTGAGCTTCTGGTACACAACAAACAGTCTACATTGGTCTCTCAAAAAAAGTCCCACAAACCAAACCACTGCTATGTGTAAAAAGAATGGTTTCCCAATCAGAACACAAAGTATTTCCAGGATGGGAAGAGGTTCAGACCATTGCAGGGGCAAAAAGATGTAGAATACTCTTAACCTTGATTTATTTGCATGTTCCCTTTTTAGAACTTCTTCAGAAGAACTGAAGAACTTCTTTAGAAGTTCTTCTTTAGCAGTTCTTCTTTAGAGCTACTTCAAGAGGTTTAGTTTAAATTTAGTAATGGTGTTTGCATATCTAGATTCATGTAGAGTTCCCATTGCTGTCTTTTAAAATGTTCATATGCAGGAATCCATTCTCCAGTGATATAAAACTACCAGCTCTCTAAAGAAATACTTTTTCTGGAAGATGCCTACCTCATCTGAGCCATCTGCACAGTCATAGTCTCCGTCACACCAGAATCTTGCTGAAACACAGTCTCCATTTGCACAAAGAAAGTCTTTCAAAGTGCATGTTTGAGGCTCTGAAGAAAGAAAACACAACCCTTGGTTTATTAGCATTTCCATTAAATATTTTATCCATAAAACCCCCCAATCAATCAATCAATAAATATTAAAAACTCAAAGCAATTAGCTTGCAAATGATAAGGATTGGTTTTCTGCAGGATTTTATTCCACAACATCTTCTAACTAAATTTCATTTACATACAGTAAGATAGTAATGAACATAATTTCATTACTTTCATCCATTTCAGTTCTATCAAACTTCTTTGGAAAATAACATGATGTTAACTACACATACTTTAATAATTTCAACACACATGTGTCAGCACAGGGTCTGTGAGCTAGGTACCAGAGACCAGAAATACATTTTGCAGGTCTTAATATCCAATGTAATTAGAACTAACCAGATTTTTGGCTTTCCATCACACAGTAGCACATAATTTATCACATACCTTTCAGTGTGTGTGCATCAAGAGTCAGCTTCCCCTGTGCTCAGCATTCAGGGAAGTGGTACTGAGATGTTAAATGGAACACAAAAGTTTGGTGTTGTAAAAGAAAATTTTTCACTACTGCTGACACAAAAACATTGGCAAGAGGACCCCTCTGGAAGATCCCCCCAGGAGAACACCATGTGCTTTCCTCCTGAAAATGAGGACCACTAAAAAAGACAGTTTTCTGGGTGCTGGACATTAGGTTAAACTAAGGTAGAGAGGTATTGGGGATTTAGGAGAAGTTAAGCAAGTCTCCATATGCAATTTAGATCTAAGCCAGTCAGAGGGGCTTTGGAGAAAAAAGGACTTAAAAGGCAAACAAGGACTGTTTGTGGGATTATTTCCAGCACAGTAAACTATGCGTTATGTAAATGATGTAAAGTCAAGAATAAGGATTAATTAGTAAGACCTTTTCAGCAGAGAAGTGGGAAACAGCAAATGACAGTGGCTGAACCAAAGGAAGAAGGGTGAAAAAAAATAGAGGAGAGACAGAGCAGATAGCAGCACTGGCCAGTAATAAATTGAGTAATGCTGAAGGGTCCTTTAGCAAGTTATGGAAGGTGCAAGCGTGAGTGCTTTTCTAAAACATAACATACTGATCAAGGAAAGAAAACACAAAATTAGAGGCCTCAAACTGAGAATAATTTGGTAAATACCAGCATGAGAATACATCAGACATGACTTGCATGGATCTAAGAAATTTGAATTTAGGGTGGGTTTTTTTTTCAGGATTTATAAAAATCAAAACCTGTTTCAGGAAAGGAATAGTTTTAATCAACTTTTCCACTGCCTTTTCCCATCCTTACTTCATAAAAAGACTCAAAATGACTCAGTTGGAAATTTTTTAAGAGAAATTTCATTTTCCAGGTAGGCACAAATTTTAATTTTGAAGTTGTAGGAAAGTCATTTTAAAAACAGATCTACAGCAATTGCATCAGTTCTCCAAAAATGTTATATTTCAGCAAATCAAAGGTTGGCATTTATGTAGACTTACATTATGTGCACACTACCTGAAATTTTTTTTTGAAGTGTAAGCTTTAGCAAATCCCTGACGTTTGATTCTTTATGTTGTCAACAGGCCAAGGAGAATTTCGTGATATGATAAAATACATAAAGGAAATAATTTGTGGGAAAAATAATTTACATGCAAAAAACCCATTTGTCATGTTTCCATATTGACTTGAAATATATAAGCAAATACTTTTGCTCTACTGCTAATAAATTATTTATAAGCAGAGATTTGATACTGGAAAAATGTACACAAAGAGCTAAGTACTCAATTCTCTGTTTGCAAGAAATATTTCTTCTGCTGCTGGGATCCAGCTCTGTGATTTACATATGGACACAGCAAAGTACTTTTCCATCAGTGCCCAGATTGTTAGTGAGAGGAATAAATATTAATACAAAACAGTTGTGAAGGAATAAGTATTAATGGACCTGTACAACCCATGAAGGACAGCACTGTTTAGCTTCTGCTTTATAAAATCACCGAAACTCCTTCCCAAGAAAAGCATTTGGGATACAAACTTATCCCAGGACAAAATTAACTAGTTTGTTTTCTTGGCAACTTGTAGAAGCAACAAAAGAGCATTAGGAAGAACTTCTAGCAGCATTAATTTTTGCACACTGATTGAATTCATGTCTTGCTACAACATTACTATGTTTGCTTTGCTTCAATGTTTACAGTATATTATACTTTCTTGAATCACATTAAAGAAAAAAAATTACTGGTGCCTTCTTTTTAGCAGAGATAAGATAGATTAGACAGATAGAATAAGATCCATTACGATGGTATTTTCCTTTTTTGGAGTTTCCTGAAAGAAGAAACACTATTTTTGCTCTAATTTATTTTTAAAAATAAATAAGCTCTGAAAGCAAATTCTACCTTCAGACAGATATTACCTCAGAAGAGTTAACAATGTATCCTACGTTTCTTACTGCAGACTCATTATGTACCAATATCCATGCTAATAACTCTTATTTCACAGTGTCCAAATATAGTTAAAGAACAATAGACTGTAAGACAAATACAGTTAAATACCAAAGTCAGAATGGGCACAACGTTTTGCATGACAGCACCAATAATTTTTCACACCCACACAAGTTTTTTTTTAACATGTATTGTTTCACTTCTGGTAACTTCCACAGAAGAGTGAATTCCTTGCATGTGAAGAAACTATATAGAAAAATGTAAATGCTTGAACTGAGTTTCTATAATTCAGTGAATTCATTCTGCATTCTTGAGAAACAACTCATTTTCTGATACAGTTCCCTGACAGCCCTTTGTATATTATATTCATGTATGCCATGAACAATTTATATCACTGTGCAATGTAACATATTTTGTCAAATGCTTTTGAAGTTCTAATTTCACATATATTTGTTTCATTACACTTTGTTCTATAAGTGGCTTGATGGTCTATAAAAATTTTATACAACTATTTCAAAGAGCTGAACAGTATTATGTACTGTCCCAGTGCTTCCAAGATTTTGAATTTTAAAACTGTGCCAGCCTGTTGTGCTTAATTTAAATAGCAGAATCTACAGTTAGAATTTAAGTGTGCATTTGACAACCAAAATTAAATTAAAAAACACCCCAAACTAACACCCTTTAATTGGATTCACCTTCTGAGTCTGGGTACTCTCAACTCACTAATTCCATCCATTACAATTAATTACAAATTTCTTTACCTCGAAGTTTAGACAACAACCAAGAACTGAATATATAGCTTAGTTATTGATAGGAACACAGTTGGCAAACTTATAAATATATTTTTCTGAAAAACCCAAATAGATTATTTCTCTCTTGTTAATTGAACTGTTATTATATCACTTTGTAGTATAATGATCTGAAGTTTAAGGAAGAAAATTATTACTGCTGGGTCATACACATGGCTAATTCCAAATATGATACCCAACATTTATTTTGTAAACAGCAATAATATTTTGTGGAAGTTTTTGTTTTGCTTTGGTTTTTTTCAATTTTCAACATACTGCCCGGTCCTGTAGATTAATGCTACTATAGCAAAACTATGACTCTCTATTTGATTTGTACATAAAAGAACATAAAATAATTTCTTGCTACTTGTAATACAGGAAACTGACACCAATAATCAATTCTAAAGTAAAATCTCCCACAAAGCTAAGAAAGCTTTTGTGTGCCAAACCCCCCAGGGTGTAACAACAAAAAGCTCTGAGTGATTGCTGAGCCACACGACATTTTCCCTTTTGTATGAGACACTTGCATATGAAAACCACAGCACTGTGGCTTGCACTAATAAAACTCACAGCATTTTCAAATGCAGGTAGTAATTGCCAGGCTGACAAACCCACTTTAACCTCCCAAGCTGAAAGAGACACTCTGTGCCTATGGACACCACATCTTGAACAGGAGAAAGGGGCAGCAGCTTATACTCAGCATTAAAATGCCTCATTTATTAAGCTGTCTAGATCATTACCTTGAAGATACTAAAGATACACTCATACAATCAGGAATGTGTATGCAAGATTATTTGCAAGAACAAGATATTAACTTATTGGATTTCTGAGTACCAAAGAAAAAAACCACAGAAATTGTCAAGAGAAGGCACTTCAGAATTATTTAGGGGATGTCCCTCTTGAAATATTTTATAAAGACAATAATTGGCAGATAAAACCATCAAAAATTTTCCATTTCTTCCTGAGAACCAGATGGAAATTAACTCCCTGAAAGTGGTATTACAGAGATTTATCAGGCCTTCAGTTTCCTCATGGGTAGGAGAGAACCGGGTAACTGAGCTACTTTGAATAACCACATCTACTTCTCAGTGCAATTAGGTACCACAGAAATTGACTTCTCACTATGAAACAGGGCAAATCATCTCAGGAATGTAGTGAATAGAATGAGCAAGTAGTGCTTGATCAAAATTCCTTGTTAACAGATGCTTATCACTTTACCTTGGAACGGTGTTCATGATTCTTATTCAGAAGTAAGAAATGTGATATGTAACTAACGGAAAAAGGTAAACTAATTGTAATATTTGTTTTTAATTCACCAGCTTATTGAGAACTTGGAGGTCAGGCATTCTTTCACAGCTGATACAGCTCTTTGTAAGAGTGACTAGAAGTGGAGAATTACAGAAAGGGACATTTTTAATTGTGGCCAACTGATTTTCAGCAGATCAGAGGGTGTTGAATGAAAATATGCACATGTGCTTCGTCAAAATTCAAAAGTTTCCTCTTGCACGTTGCTAAACTGACTCTGTTATAACATGGAATAAGGTGAAAGTTACTTACTACAGTTTTCTTCATCAGAATTATCTCCACAATCATTCTGGCTGTCACATCTCCAGTGATCTGGAATGCAGTTGTTGTTTTTGCACTGGAACTCATGAGGTCCACAGGTTTTTTTATCTGTAATTAGGGTGAAGAATATTTACAGCACTGCAAACAAAGAGTCAAAATGGGAAAGACTTCCACTAAATACATGAAAATATTGCTGGATACATATAAGAACAAGCAACCATATTTGAAATGCTATTTTCAGGAATAATTTATTTCTCATAACTTTCTTTAAGCTTCTATTTATACATCCACACCTTCATCTTCAAGTTGATGAAATTAAAATATGGAGTGCATAAACTTTCATATAAAGTTAAAAAAATAAAAAATTCAGAAGGGATCACAAGGTTGTTTGAAGAGAGGGTATTAGTGCACTAAATCTCAAAAACTGATGTAACTTTTCCTTGAATTTATTTCTAAGATTGCTTTATAAAAGATCAGATCACAGTAAACCACTAGAACATGGATTTGAAAAATGTACAAAATACGTATTTCTCAAAAGTTATTTTTACACATAATAATTTAAGACGGAAAACTTTGCACTTTGATTTAAATTTTCACCTGCCGATGTATTCAATTGGAAGTTTACTCATATGAGGTAAAAACACCATAAAGCCTACAATGCTAAACTGAGGGAAATTTCCTTCATGTTGTATATTTTCAGTGAGCTTTTCTATTTAGAGAGAAGCACTGGAGGCGAAGCCTCTTAGAGATACATGAACATCCTGACCTCCTCCAGCAGGAAGGAGCTGCCTCTGTGTTTTCCGTGAGCAATTCTTGAATAATTCGTTCAGCTTCTAAGAGCTGAGATGAAATGAAGTAAATTAAAAAGTTATCAGTGACATTTTGGTTGGGAGGGGGAAAAAAAAAGTTTGCTTTGTAAAAGCCTCAATGACATATTTAAAATTACATGTCACTGTGATATTTCACTGGGAATTTTTAAAATTTCTGTTAGGCAAAGTCATAACATGTCAGAGCAGCTTCGCTCTGCTCTCACGGCAACTCGAGGGCTGCTAATGACTGGCAGGAACAGCAGCTTCAATCAACCTGACTCCTCTGCTGGTGAAGCACAGATTAGAGGTGTTAGGTTTGATGCTGTGGCCCAAACTGCTGCTTTTTCTCTGTTGTATTTGTGTGGCTCTGGAAGAAGACTGATAAAACTACATTTAATATCAAGATTGGTGTTGCAGCTCAGTTGTGTGCACTCAAAAATCTGGTCATTGCAAGTCTGCCTTTTGTGTTTGTTCCTTATCGTCTGCCAATGTCCTGCTTGCAAGAAGTTTTCTCCCAGAATATTTTTTTTTCTATGGTATATTTCAATATTACAGTCTATGATACTTTGATCATGATGTTTCAAATAGTTGCACTGGCAAACAATATAAAAATACTTAACATTACAAAGCATAAAAACACTCCTCTCAGACTTATGACAGTCTTGTATTTCCATTCTGTAGCTTTGCAAAAGATACAGTTTCAAACATGAAATCCATCCTGTATTTATTAAAATACTTCTAGTGAAGTCTGCAATCTCCCACTAGAGTATTTGCTCACAAAATGAGTTGTAACACTAATGACAGATAATATCACAGCAACATATAAATATTCTATACATCCTTCCACATCCAATAGAAATACCAAGATCTAGTCAGTACTACACAGAGGCCGGAGATAACACCCATTCATTTCAGTTACCTGAACATGAAATATCTTTTCTTACTCTTCATAAAGAATTATTTGGTTCTCAAGCGTGCTAAATCCATTTTCGAGCATTGCCTTTCTACACATGCGAAGAAAGTCTAGATTTTTTTTTTTAATTTATCCAACCTTAACCTCTGATTGCTACTTGAATGTTAATCTTTCTCTCTTCCTCTAGTTCCACCAAACATAAAGGAATATAATTATTTTTAACAGAAAATATTTTGCATGTTTGTAAGGTTCCCTTCCTCAAAAACCAGAAAATTTTATTTTTCTCTGGGTTGAATGATCTCTTGCAGCACCTTACAGCTAAAAATGTCTTACAAACCAGATTTGCTTGTCTTGTATTTCTTTCTTCACATTAATGAGAACTGAGGAAAACACTGGGATACCAGAGACAGGATGTAACAAAGAGGAAAGTTTGGGAAAGCTGTGTAACAATTACCTGATCTTTGATAATGATGGATTCATTCACCTCAAAGGAAACAGTGCAAGACCTAATTTATTGGGAATTGTGGAACCTTGAAAAGCACACAGGGGCCCACACACATTTTGTCATCTCTGCCTTCAACACTAAATTACTTTCTCATTTTTCTTTAAATGAGACCACCTTAGAGTGTGAAAGTTCAGACAGAAATGGTACAAAGGCAAAGAAGCAAGTACTGATAACTCCATTTTCATATTGCTCTCTTCAAATCGTTATTGAGAGATTCACTGACCTCCTGGAACAAGCAAAGCCCTTCCTTAGAAATTTCTGTGATTACCTGAGGTAGCTGCTGGTGGGTTGGGGTTCACTTTTTTGTGCATACTGAACTAGGATTTTATTTTAGAAATACTTCTAAATGAGCATGAGGAAAACAGGATGAAGACTTAAATTGGAAAAACGAAACAAAACAAGGCCCAAAATCCTTGTGCACCCTAAAAAGCACTTTAATTCAAATATCAATCCCTGTGAATGAAAACACTCTTTTGTCACTAATTGCATGCATTGCTCTGTGGGGATTTTAAATCCATGTATTTTCACATGTGTCCATTTGTGTCTGAGTGGGATAAAATCCAAAACTAAAGGGAATTTGCTTTTGATACAGGATCAGCTGGCTGTCCTAGAGCTTGGCAGGCAGTCACTGACGCTGGATACAGGAAATTATAAGCCTGTTGATGGAAGTTTAAGTTTACACAATGCATCCTTCAAATGCCTCAACAAAAATATTCTTTATCATCAGGAAAAAAATCCTACTTTACGACTTTCACAGCTAAAATAAAATTAATATTAAAAAAGTGAGGAAGCAGAAAGCAGTCATGCTAATGTTGACACATTAGGATAATAAAGACCTGAAAGACACATAAATTAATTTAAATTAAATAAAATTTAAAGTACACAATAAATTTAAAGCACATTATAAATTTAAAGCACATCATAAAACCACTTTCCAAGACCACACACAGCTCTTTTCAGATTCTAACTCAAACTGGTCTGTTTTGATTTGTATAAAAACAAAGTTGTGAGCAAGGACTAGCATAACCTAATGGCTTTCTTTAACTGCCTGGACAGGTAGCACCAATTAACTCTACCTACTGTTCTCTGAGAAACACCAGCCACTCCTTTATAAACACACATTTCCTGATTCTACCTCAGCTGACTGAGCTGGAGAGTAACCACAGAAGACTAAATACATTTACACTGTTTCTAGCAAATTTACTCAGTGTAATATGTCCAATAATACACAGCAGCAGATGTCGACCAAGCAAAATACATATGGCCATGCAGCACTTGAGCAAGAAGAGATTAGTTTGCACAAGTTTTGCATTGCAGGCATTTTAGAAATGAGCTCCAAACAATAACAAATTAGTGTTACATCAACATATGCAGATCCTTTTTATACTCAGTTTGCAGCTTTAGAATTCAGTTCTATCAAACTTTGTCCATAAAAATAACGATCTTTAACTTGAAAAAAAAAAAGCAGAAGACCAAACTGTGTTGAAATTACTGCCATAGTAAGGTCATTTAAACATATTTCAAATACTAAAAATATGGAAAACTTCAAAATGTGATTAAAAACACCCTGTTCTTGTCAAGGCTTAGCTGTTCCATGTGTACATGACTGTATCTGGCGCAGAAATTGTGAGTGGGGATAAATTATCCTGTGTCATCCAACCTGAAAACCAAAAGCAGTGTATGCAGTGAGGAGACTAAAAATAAAAATGTGTGTGTTTTTAGGGAAAGGTATGATTAAACTGTGGAACACCTTGCTGCAGCATGTTGGGAAAAGTTTACAAAGGTAAAAAGAGAGTGAAATCTATGATGAATTATTGTACACAGAGACATATTTGACTCACAATATCTCTGCTTCTCAAGTTGTTAGAGGATGGAAGGGTATCCCAGGGAAGTTTCAGGACAAGCCTGCTTTGCTCACGTGTTCCTCCCTAGATACTCACTTTCAGTCACTGCCAGAGACAGGATAAAAGCCAAGATGAGTCTCAGATGTGAACCAACACCTCCAGTTGTATATGTTGAGATTTTAAAAACCTGTTGAGCTTGGGATTGCACACATTGCTCCTCTACACTTTTTAGTTGTTTGGGTAATTTTTATTCTTTCTATTGTAAAATGATGGCTCAGAGTGAAGCACTTATTATAAACACAGTTTTTCCTATTTAGTGTCAGTTTTATTCCTTTTTCTCTTTTAGGAAAAAAAAAACACAATTGTGACTTGAGGATATTACTAGATGAATTGTTTTAAGACCATTTGTGCCACATCAGTTGGGTGTGCACAGGTTAGCCAAAATGTGAATCCACAGTTCAGAAGCTTGGAATGCTGTCCCAGTTGGAAAGCAACAGCACGCTGGAGATGCAGGTGATGTGGAATGGTGTAGGAGAAAGTAGCTGTGAAGCAAATCAGAAAGTGAGCACTGCAGGCGTGCTTCAGTAACAGCCCAGAAGTGGATAAGAAGCTTCGTCTCCTTTGTCTTCACTGTTTCAAGACAAATGATTCCTTGGATTGGAAACTCCTCCCCAGCTGACAGGAGTAATTACTTTCTCCGTCTTGGCAAATCAAACGATGGTCTTTGATTTTCAGTGATGAGAAAGACTTTATTTTCCTAAGCATATTCACCACCTTCAGCATTTTCATGTGTGCTCATGTGTCCATTACTGAAACACATCCACAGAAAAGCAGCCCAGTGCTTTGTCCTTGGCTGTAGCCTGTAGTTTTGTTACTCTGTTGTCCCAGAGATAAACCTGCCCACACACAGATGTCTCACCAAACCATTTACTGATGCGTGGATGAATAATGGTGAGAGCTTTAAATGCTCCACATTTGTCTTGTTCTCTTCCACCTCAGAACATTTTTTCTGTATTTTCCTTTATAGACCAGTCTTGAAAGTTCTACAAGTGTTTCTGCACATGGTTAGTGTGTGTGTGTCTTGCACTGACACTCATCTTCAGGGCTTTTCCAGAAGTACTGATCCACTTACTCTGCCTCTGATTGTCTGTAACCCATTTCCCAGGTAGAACATTTATATTTATTATTTTCTCTAATTACAATGATAAGAGCTGACTCATAACTCCCTGGAGCTCACAGAGAGAAGCAAAAGTTGGCCACGTCAAGTTGGAATCTGCTCTGAACCCTTCTACACAACCAGTCTTAACTACCAGGATTTGCAAATTATTGTATTTTCACTATTTATGAACTACAGCAGCAATAAAGTGCAGACTGAATTGACAGAAAGTGGGCAACACTGCGAGAAAAATAAAGAATGTCACCATATCCTGTGACAGCCACTCCATTCTGTGCCACTTCTATGATTCTAAACGCTAAATGAGAGACTCATTTGCAGCTCCTGCCATTAAAGCAGTGGTACAACATGAATTTTATGAACTATTCATACAAAGGTTGCCATTCAGTAAGAACTGGATGAGCCAGAGAGGTTCCAGATAGGTATTATCAAACACTAATGTAAGAAGTGGGATGATTATTTCCCTTTACTAGAAAAATGTCAAGCCACCGCAACAGATTGAGGACCACTGGCATACTCACCACAGTTGGCTTCATCCGACCCATCTGCACAATCTGGGTCTTCATCACATACCCACAGCTTGGAAATGCAGTGTTTGGTTGTTTTACACTGGAAGTGGTCTGGAGAACAACTGTTTTCAGCTTTAAATAAAAGAATTCCAGGTCAAAATTAGAAATTTCTGCTAATATTTAAAATATGTGTTTTAAAAAAATAATTAAGTATTCAAAAATCAGAAATTGGATTTTTCTAGCATCATTTATGTAACATCTGTAAGAAAACAGCATTCAGGTTCATACTGTTTATCGTTTTTCCATTTTCTTATATATAATTTTATATGTAACATTAAGGTAAAACAACTATGATAAACAAAGTATCCACTGTGTTATTCTTTTAACAGCAAATAGCCTTACCATTGATAGAATCAAGCCACTTTAGTAAAAATCAGAGAAGTTTTTTCCCTTACCTTTCTAAAATGCCAGTAATAAATTCTGAGTCAGTTTGTAAGACTAAAGCAGCTCTGGATGCTTTGATCAGAAATGGAATCAAAATTATGCATGATTTTTGTGAAATTCTGCACTCTGTTAAATCGGGTAAATGTTGAGAAAAGTTTGACAAATATTTCACCTTATCAGTTTAGAACAACAACTCTTCAATGAATCCTACTGCAAGAAAAAGATGCAAAGATGCAGCTGAGCTTTCAGCCTATTCTTTAAGGATGCCCCGAGTTAAAGCTTAACTGCATTAACCTTAGAACAGCCATTTAAAAACAAAACAGATCCTCAATGCACCCACGTGGTTCTAGATGTTCTTTAGAGATAAGTATATGTACTCCAAATAATTTTAAACTGAATTGACCATAGCGGGAAAACAGAAAACCCTTGATAAGTTTTTCCCACGAGTGTCTGTCCCACCTTTACCTAAAGAATTTTGTAGTGCTTTTAAAAAGCTTTCCTATGCCTGCTGAAAAGCAATTTTCTCCCTGATATTATCATCCTTGTTTCTTGGGTTTGGCAAGATGAAAAATTTTAGGTTTGCTAAAAGTTGATGTATTGTTTCTTTCAGTGTCGCATTTCCACAGAGCTGGGTATGTTCCTGACTGTACCCTAACAAATAATCCTGATCCTCAGCTGGGACACCTCACCAGGGGGTTTCCCAGCGCTTTACAGGAAACACCAGCACAACAACCTTCACTGCACATATGGAAAGCCTTCAGGATGAAATGTGGCTTTGAAAAAGTCACCTGGTAAGGAAAACAAAACAGTGGCAGAGCTAAAAAAAGAAGTATTTTATGGATCTTGACTGGTGATAGAGTGAGGGAGACTCTCACCTGTTACCTGTCTTGTACCAGGAGCCCAAGTCAATATGAGCTCACAGTCCCTGAGCTGTAGATTCTGCTGCTCTAATTTAACTTCTGCCAGCTACACCTCAAGGTTTTTGGGAACCTTCCACATACCACGTGCAGTTCTTTCCAAGGAGAAAAGTCATTTCCCTTATCTTTCACAGGGGTTTACCTGATCCCTCTTAATCAGCTTTTAAAGAAACCCAACGTGCAAACCAACATAAAATGTTTTATGCAAAACTCCTATTTACGTCTCTCCTGAGCAGTTTGGAGGACAGCCATTAAACATGACCACCAGCAAAGCCTTTATACCCTTAGCAACCCTCCTCCCCTTGGAGAAGGATTTGTTCTTTGCAGAAATGCAGCACATGCAAACCTTGAGGAAGCTGATTCAGAACAAGCGGCTCAGATCAGCAGCAGATCTGAGCAGTGAAAGGAGCGAAAGACAGAGCGACATTTCAAGGCAGCCCCATCGTCAGCCCCACGATCAAAGACACAAACTTATTCAATAAATTTCCATTAGAAATCTGAAAATGTTTTCTCCCCTTACATCTAAAAAAGTATAGAGTGAAAATGAATTTATGAAAAGTAAGCTGCATTAAAAGCTGAGCAAATGGAAACCCAGTTACATAGGTAAATTAATGAAGTCCCCAGAGAAAAGGGAAGAGAAAAGGTAAAAAAAAAATCAATGAAAGAAAAAGGATGTAGAAGGAGCTTTGGACCTAGAGCTTTTCCAACAAAATATTCTGAAAAACATCTTTTCCCATTGAAATGCATCGCTGCGAGGCATGGCAGATGAAAGCCTCAAGAAGATGAGTCATTTGTGAAGTGGTTAAAAGTCAAACACGCGTTTCAACCTCAGTCAAAAACCCAATTAAATGCCTGAAATTGTTTATATCCCTCTCTTCTTTGCAATGACTTTAAATTTGAAGTTAATAAATGACATTTTAGTGTGCTGTCTTGTATGCAAAGCACTGCATGCCAATCCCATGAATTAACTGCTTGCATGTCCTCAAATTATTTTAGACAGAGGACATTTACAGTATTTTTTTCCTCAAATTCCTTGTTTGAAAACAGCTACAGAGTGAAATTCTCTAAGAATAACTTACGACAGTCTCTTTCATCTTCCTCATCACCACAGTCATCCTGGCCATTGCATCTCAGGTTGATTGGGATGCACTTCTGGTTCTTTGTGCACTTGAACTGCCCCGACAGACACACGTGGGTGTCTGTAAATTAAAAGAAAAACAAAATAAATTACAATGATTAAAAGTTAAAAATGAAAGGATTCAAAACTTCAAAGGTAAATGAAGAAAAATACAGTTTGTTGGCAGAGTTTGAAACATGGCATTTAAGGCAGTTCAGGCTGTCTCTGAAGCCTACAATGGATGGAATCACCTACCACAGTTCAGTTCGTCAGAATTGTCCCCACAGTCGTTCTCTCCATCACAGATAAAGGCTGGAAGAGCACAAAGCCCAGTTCCACACTGGAAACGTCCTGGCTGGCACCTGAATTCAGCTGGGAAAAGACAAAACTGCTTATAAATACTACCAGAGGAACGGTTAAAGTCTCACTAGTGCTGTTCCTACCCCATGGACTACTCAAAAACACCTCTAAACTTTTGTATTTCCTTTATAATCTCAATCTGAGTATATTTTAGTAACTAAAAGGTACACATAAGATTACAAGGCTAATTTCAAAGTCTGATATCTTTAATTTGTGCAACTATAGTTACAGAGCTAATGACACAGAGTGAAACCCCCTGCAGCTTGAAGCTTGGTAAAGGCTCAACAGAGACCTGCAATTTAGGATCTAAACTCTTGAGTTCAAATCTGCTTTTGAGAAACTCCCTATCCCACTGTAATTCTATTTCCCGAGAAAGGCCCAACGTTGTTCCTACTCCAGCCACTGTCATTAGAAATAATGAGAAATTATGTACCTCTATAGTAATATTTTATATAAATATAGAGTAGTTGAAAATGGAATTTTATGTAGAATGGTTACAAATATTAAAATTCCCCTCAAAAGCCTCTGCAGCAAGGAAAGAGAACTAATTATAAAATTGTAAAGATAGGGGTGAGGGATTTCAATGCAAAAAACAAACTAACTGTTAATTAACTGGAGACTGTAGAACATGTAGCACAGCATTTTTTTTAAATATAAGCTTAAGGGAAGAAGGCAAGAATCACAGGGAGAACATTGTTGTTGCTCTGAAAACTGCAGTAAATAATAACATGTATCTAAACTTCTATAATTGCAGCAAAACACAAGCAAACGAGATTAGAACCCCACAGTATTATCACACAGAAAAACAAACCACATAAACCTGGCAGAATTTTGTATTTATGTGAAGAGTTCCACAGCCTCCAAAATTAAAATCTTTAGGGAAAACACGGCTGGGATGAAGTAAAGGTTTAAAAGACGAAAAAAACGCCTGCTTTTCCAAAGACCTGAAAAGACTCAGAGACCAAGGAACATAAAATACTGCTGCAAACAAAAGCGTCCAAAAAAAATCCTCTTCCTGAACTTTAGAAATGATTCCATTTGATTTGGACCCTGCTGACACGAGCGGGCCCCGAAGGCAGCGAGCACTTACGGCACTCGGCGGGCTCGTCGGAGCCGTCCCCACAGTCATCCACGGTGTCACACTTCCACCAGAACGGGATGCACTTGTCCGTTTTGCAGCGGAACTGTGAGAAGAAGGACAGCAGGAATAAAAAGCTTTCACATGAACATTTATTTATTTATTTATTTATTTATTTACAAGCAGTGATAGCGTAGTTTACGAAAATCAGGTTCACAGCTTGAGGCATTGTTCTGTTAATAATTTCTGGCTGTTCGTTTCACAAAACTTGTGTTTTAAATATTGTTTTTAATTTGGAGATGTTTGGCACTGCGATTGCCAAACTGATAAAAATCACTCTGGTTTCAATGACTGTGCTGTGCTGGCTTATAACGCCCCAACACAAGCTGCTCATTGCATTTTACTGCATTCTATGATTTCGTTCTTGAAGATTTTATTCAAAACAAGCACTTCAATTCTCAGTTTCTGCAGGCTGTTGAAGCAGACAACATCATTTTTCCAGATAAACCTAAACATCCACAGTTATAGAAAATGGTCTTTATGTTTGGTGTTGTGTATGGTATTGCTTATATTGTTTGAATTAAAGGAACAAACCAAATCCAGACTTTCAAAAGGATAAAACATCTGTAGAAAAAAACAGAAAAATCCTTTGTAAGACCCTGCTGTGCCTTTACTGTCTATTCAGGTGACTCTCTACCTTTGTTCTGACTGAAGGAGGAATGCAAACAAAAAAAATGGTATAAATTGATGTAATTTTCTAGGGCTAAACCTAAAGCCTGAGTAAATTATGTGGCTCATGTCAGGGAGAAAAATCTGGGTAGATTATCAGCCAGCTTTTAAGAAATGTTGGTTTTCCTACCTGGTGCCTCTATGAACACAGAAAGGAAGGAAACTAAAAGGTTTAGAAGGACAAGACGTGTCATCTTCTGTCACTGGGCAGCCCTTTTTCACATTTTAAAAACCATTGATTATTCAATAAAACTGTATTTAAAAGGTCTATTAAATTTGGTGCCTTAGCTCAGTTTATCTTTTCAGCCAAGAGAAATCAGGGTTTCAAGGGCATTTAAGTGATAGAACATATAGCTGGAGCTACATCATTCCTGTACCACCGTGAGGGACTTGCTATGTAACAGGCTGGGTTGAAGGGCAGCTCTTCTAAACTATCAAACTGCCCCACACGGATCTGCAGCTCAGAAGGGCTCAGCAGCCAAGTGCAGGAGACAAACAGAAACTCAGACATCTGTCATTCTTTGCCTTTTCTGCTTGCTCTGCTCACCACAAGGGACTTCAGGCTGTTAAAATGGCATTATGAGGTTATTTCCAGGAAATAGGTACTAACTCATAGATGTCGTTATGAAAATACTTGCATTCCCTTCTAAACTGAGGAGACAAAACCCAGCAAAATCAGGGATCAGAGTCATACAGGTCTTAAACGGATGGAGTTTTGGCATTCTACAGTCCAATGGGATTTGTACTAAACAGTTTCTCATGCCAGATTAACCATCCCAGGATGGTCTGGAGATGCAAGACCACTTTATGGAACATCCAACCCCTTTTCATCAGAAGTAGCCAACAGTGGCTGTGCTGTCAAGAGCAATTACATCACAGGAGCAGATCTGATCCGACAGCGTCATCTGATAAATCTTAAGGAGAAACAAAATTTTGCCATTGATCTCTGCATCTGACGCCAGACTGATGAATTACCAAACAGCAAACAGATTTCAAAAGTGGAGAAAGGTGACGGATAACCAACGTCAGCCTGTAACTCTCTGAAGCTGTTTCTTTTATGCAACTCTGCTCTCCACTCTGTGGAATCTACACATGACAAAATATTGCTCCTCAAGTATCCAAGATGTGATGCTTTTTCCTGAATTCATACCCACACTGAATTAATTAGACTGGAATGGAGCCATTCAGTCAAATGTTAGGGCAAAAATTCACTGTGGAAAAAAGCTTCTAGTGGTATTTAAAGAAAACTTTTCTAAAAAGTGCCTTTTTTTTTTTCAGCCAAATTTGAGGAGCTAAATATGGGCGGAAATTGGTAAGAAATTCCTCATTTTGCAAGTGATTTACACCTTAAGGAAACAGAGGAAGGCAGTGGGGAGATCTCTTAAGTAAGATTATTATCTGATTAATATTGCACATCTTTTATTAAGATGGCCACTGTTCTCTAAAAATTAGGACTAAAATAATTTTCCTTAATGCTGGAAATCATTATCATGCATCATGATATGAAACATTGTAAGAGGTCATTAACACACCTCTAATAAAAGGAACTACTAGAAAATCAGACTACTAGAAATATTTTAAATGCCATATGTACTATAACAATCAACCAATAATTGTCTGGTTGGAGCAGTCCAAAGACTCTTATCAAAGTAGTTCTCTGATAAGAAATCAGTCTGTTCTACATATCTACCTTATATTTTAGGAAAAAATGTAATGAGTGTTTATTTTAAGTAATAGGGAATACACCTTAGTGTTTTAATTCATGCAATTGTTTCCACTTCAGCCCTTGGATTGTTTCTAATGCAAGTCTATCATTTTCCAATCTTTCTAACTGGACTGAGCTTGTTTTCTTTTGGTAATGCAAAGTTCATTCATGCATCCCAAATCTTTGTTATATACGCTTTGTATTTTGTTATTTCAGACAAATATTTTTTCAAGGCAATTTTTATGGGTTTAGCAGCTGTGTTTGTTCTAGTGACTGGCAGGAACATCGACATTTGAAAGCGACCAAGTCCTTCATTCTCTGGAGAAAAAGCCATTTGCAAGTCTGTTTCCCACTAAAAGCCTTGGAGATGAAACGCTTTAAGAGCATGCCCGAGTGTTCAGCTCCTTTTAAAGCTTCCACATTCCCAGGGTGCCAGCACTCCCCACTCAAAAGCAGGAGGAGGAGCAGTAGAACACCATCCCCACGACACCCCCGTACCTGGCTGGCGGTGCAGTTGGACAGGCACGTCTTGTTATCCGCGGCCAGGTAGAAGTTGGTGGGACAGGCACACGAGTGCAGCTTGCCAGGGGCCAGCAGGCACAGGTGGCTGCAGCCACCGTTGTTCAGCGTGCACACGTGTTTGGACACTGTGGGCAGAACAGGGGAGGGAGATCAGAGCCTCTTATCTCAGCACACTTCGGGGTATCCGCTTTATAGAGGAAGAAAATTGTGTTCCATGTGCTGTCTTTACAATGGAACGTCTCAAATCAAAAACCCACAGAGGCAACCTCTTCCTTTTGCCTCTAAGCTATTCTCTGTTGCATGCAAAAATGAATTATTACCATGGCTGTAAGTTCAATACTGAAAGAATGAGAGGAATAAAAAAGCTCTTTTTTTTTTTTTTTAATATAACAAGAGAAAAAATTAGCTTATCTAGGTCAATTGCCAAATTGCATTCAGTTACAATTCAAATACAGGGATATCAGCAGATAAGACACAATCACATCACACACATTCTCTGACATTCCCTCAGTCCAGCAGTTTTCTTCTGCAATATTAACGCTTTTCAAAGAACCAGGTTAAAAGTTTTCATAACACACTGTTCCCCCTCTTAAAAAATGGTGACTTGTACTGCAATGCAACTGAACAGTTCTGTACTTTCCGTCAGTATCTGGGTTAATGTTCGAACATACAAATTATCTTGCTACCAAACAAGTTTTGTTAGGTGTATTTAATACCTGCTGTGCTTAAAAAATTAACCACAGATTTATGTTCAAAACCGCGAACTTGAGAACTTCCACAACGTGAAACAGAACGGAAGCAGAAATCATCACTGCAGATACACGAGCATGCAGCACCCCAGCACGTGGCTACTAGGTTAAACACATCCATGTGCCGCTCGGAAAGCAGAGACAGGGTAATTACCATCAGGCTGCCTGTAAGGGTGGTACACGTGGATGTCTGTGATGGTGTGCCACGAGTTAATCAGGGAGAGCCTGTCCGCGCCAGAGGTTTTGTGGGCACGGCTGAGGGATTTGGTTTTCCCGTCGGTCCAGTAGATGTAGTCTTCAAACAAGGTCAGGGCCATCACCCCTGGGATGTCTTGATTAGGGACTGCAAGGAGAGACGCTCAGATTAACGTTCACTCTTGGAAAACTGCCAGGTGAGATATTCCCCCCTGCACGGGCTGGCAGAACAGCTGCTGTGGGATGTCCTGGGAATAATTAGCGTGACAATACACCAGGACCACAGGGTTACAGTGAAGGTGGATGGAGCACAAACCCTGCTTGCTTCGAATTTGTTGGCCCAATCAGTGTCGAGAAAAAGAAAGAATTTCAGTTAAAAAAAAAACACAACCAGATTTTAAACTAAAGACATATCAAACTTCAAAGTAATATGCAACAAACATAACTTTCCTTACTCTTTGAATTAGCAACAAAAATTTGCCCTTTTACTGGAATTATTTGGATGTTACTAGAAAACATCCAAAACACAACATATACATCTCCTGATGCTGTGTTTAATACCCTTTCATACAATTAATAGCATCTTATTTCATCAGAATATACCAGCAAGAGAGACAGGAAAATATAAAAAATTGGCATAAAAATAAACATTGCAGTAAGAGGGCTTATTGATTATTCCTGACATCACCAACCACACAATATAAACAAAATAAACAAAGTGATGATGATAGCTAATTGTTACAGTATCACGAAATTATGAGCCAACATCATTTGGAAAAGGATGGAAGGACAAAAGGGAGAAAAAGCTTTGGAGCATTCTTTACCCTGCTGTACACTACTTAATATTGAAGTATTTGTTCTTGGTAAATAGCAACTGAACACCACTTTTCTTTTTTTAACTCCTTTAGCATAAACAGCAGTAATCATAAATGTCACAGGAGAATACCTGACCACAGTAATTAATTTGTAAATGATAATCTTTTGTTGCTGAATCACCTAATTACCGATAGAGGTGAAGAGGCAGAGAGGAGCTGGGTGACTGTCACGTTTAACCAGCATATCCTTAACACCTTTACCTTGTTTTCTGCATCTTTTTACCTGGAAAGTGCTGACAGAGTTGGCAAATCTCAAATTCCTTTTGGAACATTTCATAGCTCACTGAGATCTGATGACTGATATTGAGTATATGGAAAAACAACCTAGGAAATTTAATTTTCTGTCCAATAGTCCTCTCAGTACTGAACTCCAGTGCAGGGCATGTTGCCTTTTGGTCAAGAAGACCTTGCTGCTTAGACCTGAAATTATTTCCCCTTGTTATATGTCTCCATGAACCACACCTATCACACTGAAATAACAATGCCCTATTTTTGAAAGAGCTTCAGAGCATTTCTGAGAAATCAGTCAAAGTCCAAAGAAATCTCAATTTTGGCACTCATTACAGAGGCAACTTTGCCACAGTTCCATGCACGGTACAGTACAAGAAAAGCTCTTGTAATTTCTGTGATTTGTAGAATCCCACTGTGAAACGTTTCCAATGAGAAATACAAACCAGGCTGACAGGAGAAGCAGGATGGGACATCGGAAAATGCTGCCCCGAATGACGCCCTGAAGCTTTCCATAAAACTAATTTAATTCATTTTTGCTTCAGTTCTGAAACAATATTGGTTTGTATCAATTATGACACTTGCTTCTACTTTTGGCATCAAATAAAAGATGTCAAAGGTCCCCCTCCAGTCTCTCTAAAGACAAAAAATGCCCTATTTTATTTTTCTCTTTTTCTGATCAATGTTAAGATTAAAATCAGAATAAAAAGGCATATGAAAGCCTTAATGCCCATGAAGAGGATTCACATAGAAAAAGGTTATTTTGATTTAATCAAAATCAATTAATTTTTTATTTCCCACCAATGAAAAAGACACCTAATAGTCAACCTTATCTTGGCCAACCAGGAAGCAAACCCCATATCCTAAGCACAGATCTATGAATAAATGCTTACTTTTTGTTCTGTGCATTTCTGTGGGCTGCCACACAAATCACCCTGGCTTCATTGGATCAGACATACATCAGAATCCAGATGAAACTTTACATTAGTGAACGAAAGATGATTCAGGAGATTAACATACACTGCCTGAATTGTCTCATCACACTGCATTAATAGGGAAGCCAAGTTAAGTGTGTGGCATAAAATATTAAATATTACAGCTAGAACACTGCACATAAGAAAACTGGTCATTGACTCAAGTACAATTTCCTTTTATTAAAAAAAGAAATAAATCTGTAAGCACCAGCTTTAAAAGCTTAACTCTTTCAACCTCCTTAAAAATAAACCCACCTTATCAAGAACAACGCAACAAATATTACATTCTCCTCTATGTTCTTTAAGAGAAGAATGACAAAATATATTTGTTTTTAAAAAATGTGTTTCCTGTTATTACCATTTATAGGTATAAAGCTGAAATTGTCAATGGCTTAAACACTCACAGGTTCAGGCTGCAGTCTGTCCTGCCACTATTTTTTATTTCTCAGCAACTTTGTATTTTTAATGGGCTTCTGCATTACCTTTTCATTAGGTCATGATCAACACAAACTCACACCATTTAAAGCTGTAAAAGCTACATGTATTCTGTCGTGAAATGTAGAGAAAGTTATTAAAAAATTCAATTAAGAAAGCAATGAATAGTACGAATATGCGAATAAAAATCCACTTGAAGTAAAACACACAAAATAAGTACAGAATCACTGGACAAATATTTCTTGTAAAAATTCTATGCTGACCACAAAAATATAAAATTCTCATAACAGAAGAATTAATAATAATTACATAACAAAAAAACTTATAAAATTTCTTCTAAGCTGACCATAAAACTCAATGTATTTTCTTGTAGAAGATAAACCTGTAAAGCCTGAGAGAAGCTACTGAAAACAGGCACTGAACGGCAACCAATTCTGACTTACTTTACTGTTTAAGGAACAGTTCTATCATAGCTGAACACAACTTTTCTTTGGCTTTTAGTATGTTATAAAAGCAAGGAAACATCAGAACTGTTGACATGTAATAAGTTATAGAATCTACACTTCACATCAGCTATGAATGACCAAACAAAAATGATCAGAAAACTGAGGTAATTTTTACATCTGATTTTCTGATGGAGCAGTAAAACAGTCTCTCATGCTCTTTATTTTTTGTCTTGAAGGACACCAGTGTTTCACGCTTTCCAAACCTTCAGGCAGGGAATATTGATTTTTCATAAATGTATGGAGCAGAAGAAACAACCACTTCCTTCCTTCAGTCTTTCCTTTAACTCCAAAGAAGCTTCAGCTGATCGACCTCGCCATAAATGACATACAGTCGTTAAATGCTGCAATACTAATTGCTAACCCTACAGCAAACTCTGTGGTGTGAATCACAGTTTGAAATAGGACAGGAAGACTCCTTGATCCCCTTTCTTTGGAAAGCATTGCAAAAGCAGACTACTTTCTGCAAATTTAAGGTAAAGACACACGTTAGTCATAACTAAGCACGTCTGTTTCCTCTGCATCACCTATTTGAAAACATTTAATCAACTTGGCAACCCATTAGTAAGAAAGCAATATATTCTGTTAAAGACAAAAAATGCGTTTTTGTGATTCCTTTCCCCACCACAGCCTCCTCCTACCAGAGATGGGCAACTTCCTTGCAATTCCTCCTCTTCTAACACACCTGCTGCCACCCCTGATTCTCTAGGGGTGTTTGATTTTATCCACAGATCACGGATATTCTGACACTGAATGCTAATCCCAAACAGTGCTTGACCAATCAAGTAGATGAAAAAAGGGGTAAGAAAGAGGAGGCAGAAGGGAGAAGGAATGCACAGGCCTTTGAGAAAGCTGCAGAAAACGGGAGGGAAAAACACAGGCAGGTAATAAAAGGGAAGAACAAGGAGGCTTGCAACAGATCAGAAGTGGTGGGAAATAAAAATTATTAGATACTTGAAGACAAATAAAGATGACAATATATAACATAATAAAGGGAGATAAAGTGCTGCATGAACTTAGGAGAAGAGCCACAGGAGGGAACATGATTATGTAGACACATGAGAAACATGACAGACTTAAAATATATGTCTCTCTCTCTTCTGCATTTTGAGTGAATTTTGATCCAAGAATATAAATTCATGGGCTATAAGTCATATTTGTGATACAAATGTTTACTTTTCTCTTTTGTGAACTCTGCTTCCCTTATATTTTCTTAGCACATTTACTTAAGCATAAAAAAAATGTGCATTTGATTTCAGGAATGAATATCATTCTATCTATGATGTCTTAGCTACAAAAACCTGCTTATGGAGAATCCATACAGAAGTGAAGCCCAGCCTCCCCTGGCTCTTATTGAAACACAAATATTTCCCAAAGTAAAAGCAAATACAGTAACACAAATAATAAAAACAAAAAGGTCTCATTGTCAGGTGGTAAAATCAATGTACCAAGAAAAAGTGTTCTTAAAAAGGACAAATGTTGACTCCTTTCAAGAGAAAAAAATACCAAACCAAAACAAAATTATCAGTGCACTGTCATGTCCAGGAGATGGTTGATCACTTTCAAGACAGAAAGAGACATGTCCCTTCCTTTTCTGGAAACAGAGTACTGCAACCTTGCCATGCCCTTGTGTAACATCTACAAGAACAGAAGGGGTGAAAGATTCCCATCAGGCTCTTCCCAAAAATTCACCCTACTAGTGCTGGGAAGCAATTTCTAAAGGTAATTAATTGTCGTTAAGTAACAATTTAAATTACTTTCTACCTCCCCATGGCATTAGAGCAGTTTCTGTTTAAGAATTTTGGCACCCAAACACAAAAAATTTACACGGGCGATCAAACCTGAAAAGCCAGGATTCACTATTTTAAATTCCACGCTCTGAAACTTGATTTCCTGAACTGCAATAAAACAGAAACAAAAAGCCTGCTGACACCTTGGTCTAAATGGAACCAGTGGTAATCTCCCAGGAAGGATTAAGAAACCTCCAAAGACAAGTTGCATCAAGGAAGAACAACACTTAATAAGAAAATAGCAATTAAACCTACAAAACCAAATAAACTTGGAAATTGCTGATCTTCTCTTCTGCAGCAATTAGTGGCCCCCACTGTCCTCTTCCCTTGTGAACTCCCTCGTAGCTGTTTCTGTCTCATTTTACATTCAACTTGGAACCTCTCTGAGACACAGTCAATACCTTTTTTATTTCCTATACTACTTACTCCTGATGCTTGCTCCCTTTGATAAAGAATTTGAAGTGCTTAGTCCATAAAATTAATAATGAATAATGACAATAAGATTATCTCTATTAAGCTTGTGACAAAGCAGGTAGTTTTGACAGATAATTAAATTTAAGTATATTACATTAAAATACTATATTTTAAAGATGAGACATTTTGCAATCATTATTAATTCTATGAAATTGATACTTTGTTTAAAAACCTAAACCTGTCAAACTCAATGAACAGAAAAAAAATATTCATGGATTACATAAATTAAATCCAGTAATTGAAGCTATGTTCTACATAAAAAAAATAAATTAAAAATACAGTTTTAGGATGCTATTACTCATATCTTTAATAACACGTCCATGCATAAATATTTCTTTCTGCAAAATTACTATCTATATCACACATCCAGACTGGATAAAGTATGGAAGATAAAAGTCCTAGCATTCAGTGGTGGGATATTTTGCCAATATAAAAATGTAACTGAAACAGTGAAAACTGAGAGTATTTCAGTACAATGAATTCACACAAAACTTCCTTACATCCCCAAACTGCTATTACTAAAGAAGCAGGAAATTTAGACTTACATCGAAACATCTTAAGGCATTAATTTATTTGAGATATTAAAGCTGACAGATACAACAACACCATGAGAAGAGATGAATAAATTTTCCAAAATCTGCCTATAAAACCAGTTGATCAAAACTAGGAATGAAGTATTTTATTGTTCCACTTCAAAACGTTTTATTACTTTTTTAAATTCACTGTGAGCACTTGTTTATATGCCAGTTACTCCATGGCAGTACAGAGCAGTAATTAAATTACTCTCAAATATAAACGAGTCACTATTTGAGCAGAACAACTCTCAGTGTGCTAGCGAGTTCTAAAGGATTTTTAATTATTTTTCATTATTTTAAAGAGACTCTTTACCTGCCTACCAGCCCCTCACCTTAGACTCCTGCCTTGCTTCTGGTTTCAGTATTTATTCCCTCTGACCCCCAAGCTATTCCTTCTTTTATCTTTCCCTCTCCTGCCATCATCCAGCTGTGAGGACATAAACAACTGAGCCCCTTTGCTTTATCTCATTTATGTCCTACTGCAGCCATGGGAGCTGTTCAACACTTCAGCTTCCTTCACCAAAATCCTCCCATTTTCCATTGTGTTGATATGAAGAGGGAGAAGACAGAAAACCTGTGGTTCATGTTCTCTGTTGTGATTGCTCTCTGACAGGAACAACTGCATGGAAAGTAATGCCCATCCCTTAAAATTTGTGATGGCACAAGCCCAGCTCATGTAGAAGTTTAAAGCATAGTGAACTATTTTCAGAAGTTTATAATCTAATCTAATTTGAGCATATTGTCACAAAACCAGTGGAATATACAGAAACCAGCCTGCAGGCAATCCTCATAACCTGGGCTCCATAAACTGAAGACTGGGGAACCTTAGAGTAATGTAACTGTGTGAACTGCCTTTAATATAGGTGAATCTGAGTAATTTGTCCTGAATATTATCCTTTAAAAGAGAAAGAAGACAATAAAATAAAATAATCAGATTTGGGAAGACATATGGATTGGGGAATTCTATCGGAACAATTACGAGAACTGAATCCAGAAGGCAATAATGGAGAGGAAGCAATCATCAGTTTGTGCTATCAGATGTGGCTACAATGAATAATCCTATGGACTCCTTAAAGTTGGGAAAAAACTGTTGCCATGTGAGAACTACTTCTCATCTGCTGCGAGAAAAAAACCCCTCTTTTCAGAGTTCTCTAATTTTTGAGCTATGAAAAGTTCCAGTATAAATCTGGAAGGAATTGGTTTCTATAAACTTTCAGATCACTTCTACATTAGGACAAATTTATAAACAATTGGATATACTCTCTATAAAACTCTGGTGGCAGAGTTCAGAATTAGACACAAGTATTCATTTTCTACCTGCAAACTCCTTACAGTGAGCAACTTTTGAAATTACAGGTGCTAAAAATTAAAAAGGTTATAATCTTATAAACTGGTTGTACTTGTTATTTCAAAACTTGCATATATATTCACCAATTCCGAGATTTGCAAACATTCAGGCAGAAGCTAAGCCTCAAGAAAAAAGTGTTTTTTTCAAATTGAGGTACTCCAGGAAAGTTATTATCTGTTAACTGTATTACAGCTAAAGAAGCAATTTATGAATACTTAATTTATTTCAAGTTCAACATATTTTCATTGCTTAATTTCCATGCCCCTGTCAGACGAAGGAATGAAGTGCCCAACTTTCTGCTTTTACAGTACGAAGCATCGACTTGACACAGTTTAAAGCTTAATCTCAGAGAAGTTTCTGTAGTTCCCAAACTGGACTACCAGATTTTCCTGTTATAGTTTCATAATACTGAAATGCTCGTCTTCAAAGTGAAATGGGGAAATGTGGGCACCACTGGGTTTTCGGAGCTCTGAAGGATGGGAAAACCTGCACGAAGTAACCAGATACCCAGGGAGCAGTGAAGCTTGTATCTCCTCTGGGCGGTGGGAACTGAAAGCAGCTAAATCTGACAAATTCCTGAATTTTTATTTATTTATTTTGTTTTAAAGCTCACATAAGTAAACCAGCTTAGTGCTTAGCCAGATTAGTGCTTCAATACTTGCTTAATCATTTACAATGTGTAACATTTGTGAATGCTGCAGTGCTGAATTGGCTAAGCTCTAAAGACAGTTTACATAACCAAGCATTAAACTTCAAACAGCTAAGCAAGGTCACTGCTGCCCCTGGCGCCAAAAAGAGCTCCCAAGTACTCTAAGATTTCTGGCCTAGTTAGCATGTTTTCAAAATTCTTGCTAGGTCTCTCTTGGCAATTATAAAAGCCCATTTCTCTATTGAAATGCAGAGGGACTTTACAAGAGAAAAGCAGCAGACGTTCTCCTCAAAAAGCTTTAAGGTTCATAAGAAAGAAACAAATAAAAAAACCCCACACTTGTTGAAAAAAGTGTCAACACCAAGATCCAAATACATGTAAACTCCCACTGCATGTAACAAGCACTCCTTGGTTTAGCAAAGTGTCAATAATTAGCCTAAGGTTGTTGTGTTCATCTGATGGGGAGCACAGAACACGGCACACGCTCTCATACCATAATATCCCTTAATGGCATGAAATCCACCCATTCTGACCAGTTACTTATTTGCTGGGTCTTGCGAAATCTCTGTGGCGTTTTCTGATACATTTTGTAACAGATAACTTAAGATCCAAAAATCACGTTCTCTGGAAAAGACCTCACAGCAAGCGAGCCTTACCCTCAGAGGTCACAGAAACAGGTGAGAAAATGCTTAGTTTGCCATTAACAGCACTTCATGCTGCATCACTCACAGTATTCCCGTTCAGGTGTTTTCCTCTGCTTCATGAGAATGTATTTTGTGGTCGCCAAATTTCTTTCTTTAAAGATAAATTCCTTTATCTTTCTCCATTTGGAAACACTAAGGATAAGAGCAAACTCAACCATCTCCTCCCTCAGTCAACTCTGACAATACAAACTGTCCAAAATGACCAAGGGAAACAGACCATGAAATCCTTGCCAAAAACATGCCTTAAGGAAACAGTTATCACAAGAGACAAAACCTAATCTTTCTCATTTAAGTGCTTATCAATGGGGATTACAGGTATCAGAAAGCCAGAGGGGATCACAGTCCCAAACACTGAACTTCTCTGAGTTTCCCCTATTAAAATAATGATTTTAAAATGGCTAAATTTTCCAAATATCTTCCAAAATATTTCTAATCTTGTGCTGCACCATGAAGGAATTGAAACTTTATTTGGTTGGTGGTTCCAGGAGAAAGTGTGGAGGTGGGGAAAAGACTCTTGGTTAAAGGCAAATTGATCATGATGTGTGAACTTTACAAAACTCTCAAAGCTCCCCTTGGAGCACCCACAGGGTGTTTCATCTGGTTCAGACACTGGGAATTCTATCACTGGTTTGTTAAATCCACAGAAACTTTTCTACAACTTCATTTTGATTTGAGTTTTGAGTGGAACTCCTGACAACAGAAAGTGACAAATGGCATTAGGTGTGGGCAGGCTGGAAAGGATCCAGAGAAGGGCCACACAGACGATCCAAGGCTTGAAAAGCTGCCACAGGAGCAAAGGCTGAGAGAACTGGGCTTGTTCACTCTTGAGAAAAGAGGGCTGAGGGGAGACCTCATCACCACATTCCAGCCTTTAGAGAGGGCTACACAGAAAAGGAGATTCCGTTTTTACACGGAAGAGCTGAGGGGTGATGGGAACAAGTTACTCCTGGGAAGATTCCAATTGAGGACAAGAGGAAAATTTTTTACAAGGAGAACACTGAGCCACTGGAATAATCCTCCTAGGGAAATGGTGGATTGGACACTTTTAAGATGCAGCTGGACACGGTTCTGCATCATTTAGACCATGGTTTTCCCAGAAAAGGTTGGACTAGGTGATCCATGAAGTGTCTTCCAGCCTCCTGATCTACAATGATTAGCTAAGGAGAAAAATCTGGCATCCACATCATTTAAATACCTCAGGATCTTTCTCCCAAAGCTCATTTCTTATGGCTTGAATATTTATACACCATCTGGACTTCAAAGAGACACATCCTCAAAAGCAGCACAATACGAGCTTTACACAAAGTCACTACTGTTTTTGGAGCTTTCCTCATACACTTCACTGGTATCAAATTTGGATAAATTTGCTGTGGCATTGTGACAAATTTCCTGCTTCTCCAGGATCATGTATGCTCAGGAGAAGACATTAACTCCATGAATATAAAGCAGTGGAAGCTGATTTTATCCGCTTGTGCTGTTGAACCCCACAGGTTGAAGACCAAGGCAATGGACACCGAAGATGGGATGACTGGAATTTTGCAGCTGTCTCCTGAGTTTAGTGACAGGAGGACATTTTTGGGGGAAGAAAAATTCTGAAGCTCTCAGGCTGAAAGAGAAAACTGCGAAAGGTTTGACCACTGCAGTCAGTTTAGGGCTAAGAGAGACACATCAGCTGCTATTTACTTCTTTCCTTTGAAAGATCCAGAAAGAAGAGTAAGAGCATAATTTTATGAGAACAAAAATAGCAGGATAGCAGCACAGGGAATGACACTGAGATGAGTAGGGAGCTTTGCTTCATCTGTCAGAAGAACAGACTGTCAGCAGGAATCCAGCTCGGGGCTATGTCTGAGCGAGGGCTGCTTAGGTGAGCAGGTTACGACTGACCGGTGTTCATACCGAAAAAAACATGGACATTATGCTGAGATTAATGGGAATGTATTAGAACATGTATTAGAATGTATGAGAACAGCTCTCATAGCTGGAGTGTCTCCAATCTACCATCTCAAACAACTGCCACTGAATTATTCATGACGTATTTATAACTTACGATGCACGAATATAAGGGCTAGAAAACTTGTTTTGCTTTTCCTCTTTTTTTTCTTTTTTTTTTTTTTTCTCTTTTATTTCACAGTGAAGCTTTGATCTGAAAATAAAGTAGTTATTTCATGAACTGTTGTTTGGGGAAAACCTGGAGGCACCCAGTATGACATAAAAGCCTAAAAAAGCCCAAATCCATGAAGTTTTACCAGCATAGCAGCAGTGCTGAGGTTTGGGTAAAGCTTGTGGAAGGAGTTCAGGTAACAATTTCCTTTCAAATAAAACCTCAACCAAAAATTCAGTAGACTATGATACTATTTCATATATTTGAAATAAAATGAAAGATCTTTAATTATACAATTTGGAATATGAGAACTATTCATCATAGTGTAGAAATTTTTTTTTTTTAATATTTTATAGATAAATGGCACAAGCTTTTTAATTGTCAGGTGAGAAGTAAAACACAGGGATAAAGATTAGTTAATTACGTAAGTATTTCAAAAGTTATTATTTTACCCATCTACCAGGAAAGCCCCAAATTACATTTGCAGTACTGGTCTCGTGCTGAGCAGACTAATGGGCATTTCCAGGCTTTCTGAGGTGGGAGAAAAGGCTGATTTTAGCCCTGTTCTGACCCACGGCACACAGGATATATCCCTTCTACTTTTAACACCAAGTTTCACTCATTTTGTAATTTAATAAAGAATATGTCTATATATGCCAGAGTATAAAATTGACAGGGCCACCTCAGATTGCTGAGTCTGTTCCTAGAGTTTCTTTTTCCATTTGACATTTTTCCCAAAAACATGTACCACTGCGTGTTTAGAAACTGTTCAAATCCATAACAGAGAAGAAAAATGAAGAGCAGATTTTAAAATAGTGATAAAAGAAAAAAATTCGTCTTGAAAAAGGTTGCAAAAACATTTTGAAGGACAGTTTTTACATAATTACACACAGAAAGCACCCTTGATTTAAAAATTATCAACAGGAAAAAGAAAATAACTGAAGTGTTGACCAACCTTTATGTCTGTGAGAACCATCCATGTCAGAAAACTCAATATGATTTTCGTCAGCCCAGTACAGCCTGTGGTTGACGTAGTCTATGGTAAGAGCCATAGGTCTGGAGATCTGGGTTTCTATAACCACAGTTTGCCCGGATCCATCCATCCCAACACGGCCGATGTGAGGGGACTCGCAGCAATCGATCCAGTACAAGTATCTGTGAAACAAACCACAGCAGCTGAAAAAGATCAGAAATCAACCAGAGAAGCTGTGGCGGCCACATCCCTGGAAGTGTCCAAAGCCAGGCTGGACGGGGCTTGGAGCAACCTCGTTCTAGTGAATGGCGTCCCTGCCCCTTGTGGGGCTTTCAAACGCAATGATCTTTGAGGTCCCTTCCAACCCAAACCGTTCTGTGATTCAACGCTTAATTTACTTGGTGGATCTCAAGAATAAATCAGAATAATTACCCTCTAGTATTTTCACCTTCCAGATAAATCTTTGCATTCTTCTAGACTTGTCTCTAAATAGCTGTGCTGAATGTAAAGGATTTGAATAGGAATCCTCATTCTAGGTGTGATTTTATTAAATTAACTATGGACTAGTAAAAAGTGCATTTAAATGGCTTAGTCTAGATACCTTAGAATTTGAAGCACCACCGAAACTGGAATTTGTGAATCTCACATCCTGCATAAATGGCATCACTACTAAATTTATCAGAAATATAGTATTATGTCTACTCTTTTTTTTTTTTTTACACATATTACAAAACCTTTTTTGCTGTTAACAGCCACATCATGCAAATTGAATTGCTTCGGGAAGTACTAGTTCCAAAACATTAAAACAGTTTCTTGCACGCAGGGTTTAAAAATGGGTGAGGCACTGAGAAAGACTGTCAGAAAGCTGAGCAATTTTCCCTCAATATGCTGATTAACCACAATGCAGAGCATGTTTGCCATAAAGAAAGAAAGAGTCCCATTACTCAGTACACGGACACATGTGGCTGCTGTTGTCTGCCACTACTCAGAACCTCAGGACAGATCTTTCCAGCTGGGAAGCTGATTCTGCTCTACAGGCCTTGGACAGGCTCTCCAAAATCCAGATGCAGCTCATATTCTTAATGACCACCTGGAACAGAATTTGTGTGCAGGAGGAATTGGTGGCCCTAAGAACAGCTACAGGTATCCTGCAAGACACAGGTGCAATATGCTGGCACCAAGCCTGCTCCACATCAGCAGCATAGAAAGGGAACTTTCTCCCCTCTCTCCAACAGAAAATGTTTGCTTTGGAAACAAACTGCATGGCATCAGCAGGATAACTCATTAAGCAGTTCTCATTTATGAGAAAAAGACCCCTAAATACAAGTAATACCATTTCAAATTATAACTCTGAATTTGAGTTTTTTATTTCCAGGAACTTTATAGACTAAAATAAATTCAAAAATGAACACGTTTATTAAAAAAAATAAATAAAACCTCCTTGACCTTGGAAAGCTGTCTATACACACAGAGAAGAAACCTAGAAAGTTTATTATGCCTCTTTATATATATCTAAGCCTTCCTGAAAGACTGAGACTCTCTTACTAACTTCGTAGAGCAATTTTTGCATAGACAGGGATGTCCAGGCAACCACAGAGAAACCCCATGTATTCACATGTTGAAGACATTAAACAAAGGTCTGCATCCTCCCTCCCAAATTTTACAGGGAAGAAAGGGTACAGTTACTAGAAAATTAAATTCCAGTTCTAAGAAGTGGTAGAAAATGGCTTTTATCTTGAAAATAGTAAACTAGACAGGGTACATTTCTATATTAGGAAAAACACTGCTTTTCTTGGTTTAGGTAGAGTTCAGACCAGCTCAGTGATTTTCTCCTATCACTGAATATTAGATTAAAAAACAAACAAACAAACAAACCTAAGTTGTATTTCTTATCTATTCTCTGAATAAAATATATCTTAATATCAAATTAGGATTAAATAGGAATTACTGAAAATTGGCTGCTTCATACCCAGCTTGAGGATCTAAGGACAGATCTCTGGGAAACTTCACTCTCTTGCTCACAAGGACAGTTGGGTACAAGCCATTGAGTTTGGACACCTCAATAATTCTCTTTTCAGTGTCAGACCAATAGAGATTCTTCCCAATCCAATCGACAGCCAGGGCATTGGGAACAGCTGTATTGTGGATTACCTAAAAAAGCAAAAATTACATTAATTACTCATCCAAATACTGGGAAAAGGAACAACGATTGGGCAGCTACTGATACCAGGATATTGAGAGACTGGATCTTTGATACTATGTTGATGTACAACATGTGAAAAATGTGTATTATTCACCGCTAAACACTGACACTTCTCAGGTAATGACACTTCTTAAGTTGCTACGGCAATATGACACTTTTCTCCTAGTAAGGGAGAATGGAGAACACCATGATATTGTAAATAGGAAATTCCCAACTTCTCTGCATCATGCACAAACTTTTAGGAACTTCTGATCTTTCATTTTGCATCTTAAGTTTCTGGTTTTCTCCTAATGTAAAAAGAGGGAAAAAAAAATCAAACCAAACCAACCTTTTTCTCCTTCACTATTCTGTTTTTTGCTCCACACAACAGAGTGGAGATGAGGCTTCTCTCCCCACAGCATGCCCTTGAACACATCTGCTTCTCAGCTCCCCATTTCTCTCACCAGCCTCCATCAGCACATCCTTCATTTTAATCTCACAGTAGTGCCATATGTCATCGTGACAGAGTCCATGAGAGCACTCGGCGAGTTACTGGTTGGAAAGTAAATACTGTGCTCTCCTTTCCAACATTCACGTGGCAGAAGAATGAGGAACTTCCCAAGAACTAGTTAAACTTCAAAAAGACTGCGTAGTTAAGAGACAGAAGCAATTTAGTCACCTACTGGAAAGCCTACAGACTACTGACAGGGCTGTGTTATTCTCGGGGTTTTTGATGACTTGGATAATTCTGGAACTTGAACAAACCCATCATGATTGCATGATTCAGTCTGGCTTGTCTGGGATTGCTTCATGTCAAGTGTTCAGTAATATTTGAATAGTCACAATCATTTGAGTCCAATTTCTTCTAGGCTTGAAAATTCTATTCCTGAGAAGGTCTGAGAAGGTCTGTCCTGACCTGTTGTATTCCTGATTAAGTCCTGATTAGGTCTGTGCAACCAGAACTTCAGGAAAACCCCCACAAATCAGGAAGCAATACTTGAAAATTTATGAGATTTCTTAAGCACTAATAATGGGTTTATTACTGTGGTGTACATTCTAATTTATTGTCATCTTCATCACTAACAGCGTGTGCACCAGAGAGTATAAACTTCATTTGTAAACCTGTATTATGTATAACTGAATGTGCTAGTTTTAAATTTATTTACCATTTGAAGACACGGAAAAGCCTTTAAGACAAGAAGGGATATGGTGAGATGCTTTAAATCAGTTTTATAGTTATAAATATGTAAAAGCACCTTCTCAGGTTGCTACATAATTTATCACCTTATAAAATCTTTTTAAAGAGTTAAATTCCAGGACACGCTGATTTTTTAATGGGAATAAGATATTTTATTTTCTAGCACCTTCACACTTCCAGCCTCACCGGTTTATAAATGCTTAATTGCAGCAACTGCTGCACTGCAACATGGGACATTTTATGCAGAAATGGATAACTCTGAAAATTTAGAGAGTGGTTTAGTTATCGAAACACTACACTAGACTAGAGTTATCTAAACACTACACTAGAGCATCAACCCAAGTAATTAGTCTCTCTTTCTTATGACTTTTCCTTTGGAGAGTCACTTCGACATACCCCAGTCACTGAGATCACCAGCGTGGCACTTAATGTGCCACAGCCCAGCTTTCCACTGCATTTTCCACTAACATTTGAATCCAAACTCTGCATAAAACACTCTGCTAATGTCTGAACACATCTACGTGAAAAAGCTGTCCTTTCAATTCTATAAATACGTCCTCCATGAGCAGATGCAGAAGACAAATGAGATGCCATCAGGCTTCCCAGGGCAGGGAAGCCAGGGCTGGTGTGCTGAAGAAACATCTTCTGCATTTCTACATCTTCTACATCTTGCCATCTCCCCCAGGGGAATCCGAGGCAATGCACCAAGCAGCATCCCTCACACTCAGAGCGGATCTTGTTTTAGCAAAGAGTAACACAACAAGTGCGAAGGTATTAAAATGAGAGATTCAAACTTCAGGGGAAAAACCATAAAAAACCCTCTATTATGACAAAAAACCCCATTAAATATGAAAACAGGTTTGCTGGATAACAAATAATACCATCAGCATTTAAATAATTAAATAAATATTTATAATAATTTCCTTTGAAATAATTTAATTTTTGATCATGTCAGTTATTAAGTATGTCCTATGGCAACCTAATAAAAAGTCAAAGAGCCATAAAAACTTGGCACTGGATAAAAGGTGAGTGTCAAGACTATTGGACAGATACAATATATAATTCTTTTTAATTTCTTTTCACCTTTTTTTGTTTAGCTTTCAGAGGCCAAATCTGGGCCAAGTTTTTCAGAGAAAAAACAGGTTTTGAAATTATAATAAATGGACTTATTTTCATAATTTTTGCTTTGAATTTTGCATCCTATTTCAGAAAAATTTTTGTTGACACGACCCTTGTGCAAATTCCAAAATATTAATGATGGCAAAACGAAATACCCTCCATGTCCTCATCCTAATTTTCTTCTATTGTTTGTTCAACTTTGTGAAACCTTTTCTTAGAAAACAAAATTATTAATGAATCAGTAGAAAGCAAAGCTTTTTGTATTCTTCTACGTGGTTATTAGAATTTTTTTGACTGGGAAAAATTCTTTGCTCTTCTTGAAATCGTTAAGATTAGAAATAAAGAGTCTGAGTAATCCCCAGCCCTTACATAACACTGATTCATCCAGAAGGGACAGAAGCTGAGCAAGATGCTTTGGAAACTATTTAAAGACAATAAATATGATTCAAGGATTTCATGGATTTTCAACCCCACACTTGCCTGTCTTTTTTTTTTCCCCTTCACAGGGAAAACTTTTGAGTGCATGCTGGGTTTCAGTTTTACCCCAGTGCAATCAGAGTGCCATAATTGCTTATCCACTTGTTTTTTTCCTTTTCAAGAACAGTTATTTTGGTGTGAGGGATGCAAACAAGGTGCACTGGAGCCAGTGAGTGTCAAACCCTGACTCATAAAGACCAAAGCTGCTGAGCTCTGAGGATGCGTCAGTCCATTTATTGGTGTGAGGGAACAAAATTTGCAGGATATGTTACTGCTCATTCAACTCCATGTTTCAGAAGGTCAGACATAATAGAACAAACAGAGAATTCCTTGCTGCTTATCACCAGTTCTGGGAAAATGTTCACGTAAGTTAACAAATGTGCTTAATAGCAGATTTGGGAACTTCATCCACTATGGAGGCAGAACAGACAGGCTGTGCAGAAATGGGAGTGCACTCTCACCCTTCAGAGCAAAGACACTGACTTATTTTAATTATCAACGTAGTGGAGGTGAAACAAAAACAAACTGAAGATCACAGGAAATTTTATAGGAAGAAGTAGTAGACCAGTGTATTTACACAGCTTACACCTGATTATAGCTCTTTTTTTCTTTGGCATCCTGGAAACCACATGGAACTGCCAATTTCAGTAAACTCTCAGATAAGTCATGAGGAATTTAGGTCCTAAATACAGTTCTCCTGGTCCCTATCTTTATTTCAAATAAAATATAAATGCAATTAAATTGTACTAGGACTTGCTAGCTCATGCTGTGTTTGTATTCATACACCAAAGCCTCACAATCTGGCTTAAAAGTATGAAGGAGCATTCCCCAAAACACTCAAAAATTTTAATTCTAGTAGTGACATTTTTAATCCCCAATTACCTTGATGTCACTTCCATTTAAAGACATTCTGTTTATGCGACTGCCATTTGGTCTGCTGGAATCAATCCAATAAATGAACTCTTCTCTGTAGTCAAAGTCTATTGCAATCACATTGTTCAGCCCCTAAAAACAGGGAAAAAAAAGTCCATTTATTCAAATGTTTGCATACCAACTGCTGGACAGCATTCAGAATGCAAAACACAGTTAATATTCCTAATGCTTTATTTTACTGTCTGCATATTTGTGAAGCACTTCCCTCTCTTTTCCATACATTACTTGTAAACAGAACAAGATAAAGACTGTAACAGAAATAAATATGGTGGCAAATTAACTGTCTCACTTCAAAAATGCAGATGATGTATGAAACTAAGTGAGGCTCCTGTGTTTTTCCACACTCTTATTTAAATGAAACTTAGCAGTAAATACTTGTAACTTTTTCTCAGTTTCACTGCTGATTACTACCTTTGGTATTTCTTTGGCAAACCAGATGGGCGAGCCAGAAATAGTATAATCCTGACGACATTTAAATAATGAAAAAATTTCCTTAGCAATATAAATTAATCAGGAATTCAAAATGGTGGTGTGCAAAAAGACATTAATGCTAACTCCTGAACAAGGAGGTTTTGACTTCTTAGATGCTATATTCTAGGTACTGTATATGTATATATATGTTTATATACATGTGTGTGAATACACACAGGCACAGAGGTGCTAGATAAAATAAGTGTGACAGCTGGAGATCCAGCAGGCACCTGGGAGTCTCCTGTGGCTCCAATTACAAAGCCAATACATTTTAAGAAAGAGTGGTGATTATATCTGAGGTACTCCAACAGGCTGGGAGGAGCAATCCTACAATAATGGCTTTTCATCCCAAATGGCAGATAAGGCAGAAGGGCATTGCATTCAGATGATGGCTCTTATTTCCTTATCTGTCCCATAACCTGCTGAATGTTCTGATATGTAGTGAAATCACAATTATTCTTAATATGCCAGGTTGTTGTTATCAATGAAACATGGAGCAGCGGTGGCAGAAGGAACGGATGTGGTCTGTACCCTCTTTAAAAAGGCAAGGTCAGTTAATCAATTCCCTTATCAGCCCAATGACATCCTGCTCTCAGGCAGATCAGCAGCCTCCCTCGTTAGTGTAACTCATCGCTGTGAAGGGGTGTGCTGGAGCAGCCAGCTCTGCAGTAAACAACTAAGGACAACAATATTTAATTGTACAGAAACTGATACACGGCTTATCCGCCATCTACTAGTGTGTAATTACTGTACATCTACCTTTTGATCACAACGTAGAGGAAAAGAGTGCACAAATCATCACTAAAGGAAGCCTGAAACAATCCAGTGTAGGAGGACCACTCTCATTTTTCACAAACATCATATACATGCACACGCTTTTCACAAAGCCAACTGCAGCTCTGTCATAACTGGGCTGTAAAACACTTTTCCTGTCTCTTTTTCTACAATTAGTATAATTGCAACTACAGAGAAACCCCCATCCCAAATTCTTCACCAAGGACACAACAGGTCAATGAAGACAAAACACTATTTAATACAATTTTATGCTATTCTATAAATCAAAGTCAGCAATTTGTAAAAAAAAAAAATTTGCCTTATCTCTATATATTCCACAACACTGCAAAAGTTTCCTAAAGATTGAGACTAATAGAGAAAACTGACTGCCTGCACATCTTTGGTTTCAAGTGTTTTATTTTGGGTCAGTTTAACTTCAATATTTATCAGAACATCAACTGCAGATAAAATACTTCTGTACATCTGTAACAGAGTTCTCTGTCCAGACATCATTCCCTCTCTGTTATATACATATTTCATTTAAGCCCTCCTAGCATAATTCTTCGTCATTTCACATGTAATCTGCTTTTTAGAAGGAATAGGGAAGATTTCAAATGGCATCCGCTGCCTTAGTCTCTCATCTTAAACCTGTGGGTTTGTTTCTCTTGCACGCAGCACACAATATACCCTTGGCTGTGATTTGTGTTCCCTTGGTGCCCCACTTAAAAACACGGAGATAAAAATCACAAATAATGAGGAGGAAGATTATCTACTCTGCCTTTTGAAACCCTAAGGATTTTGACGACTAGGAGTGAAGGAAATGGAAAGCAAAGAAGATACATGAGACACAATTCAAACAGTTGTACTGTTTATGTGCATTTGGAAAAAAAAAAAAAAAAGAAAAAGAAAATAGAGGAAAAAGCTGGCACATAACTCAGAGAAGACTGAATAAGCTCCTACTTTCAGCTCCGTGATTCTGAGTTTATATGAACAACTGTTAGAATGGTAATCACAGATCAAATACACAGAGAGAAGGGTGGGTTTGCCCCTCTGCCAGAGCCACTCTGGTGTTTGCCATCATCTTGTAGATGTGCAGGACAGAGCCAAATCCATCACAACACTGCAAGGACACGAGGATGTCCTTATGAGGGACATAACCCCCCTGTTCTTTGGCTTTCCAATCAAATGCTACCTTCGCAGGAGCAAAGACCAGTAGGCTCAATAGCAGAGGTATTTATCAGCCCAGTGAATTAATGTGATATGGAAAACACAGATTTTGTTCAATGGCTGGAGCTGCTTGGTCTCTAACACACCAAAGAGGAGCCCACTGAATTCAGGACTGAGGAAGCTCTGACCCTCTGCCAGCACCAGCCACGAAGAAAATTTCCTGTTTCTCCCCTCTTTTCACAGGCTTTGTAAGCAGGTACACCAGCAAAAGAGGAGAGGGGCAGGGAGGTGCAAATGAGAGGGAGTCAGAAGGATTTCAGGAGAACAGACAGACTTTCATAATGCTTGCTAAGCTTAAATAAAGTCAATGTTTCATTAAAGATGGTTAATTTCATAATTACTGTTGGGAAGACCTGAGCACCTCTCTTGTGACATTAAGGTGCACAGTCTAGTGACACAAGAAGTTACAAAAAGCCTAATGATATTGATGGGCAGTAAATAATTTCCTTGTCTTACTACAATTGATCCATTCAGTATTCAAGGAAATCAATATTTTTATTAAAACGTGTTTTGGAAATCTAATCTGAGGTAAGTAACTACACTTAGGTGAAGCATAGAAGGAGAGCAGACACTGCTTAAAATGGCAGCTCTGTATTTACTGGGTGACTTTCTATTTTTGGCAGTTTTTCACCTTTTTTTTTTCTCTGTTATAATGATTTAGAGTAATTGCTTTAAAAATTAGAGTTATATAAAGATGAAAGTTCACATTCTGTAATACCATAAATATTGGGATTGTCTGTCTGAAAATAGGTTTAGATTATGACAGTAAGAAGCCCAAATAATACATGGCCAAATAGGTGAGGTTTTTGGTTTGTTTTTTAACTGAAATAGACAAATTGCACAAAACATATTGTGATGGAAGAGGATCACAAATAACAATTTTTTAGTACATCAGAATGACTGACGAAACAACTGCCTGAGCTTTAATCATGTCAAATCCAGACAAAAGAGTCAATTTAAAGTATTGTAAGAACTCTGAAGGCACTGCAGTTGTTCTGTGGTGCACACAACGCCAATTGTAGGATGATGTTTCTGTCAGTTGCAAACTTTAGCAAAAAATAAAAGTATTGAGTTAAACTTAGAGCATGGTACTATGGTTATACCTGTTTCAACAAAGTGTAGTTGGATCCATCAGTGCTAATTTTTCTTATTTCATGATGATCAGCCAGAATTAAGAAAGGTTCCTCATCTAAACCCCGGGAGAAAGAATATATTAGACTAGCTTTTACGTTAATTTATGGAAAATCAGGAATACAATGCTGAAATACAGATGGTTTGAAAAATAAATGTTACATGCTCTGATCAATGTTATGGATGAAAGAAATATTTAAAACATTCAAATGCTCCAAGAAAGATCAATGATGCAGTATAAAAATGAACAAAGCAATCAATTAGTATATCTTTCAATGCAATTTAATTCTTTTGCCTTTGTAATATGGGAACCACACTGTATTTTATCCTAATTTAATGTCAGAGATTAAATGGGAAATATATTTCATTCCATATGTTTTAATTTCAACATTTCCTTTCAAATAACACTGACTATTAATTGTTATGATTGCAAACCGAGCATGTTTTGCTTTTTGAGATTTCAATACTCTGAACAGGATAGTGATAAAGAAACAGCTGTTTATAAAAACCATGATTGTCTAATTCTTAACTGAAGTCAGATTTGTTTTTTTTTAACCCTGGTCTTCTGATTTATAAAAAATATTTACTTTCAGATACTCATTCATGACGTCACTGAAATATGTCTGACAGTGACATATATAATAGTAATTTTTTTTAAAGCTGTCTTTATTTTAGTTCTGCTAGGAGTGACCTCAAATAAATTGTAAAAAGAAAGTTACCAGTGATAATTAAAAATGTATTAAAGGCTTTGTATCTACTGCTCATGCACTCTAGAATGCAATGTGTTTTCCAGCCCACTCTGCTCCTGTACGGAACACACTTGCATTTTTTGTTCAACTCTTAAGACATTCTCCAGTTCAAAAATTACTTGAGGCATCATCCTCAGCCCTGACTCGTGGCCTGTGGGGAACGGCTGCAATGCTCTGCTCTCTTGTAAAAGCCTTTAAAGCAAATTATGCAAAAAAAAAAATCAGCATTAGGCCAAACGTCCCCATGTTGGCCCCTCCTGGCAGCAGAGCCATCCCTGTCACAGCCCCATGGCTTTGCCACGGACTCTTTTGAAGTTTGATTTATTACACCTCAACAAACAGCTCTGATGTGCTCCAGCTCCCCTCCTCCTCTGAGTGCTCCACAGCTTCTAAATGTGCAGGTGGCGTGGGACGTGGGGGGCAGGAATGCAGCAAAAACAGCTGCTGGAGTCCTGCCCTCTCCTGTGTCTCCTCTGGCTCTCAGGGAAGCCCTGAGGCTGGAATATGAGGCAGACAGAGGTTCCAGCCCTCTTGTCATTTGGAAAGAACACTGAAAGCTTGCCCGGGCTGTGAAGGAAACTCGGCAGAACACAGCAAAACAGGGTTCCTGTTCCTTTCACTGATCGAACCAATCCCACCCACTGCAGCACATGAGAACACCCTCAGAGGCGTGAGGGAATAACCAACGCTCTCACATAGCCTGTGTAACACGTGGAAGACTGGAGGATTTAATATGCCATAGGAATAACAGAATTTGCATTTTCTATTATTTTCTCCTGTTCCTCCTTTTCAGATGAGGAAGCTTGACATACATTCTAATATTCTAAAGATGATGAAAGCTCATCATAGCCATGCTATTATCATGTGACTCAGAAGTAGAACTAAGTGATGTAATTTAAATTTTCTAATACTTTTTCTAATAAACTTACTAATTCAAACTTTCAAAAACCACTGTATCTATTTACTACAAATGAGCTGAGGACAATACATACTAAAAATATAACTTATTATTACATTCAGACCCAATCACATTCCTATTTTATATTGAAGAAATAGCAGATTCAAAGTAACTCTGTTTTTATCTTGCACAGAAAGGTAACACAGACCTTGGGGCTAAGGTTTTTTTTTTTTCACAAATTATTTGGCTACAGCTGTAGATTATAAAAACATTAAATAGTAATACCTGAAAGGGATTTGCAGCCGTTTGGGTTATCAGGCTGTGTTTCATACCCTTCTGCACACAAGCATTTGTAGGTTCCGTAGGTATTGATGCATTGCTGGCTACAGGGAAATCCAGATGAACATTCATCAATATCTACACAGGTTCTGCCATCATCCTTCAGGAGGAATCCAGGCCAGCATTTGCACTGGGAAAGAAAACCAAACACATTCATTTCTAATTCTCTTTATTATCTGTGTGTACTTTCTTCTGAATATGTTAGCATCATAAACTTTTTATGTATCTCATTTTTTCAAGTAACAGCTTAATTACTTTGCTCCTTGTATGGTTTACAGGAGGCATATCTACTTTTCCTTTCCAGTATTGCTGATGTAATCCTAAGCACCATTTCCTCCAAAAAACCCCAAAGAAAACCCTGTAGAATAAGTAATTATTCTTTCTACTTTAACTGAAGAAAAAGTAAAGCACACATTTTCAAAAATACAGAAAGGATTTTTCCTTGAAAAAAATGATGGATGGACCCTTTGGAGTTCTTCATTTTCAATTATACATGTGTTTTTTGGTAGAGATAGACAGGTTTTAATTATTTTCCCTGGAATCATTGCTATCACCCAGCAATCTGTGCAAGCAGCACAGCAATGTGAATGAGAACCCTTGAGGCTGATGAGGAACTGGAGGTGGACAATTCTTGTGGATGCCTTCTAAGTCAGAATATTCTCTGTTTCTCTGATATTTGGGTCTGATGATGACCCCGGCAAGTTTATCACATGCATTTTAAAAGATCCAAAATACAGCTGGTCAGAGGGCTTTTGAATCAGGGGGATAAATTTTATCTATAGAAGACTTTGTGTCATGTTCCCTCCTATATTCTCCATTTCTCTCTGCAGAGATCCAGGACGTGCTTTCTCCACCACTTCAACAAGGTTTCTGTTGAACCCAACAGCTCTTGAGTCTCTGTCTCAACCCTCACAGTTCCAGAGGGTTGAATACCTGCAGATCTAAGCCATGCTGCACAGACTTTATTTAGTTCTCAGGGAGCCAATGTTCAGCTGAAAAGATGAAACTTTGGGAGTGCAGTCAGGGTTACTTCAGAGTTAAAACCCTGAAAAAAGTCTTTCTTCCAATTTTAGCTACTATTTACAGGCTACTGCAGTCTGTTCCTCTCTACTTGAGGAGGCCAAAGGGCAGATTCAGGTGATTCAAAAAGCATCCTCACATGCAGACAATGAACAGGTTTATTCTGCTGCTAAGGTGATATTACTTTGTTTAAATATTTCTGTAATGTAAAGGCTCCGTCTTGGGAAAAAAAAATTGGAGAAAACCACTATTTCTGCTGTTCATTCTTACGCATTGTTAAACTTTTACTCTTTGATTTTCAGTGCTCTGTACACACCAGTATGATTTGTTGTATTTAAAGCATTGTATGATCTTTTCCATAGGTTTAAAGTATGTATTGTACCATTTTTTAAATACAATTGGGAGTTGTTTGCTTATAGGAAATAAAAATTTGAGTGTTCTTAGTAACGTAAGCTGCTTCACTAGAAGGAGGTACCACACAGTGGGGCTTTATTATACTCATGCAGTAGTTAAACCCTTAAGAACTAAAAGTTTGCATTATATTTCACCACATTTTGCAATTATTCACCTTGTATCCAACAGGAAGGTCTTGACAGTCTTGGGAACAGCCACTGACTTTCTTACTGAGGCATTCATTAATGTGGCAGCTTTTCTCATCAGACCCATCACTGCAATCTTCTTTGTTATCACAAACCTCACTTTGAGGAATGCACTTGCCATTTTTGCACATAAAAAAAGAGCTGTTACATGACTGCTCTGGAAAACAAAAAAGAAAACACAACTTAGTGTCATCTATTAGTATTTGGAATTAGCTTTCTCATGTATCAGCTGCTGCATGCACATGAAATGAAACAACTGTGTAACAGCTGAATATTATTGACAGCATTATAATAGCTTTTCACTTTTCAGTGTCTTTAAAAGTTGTTCCTCTCCTGGAAAAACATGTGAAGACATCAACCCATAACTCTCTCCAATATATTCGGTTTTATATAATGGAGAACACTCTACATCACCTCTGGACAAAATACAGTTCTACAGTTTCCAAAAGTTAAAAAACATGGGTTCTCCGCCCTGTATGAGGTGTTTAGTAATACAACTGACTGAATTTGGATGCATTCCTTGTCTAATGACCTGCACATATGGTTTTCCCTGTTTGGCAAAACTTGAATGCATCATTTCCGCTACATTCAGATCCTTCAAAGAGCAGTTGAAACATTTAAATGAATTTAACGTAGGTGTGCTGCCTCACCTCACAGCAGATGAGTGTTTTCCATCAAAATTGGTATAAAGAACCTGGCTACACAGCAATGCAATCCTAAGGTCTAGACAGAAGAATTAGTGTTTCAGAAAGCCACAGAATGGAACACCTCATGCAGACCAGGACTGATTTCCCTCTCGAAATCCAGTCAAACCTCAGAAAACTTATAAAGCAGAAAATATCAATAAAGCCAATAGCATTTGGTCAATAATTTACTAATAAAATTAAAGCAGTGTTTATTATTTATAATGAGAGCACCTTTACATCCCCTTTTTTATGATCTCCTTCTGTGTGATGAGTATCTTGAACACAGTAAACATTTTAAGACCAAGCTAGAAACTTTGGAAATTACTATATTAATATAAACTTATTTTAGTATCAACAGGACTTATGCATTAAGGAAGTGCCTGCTATTTTATTCCATAAGAACTGGTGACTTGAACTGTGTGAACTGAAGTTTTGGATGCTCAGAACACTTCCTCCTTGCAGGACACGAGCAATATCGCCACGAAAGCACTGGAAATTTAAGCTATGAGGTTTTACATTTGCTAACTTAAACCCCTGAACCATCGCTCTCAAAAAAGAAAGGTCACACGTGTTCTTCAGAGAATTACACACAAACCTGAACTTTTGCACTTGGTGTTGATAGGTGCTTCATCAGAGTGGTCTGGGCAGTCAAAATCCCCATCACACTGCCACTGGGAATTCAACAGGCACCGTCCATCAGCACAGGTGAACTCTCCAGGACGACAGCGACGATACCCTACAAATACAGCAACCAATCACCTCATGTTTTCTCTCATAATTTCAATATAAAATTCTGCATATTTGAGGCAACACAGAGAAAAGTAAATTTTGCTCCATAAAGAGATGCAGATTGTTGTGCTTGTACACGAGTGTCTACCAGCAGAGAGAGGAATCTAAATTCTCCTATGCAACACCATAGCCATGATACAATTCACAGAGATGTGAAACATATTTATGTAGCTCTCAATCATAAATACCTTTTCTTTTTGGTATTATTTCATTTATTGCTGTTATCAGGAAATAGCTTAACAATACCCAGCAAATATTTTTGTGGTGTGCTTACGGCTGTGTGCCATCCCTTTAAAACATGCAGGACACCAAACCATTGTAACCACACTAAACAAACATTTTCTAAGATGGCCACAAAATTAATACATGTAGATTGGATATATTTTCAAAGTAAAAGTGGATTGTGGATTTCTGGATTTCTAACAACAAATATATATATGTATATATAATGAAATAATAAAACCACAAACAGGCATGTGCTTCTTAGAACACAGTGGTTTAACTGAGGTTTCTAAAACCAACAAAGCAGTAGAAAAACTTAGAAAAGTCATCACAAATATAGCTTTTTTTCTGTTCAACTTTAAGTAATTAGTTATTAGGATTTCATTAAAAAGACAGGCTTATACAATGGACTCAAAACTTGTATCAAAGAAATATTCAAGGATTAGAATGACTGTGAACTTTTAATAAAAATTAAAAAATTTTTGCTTCAATCACCAGTCCCATTTTTGTATTATTTCTGAACAGTACTCTACAAAAGAACAAGAAAATATACCTTTCAATTACACAAAAGGAAAAAATAACAACAACCAAACTAAAAAAAACCCTGAATTTTTAAATATATTCAATTAATTCAGCTTTTAGGAACCTACTTCAAACCAAATTTCATGACAGGTCAGTAGACTGGTGGCTGAAGAGTACCTGGGTTGTTTTGGCTCTCAGGATGGAAAAGATTTATCTCTACAATCTAACAGTGCTATGATCAGGCTCCTTGTTTGGCATTCAAATCAGAAACCACAAGTCAAAATCCTGGGGAATGACATGGTTTAATTTTAAATCCCAGCACTGCCCTGGAAAGTGTGGTTTGGAATTTGACTCCTACTTGTTACAGGCAGTTCCCTTTCCCACAGAAGAACGCAACCCTTTGCTAAAGGTGCAGTGGAACAGTTCCACCACACCAGCCACACACCGAGGTGTGAGTGTGATCACCAGTTCACAGAAAACTGCGTGGAAGCAGCGCAGCACAAACATCGCTGCAGAGCTGTTTCCCCAGCAGAAATCACACACAGCCAGTGCCCCAAGGCAGCTCCCTGGTAAACTGGATTAGGACTTCGTAAAATCTCCTGCTCCTTTCGCTGTTGTCTCCTTCTCTTTCCAAAAGTCTGCCAAAATAACACTGGTTTTTTGTCAGTATTTTAAGGGGCATGTATAGTTTTAGAGTGTGTGTATAATGCTATAGAAAATAAATTAAATACACCAGCAAGAAATTATAAGCATGAAGAAAAAAAAAAAAGGCAATTTCCAAAGTTTGTGACTGTTGAGTTCTAAACAGTTATTGAGGTATTGAAGACTGGGCTGGGGCAGGAGGTGCACACAACTGCCCTCTGTATCTGTGTGCTCAGAACCTCTTGGGACTAATTATAAAATGGTGTTTGAAAACCCCTAAGATCTATAAATTTTGCGGCTGTGATTTTCCCACTCTCTTGCTGCTGATGATATTGAATGTGTAACTCACTGATTTCCTGGTAATTATCTGTCATTAATAAATCAATAAGCATGCTTTTTCTCACAATCTTCAGGTGTCTGCTCACGTCATTTATGCACATACCCCCTTCAGATGGCGTGCATAATAAAGACATCTATAATATACAGATATTTTCTAGCTATTTTCTGTTGTGGCTCTCATTTCTAAAGCAAATTTAAGAGTAAATAATCAGTATAGATTTTAACAGCATGATAATCATCAATTTTTCCTGTTGGAGGGAATATTTACTCTATATTTTCCATAAATATTATTTATATAGATTAATGTTTCTGAGTATGGCCCACGTACACAGTACAGACATTCAGATAATATAAGAAACCCTAATTTAATGTGAATGGGGAAAATTAAACACTCACATATGGTTATAGCTGATATTTAAGTGTATTGATAATCATGACAGATGTGTGTCATTATTTGACAGAAAAAAACCCCAGAAAGACGAAGACAAAAATACATCTAATAAAGATATACTTATTAAACAAGAAACTCTACAACATACTTTTAAAATTCTCTTAAATATTCTTAGCAATCAACTTTAACACACTACAGGAAATAATCTGTCACTGAAGCCCCAGATCCAAGTTAATCCCAAGACGTATTAATTAATGCATAATTTAAAAGTGAGAATTAAAACAATTATTAAAAATGAAGAGCTTTCTTTTTCAGTAGTGCCTTCAAGTACTAGACCCTGAAGAATGCCTTACAGTTAAGAGTCTGAAATTGTTCTATTTACTCTATTTTTGTTATACTTGCCACATTCCAGGGATTCATCCGATCCATCTCCACAGTCGTCATCGTGGTCACAAACAAACTGCTTGGGAATGCAGACTTTGTTGTGGCACATGAAAGCATTCTCGTCACAAGTGTTATTGGGAGCTAAAGGAAAATACAGCACAAAAAAAAAAAAAAGAAGAAAGAAAGAAATTGAGAACAATCAGGTGCACAGCCGATTTTCTTACACAAAGATGAAACGAGAAGAGAATTTGAGTGAATTCAATGGAAATCACCAGAACTTTTTATTCGGATAAAAAGCATCACACAATTCAATACCAGAAAAATCTACTCATCACAAAGAAAGCTACAGAAGTAAAGACCAGCTGAAATCTCCCGTAATCCAAGACAGAAAAGCTTCAGAAGTTAATGCTGTCTATGACTAAACCGAGGTCTGGCTCTGAAGAAAAGAACATTTGGGAAGAAGAGATGTCCTTCTGCTCCTGAACAAATGCTCCTTTAAGTCCATAAACATTCAAAATGTATAGAACATATTTAAATACCATTTTTACACATTAATAAAACAATCCCCTCCAGTGAAACTATTACTGAACTCCTGACACTGTTAATAGAAACGTGTCTCAGGAGACTGGAAGTAATATTTTACAGGGCAAGAGATCTTCAGGATCTGAACAATTAGCCAGAACAAACTGAAGACAGAACTTTCATCTCCCTTCTTGATGCACAACCTCCCTGACATGAGCAGCAGCATTTTGTTCAGGAAGAGCAACAAAACTGCATAGTCACTAACGTGCTCATTTCCAGCAGTAAACAGGCTGCCTAACGCCTGTGACGTGCCACCCACACACCCTGACCTTCAGCTGGGCTGCCTTGGGGTGTCTCAGCAGAGCCCGGAGGTGTCAGGCTGATTAAAGAGTTGAAGGATCCTGCTCGGTGTGCTCACACATGGGCCTGAATCTTCACCAGCAAAGCAGACATTACAAAGGTAAAGCAGCATGGAAATAACATTTTCTTTTTGTCATGCAAACCTACCGCAGCCTGCTGTGGACAGCTCGTCGCTTCCATTGGGACAGTCCCGCTCCCCGTCACAGAGCCAGTGCTGGGGGACGCAGGCGTGGGAGCCCAGGCAGCTGAAGGTGTCTGCAGCACAGGTCACTGAGCCTGGGGAAACACGGCAGGGGAGCCCTCAGCACGGAGCCATCCCAAACCCTCAGCTGGAACAGCCTCACCCACCTTCTTATGGGGACGGGTAAGGATTAAAGGGGCTTATTTTAAAACGTGACGTTGTTCTGCACGTTATGATAAACCTGCTGGTTAGGATTGTTTTACAGTCAAATTGGGACCATCTGCTATTTCTTCCATTCTTTTAATTTATTCAGCCTCCTAAATTTCCCACACTTTGTGAAAACTATCCAGCACGTAAATTTTTCAAGCCAGGTTTGGTCAGTAAGTTTGACTGCACATTTGGACTGACTGAACAAAGGAACTGATCTTGCAGAACTCATAACCCCTGCGTCACCAAACTTTATGCCAGGAAGACAAAGGCGTTCAAAATTGTGTTAAACAGAGAAGACAAAAATGTGTACCAAGTACAGCAGTAGTGGGAGTAAAAAATATCTGACAGTTCTGATCCAACTAACTCAACATATTGTTTACCTAACTTTTTTTTTAGCTATTCTTTAGATAATATTATATCCTAGAATTAAACTTACTCCATTTGGAAGTAAATTTTTGTGCAATACATCACTTAATTTATTCTCTGAGATAAGTTAAATATACTTCACTAAAAAGGACATGGTGTATTTTCTGCTAATTAGAAATTAATAAAATATTAAAGTATTTTAAAAAATATTTTCTGTCCTACTTATGCAAAAGGGGCAAATTTTCCTTACTTATACTAATTTGCCTTTTTTTGATATTTCTGGGGTTGAAATTCACGTTGAATAAATACTGATTTTTAAAGACTGAAATATCAGAAGTTATTTTGATCTCTTTTCTCCTTGCAATTCAGCTCCAACACCTGCTCCTGAGGAGAAGCCTTAACTCTCCCTTCTTCATAACCAGTGCAAATTTTTCCCTCTTTGAAAGACTTTAGTGTCCTAAATAATTAATATTTTACCATATTGGAACAGTATAAGTTCCACCTCCATCCTTTTCATTCGATGGCATTTCTACATCTATATTTGATTAAGAAACTACTTTAACAAACCAGATTTCTTCTCTGCCTACTTAACACTTTCAGTTATCAACAATATTTTTACTGTGATAACACACTGGAAATATGGAGTAAACACTCTTTGTTAAATGGACTTTAAGTAAGAGGATTTTTGAAAAGGAACATATATTTAAGAGTTAAAAGCTGAAATTTTACAAAGAAACGTAAAATACAGAGAATGACGGAATGTATAAAATCAGTAAATTGTGACAGTATGACTTGGCACAATATGGTTTTCCTTGGAAAAGAATTTACTAACACATTTCCAGTCCAATGAGCCCCAGAATGAGAACAAAATTTTCAATTCCTTGTGCACCTTGAAGGGTTTGGGAATGTGAGAGAAATGTCATGCAATACATGCTTATGGTATTAAAAATTTTAGAGGGAATAGAAGAAAGAGCTAGGAAAAAAAAAAAAGCCAAAATACAACAACTTTAGGATCTTTGAGCACCTGGCACTCAAATGTAAAACTCAAACAGGGCTTTTACCTCAAGGATAGGAACTGGAGAAAAGGTTGGCTGTCCCACCCAGCCTGGTTTGCCATTCATAACTCTACTGATAAAATACACACAAACCATGCAGTTCCCATAAAAAGGAACCTATCTGCTGGTTGCAGGGGGCTGAGGGAGGAGACCCCTCACACCCTTCGGAGATTCTGTCCCCGTTCCCTTCCCAGCCTCTCCTTGGACCGCGTGGTCTCTCTCTGGTTACGCCTGATGTGCCACAAGACAGACCTGAAAGGATCCTACTCACCACAAACGGCATCACTCTCATCGGAACCATCTCCGCAGTCGTCCTCACCATCGCAGGCCCACTGCCTGGAGATGCACTTGTTTGCAGAGCAAGCAAACTGATTCCACGAGCAGGACGAATCTGGGGACGACACCAGGCACTGCATTTGTCAGGTTCACATCATCACTGCGTTCCCTGAAGCTCCAAGAACCGTTTAGGAATTTTTTCCTCTGCTCCTCTCTCTCCTCCCAGTTTCCATGTATTAAAAAGTTTAGACACAGTAAAATCCTAATTTTGTTGTTACTCAGCATGGTATCAGTTTTTTGTCACAGAGTTTGCATTCACCAACACATTCATAAAAATAAACAGCGAAACATTCCAAAGGCATTCCAATATTTTCAAACATTTTGTAAGTGGGATGGGGATAAACACTTAAAAAAGCTGAAATCTGGTTTGCATATTTAACATAGATGTTACAGCTACAGGGAGCTGCTTTATTTGGGTAGAGGACAGAGAGAGCAGAGTTCAAATTTTCCAACACAGTCTTCCTCATGGTATTCCAGTATTTAACTTCATCTTTTAAAGATTTCATGTTATCTTCTCTCACAAGAAAAATTGATGTGTGTTTGCTTTATCCCATTTAGACTTTTGTATACATTGAACATAAAAACTTCTGCATTTCAAAAACAGACTCCAAAAATGCTCTAAATCAGTGCTATTCTTTTCTGAAAAATTCAGATCTTCCGTGTTTCCCAGACTTATTTCTTTAAGAATAAAGTCTATTTTGTTGCAACTGAAGACAACAAATTTTAATATTAACATTAAAATAATTTTAGGTAATGAAATCTGAGTTTAAAGAAGAGCATTGTAACAGGTATCTCAAAATGGCTAAGAGCAGTCAATGGGAAAAGTAGAATTGACTTAACCCCTTTCCCTTTTGCCCACAAAAATCAGCTAATTCAGTTTACAATATTGTACACAAGTGAATAAAACCTGGAAACGTAAACACCAAGTTATGCTTGACACACGTGGCCAACAGAAAAGATTCTGATTGTCACAGTGCACAGCAGTTCCTAATTTTGAAGATATAAGATAAAAATATACAACGTAAACTGCAGACCAAATATGGAAGCATGCTAATGGGACCTGGGTCATGAAGAGAGTAATATAAAATGTTCAGTCATGGTAGGAAGTAAAGCAAAAAACACACAAAAACTGAGAAAAAATGAATTTCAGGTTTTATGTAAATAGAGAATAGGAAAATTTGACACTGCTTTTTGCTGTTCTGGTACAATTTCATTACAAGAATAATCCATTCAGGTAATCCATACAAACTGAAGTGAAAAGCCCAGCTCTCACTAGGAATAAAGCCAACCTGCTTTGTGACTCAATTAGGTAAAATTGAATCTGAAAAGATCTGAGAGAGAACAGACCCTAATCCAGTTCGCAGTTCATGCTGTATTTTATTTACCTCGCTCCTGTCATTACTTTAAATAGTTATATCTGTATATATATCCTCTGATGCAAGGGAATACCTGTTTTGATGTTTGGGTATTTCCTGTTGGGGTCCAGATACTGATGCAAATTCATTATATCAATAAAACTCTTCTAATGAGGAAGTGTGAAGAATTAGTGGAATCGTTAAATATTAAACTAATAGAAAACTCTGTATACAAATATATCCTTAAGAGAAAAAAAAAATTAAAGGGCTTTCACTCCGGCATGAAATAGAATTTAAGGTGTTGACAACTTGAAGTATTAGAGTTGAATCTGAAGATACAGCATCAAAGAATTTTTTATATAATCTACGAGATATAAATGGACACTTTGCCAAAGTGCATTAGTGACTGGAGAAATACAAATAAGACAAAATGCTCACCACAGTGCAATTCATCTACTCCGTCCTCACAGTCTTTCTGCCCATCACAAAGCCAGGTGGTCAGAATACATCTTCCACTAGGACAACCAAAATAATTTTCTTCACATGTGGGTTTGTTTTGAACTGTGATAAAATAAAGAATGTAATGTAAAATGGTCTCTACTAGTATGATTAGGAGCCTAATACATTTCTGCTAAATTTCTGAACACTGATGGACAAAGTGTTTATGCCTAAAAATGAAAAAAAAAAAAAAAGTAAATAACTTGTGTTCATAAAAATTAAAAAAAAAAAGTGATAGCTAGTTAGTTTAGGGAGCTGGAATAGTTATTTTTTTATTTTTTTAGAGAAGAATCAAAGCACAGCTCCAAACTAAATCAAAAGGCCTATAGAGGAAAGTAGCTCAAGTTTACAGGTTTTGAGGTCAGGCAGGTCAACATTGCTTGTTGTTTTACACCAGCTGAAGAAACTGCCCTTCTGATCTTTCTGCTGTCCCTTACAAGATAATCTAATTGTGGCAGTATTTTTGTCACTGGGAGAAGCTACAAGTCTGATGCATGCACCGACTGACAGGAGCTACACCAGCGATGCTGGAGCCAGAGGTTTAGACTTGGTCGGAAATTAAAGAACTTCTCCCTTCTCTATTTCATTCTGTGGACTCAGAAAGTAATTTAAAATCTGACTTTCATGAATGCTTGGAAACCAGGTGTGAGGAGAGAAAACGTGCCACATATCGAGTTTCGTGATGCAAGCACAAATATCAGTCTAATAACAGCTTGTTTTCAAAATCTTAAGCAAGGTCCTGGAAAAACCCAGGACAGAGTTCCAAGCACTGGAAACCACTGAAACTCTCTGCTGTGGTTCTCATTATTCCCTCAGTGGACTGAATTTAATTTCAGACACCTCTCTTTTAAAAGGAAAGTCAAAGTAAACAGTTATGGCTTCTACAGCTGTATGAATGAAAAAAAAAAAAGAATAAAGAAGGAAGTGGGACATCTGTGATGACTGGGTAGATATTAAGGATTCTCTAAGTACAGCTACCCTACGTGAGGATTTTGCTGCAATTTTCTGTAAGAACAATGACACTGAACCAAACTGCTAATGGGAATTGCAATATCTGTAATAGAAACAACACTCAAAAACCTAATGTACCAGAGCCGGTCAGTTTTGAATGGAACGGCAAAGGAAATCACATGGTGGGAATGGTATTGCTTCCAAGTCAAGGGAGGAGTGATCCAGGCAATTAGTCACACATTAAAATGATGGAACATTTTGGCACACATTTGGAATTCAGAGAGAAGTAATACAACTAAATGGACGGTGGAATAAAATGCACATTAGTGTACTTATGCAACATTAGTTTACTGAAGCTATAGCCCACTGCCCTCAGAATTTTCCTTGGTATGGGAAAAAAACCCCTTTCTTTGTATGGAAATACAGCAAATCTAAGATATTTTGAGCTTAATGGAGGGTTATATACAATAAATTTACATAATTAAGAGATAATCTGGAGAATGTAGAGATTGGAATGGAAACTCTAACTTAATATGGATCTATTCTATAGGATTGATGGAAATTCCTAATGTCAGGTTGGCTGACAGTGTTGCTCAAGTCCCAGGTTTCTCTGGATCCTGGTAATATTTTCATCATTAAATTTGGCACAACGCATATGAGAATTCTAATAAAACCTTCTGGTGACAGGACTATCACACAGAAAAAGAGAATATTAAATGTAAATAATCAGATTATGTCCACTACTAGGCAAAAACTTGATGGCATTGAATAACATAAAATTAGAAGTTTTAATTTTACAAAGTAATAAAACATATTATATAGGAACTATTCACTTTTATTAAATGCTTATTCTTAGATGAAAGAGTTAGTGGTCAAGAGGAGGTTAATTTCACTCTGGAATAAATAAATTATAAAAACAAATAGAAATAAAAATGTTTATATTTTGTACTTAATGTTCTCAAACTCAAATGAGGGGCTCTGGATAAAAATGGAACAAACACAAAAATGCCCTCCTTCGTTAGGTAAGAACCGAATATTGTGAATAATTCACTGGTTAACATTAAATATCGAGCAATAACCTCAGTCCTGAGTCTGGGGCTCAAGCTGTCATGATCCCTTTCTCCTGGCTGAAGACCAGAACTATCAGAAAAGCAATAACCCTGGATTCTACCCTGGCAGCCTATTCCAAGGACCTCCACCAAATAAAAGTGAAAGTAAAACAAGTCAGCAAGAAAAGACATACCACCCACTAAAGCAGTAGCTAATTAAAGTTCCTGAGTGATTATGCTGATGCTTGATGAGCTTGACATTTTAATGACTTATGTTTTACTTAAATAAAAATGATAAATGACAGGCCTAACCTGGAGGAAACAGAAAGCTAGACATTACAGTTTGCTTCAGAAAAAAAAAAAATCAGTATTCGTTTGTAATAATTTGCATAATCTGATGAAACACACAAAAAAAGGTGAATAAACTGCATCCAGCATTATATTAATCTCTATGTTAAATAAACAAGTATTGACTGACTAAACATTTTGCAACACAATGAGAAACACTCCCCCCCACCCCAAAATAAGACTTTTATCTTTTTTAAAAAAGTAAATTAATGGGGTTTTGTGGGTTTTTTGGTGGGTTTGTTGGGTTTTTTTTTAAACATTTTCACAGTTACCTGGGCATTTCAGCTCATCTGTATAATCTCCGCAGTCATTAGATCCATCACAAATCCATTCTGGCAGTATACAGAGGGAAGTCGAATTACAGCTGATAAATCCCGAAGACTTTATCCCAAGTTTATAGAAGTAAGCACAGTTTGTATTATCTGGAAAGAGACAGCAAATTACCACACACCCAACACAGAGCGAGGGCCTGACGGTTTAATTTTCACGCTGAGCTCGAGGAGACCACGCAGGTGTCGGTATCCCAAGCAGCAATGCCCGGGAATTAAGTGCCACATAACAAGGACTAATCAGGGAGCAGATGCTGCGAGGGAACACAAACACAAACTTACTGCAGTTCTTTTCATCGGAAGCATCTGCACAGTCAATGATCTGGTTGCACTGCGCCGATCTCCCAACGCAAACCCCATCTGCACAGCGGAATTCTGTCGAGGCGCACGCCGAGTCTGGGACATATGGTTATAGAGGATGTAAATTCGCCTGCTAAACAGACTCTTCAGATGCACATTATACATATGATGATGTTTAAGGCTTCTGCCTTGCAGAATGAGGCATGAAGAACTCACTGTACCTTCCAGCAGACATATGATTTTATTACACCTTATAAGTTTCTAATTTTTTAATTTATTTTTTTAGCCTAAAGGTGTCTCCAGGTCATTCAATTCACTTTGAGGTAGTCAATAACTGAGGAAGGAAGAAGCATTTTCAGGACCATCCATGAATCTCTCAGATTTATTTCTTGTAAAGCCAGCTTGGGGTTCTCGCCTATATGTTTTTCCCTCTACTTATATTTAGGTAAATGATTAAAAATCACTTGGTGCCTTCAGAAAATGCTAATTACTACAGATATCTAGCTTTTTAGTTTTCTGTCTTGTGGAATAATATCCCCTCCAACCTTTCTGAATTGTAACTAAGGATTTGTGTTGTCTGCTAGCTGGTCTTCATGCATTGGTTGATGCACAGATATAAATATTCATGTTGTAAGACAAAAACTAAAAAACAATTCAGATACAAAAAGGAGAACATTTCTAGTAAGTTTTGCAAAGGACACAGACATTGCCATGCATCCGAGAAGCAGAGAAACAGAGCATTTGCTGCTTCAAAGAAGAAGCAGCTGCAGAGAAGAAATCACCCATCTTTCAACATGTCTGCATTAAAGTTACTCTCTCTTTACTTCACAGAAAAAACAGCACCTGTATTTTATATTTTATACATATAAAATATTATATATAATGCATATGCACTTTTGATATTTTATTTTATAGCCCAAACCACTCTCCTCCTAGAAGACTGTAGCTGCAAACCAAAATCAGCCTTTATATCAATCCCATCATATGATTAAATCACACGTTATTTTCCAGCTACTCCTATTTGCATAATAAGTATTTACAAAGCAATATTCCGAGATCACCTGGGACATTACTGCCATTTACCTTTACAGTCAAATTCATCAGAGTTGTCACCACAGTCATTTGCCCCATCACAGACTTTGTGACTGGGAACACAGCGGCGATTGGAGCACGGCTTGAAACCCTTCCGACAGCCTCTGTTTTCTGGAAAGTTAAATACAAGCACGTGAGTGGATTGACAGCTAACGAAAAGAGCCTCACACTCAATCCAAACAAACATTCCAGAAAAATATTTTGATTGATGATGCATTTGAAGCTACAAGGAAAAAAGGTCAGGAATTGTTCATCTATTATGCAGCAGAACTTGGACTGATAAAGGGATAAAGAACAATAAATGAAAGCATGATGAGAAAGAATGACTAGAAAAAAAGAAAAAGGAAAACTTAATTCCCAGTTTTCATTAACTTATGCGCTTTAAATGCCTTTGTTTTGACATACTTCTTTGGGGAGAATGTTTGCATATGGCATCAATATCATCATCATATAGAATGAAGCAGACCAAATCTGGCCTAAACCAAACTAGGAATGAATGGAGAATAAAATAACAACGAATATTAGCAGAGAAGTTTCTGGATTTCTGAGCACCAATACCAGCAGCGTTCCGCTCAAGAACGCTATTGAAGAATGCATAAATTTTACATATAATATGTTTGAAAATTCAGGACTCATTTACTAAAGCCCTAATGATTGCACAAGTCACAATAATAATGTTCACTGCATTACTTAATCAACAATAATGAGTCCAGCATCCTGTTGTTTATCAGATTCAGAAAGCAACACCCTGTATATGACCTAGTGCAGGCCAGGACCCCAGTTCTCCCTGCTCTTTTCCCAGTGTGTGGCAAAAAATTTGCTACGATTGATTTAATTGAGGCAAAATGTTCCCCGGCACACTGCCAATTAATATAATGTCCTTCATAAAATTGTGTGGCAAATCCATGGAAAGACAAATTGATGGCTCTCAGAAACATGGAATCATGGAATGGGTTGGAAGGGACCTTAGAAACCATCTCCTTCCACCCCAGGCCATGGGCAGGGACACCTTTCCCTATCCCAGGTTGCTCCAAGCCCTGTCCAACCTGGCTTTGGACACTTCCAGGGATGGGGCAGCCACAGCTTCTGTGGGCAACAAATCTTGTATTTATAAATCTACTAATAAATTTAATAACTAGCATTTATATATTTTTCAGTACTGTAAAATAAAGTATCTTCCATCTTTAAAAAATCAGCTAGCCGTGCTTTTCTTTTTTTTTTTTTAGGGACAGAAACATGAGAACATTTGAGATGCTTTTTATCAATATGTCACTTAATACACGAAGTTTGCAAGAAAAAACATTTTCAGGTACTTCCATGTCATGTCAGGGTTTCCTTAACATGAGCTGGCATTTTCTTGCTTTGCATCTTGGCCGAGCAGCAGGTGTGAATAAGCAGACCAGTCACAGAGGAAGCAATCTAAGCGAATTACAACAGGAAGGTGAAAGATCTGGCAATACCTACCGCAGTAGAAAAGTTTCTCATCAGACTTGTCCTTACAGTGAGCAATGCCATCACAAGTCAGCTGATAATCAATGCATTCACCATTCCCACATTCGAACTCTGAATAGATGTTGCAAGTGGAATTTTTACCTAAAAATAAAACACATTAGCACATAATTTTTAAAAGCTTTTACAACTAGTGAAAACGAGAAAGAATGCTGGCTGCATTTCAAATTTGACCTACACGTGTTTTGAAAACCTAAGTACAAAACAGTAAAATACAGCATTGGCATCAGAAGTTAAAAGCTTCTACAGAGAGGACCTGTAAAAGAAAATACTTTGACAAATATCCATGAAGGAACATGCAGTGAAACAACTCAGAGGCACTGATTCTGATAAGATTATTGATAAGATATATAAGATAAGAACTTGGTTCAGCCTTCCTTCTACTCACCCATGCCTTTCCGACCCCCGGTTTGAACGATACAGCCTAAACAACAATGCAGAAAACTTCCTGCTTCCATTTTACTTATTTCTTTTATTCACAAAAACCCTTCCCTTCTCATCTAGTGGATGTTTTACTTACTATTTTAGAAAAGAACCAGGTGCACATTTAAAATTTGTACTCTTTTACTTAAGCAACTAAAACATATCATGAATTGGACACAACAATTTGGTCATGAACTTCATGATAGGTCGTACATCTGCTTCGTGAGCGTGGTTCTAAACAAAATATCAAAGTGGAGAGAAAAGAAGAGTATTTAGGACAGCTCAAGAAGAACAATGGGGAAATGATACCCAATTGTTATGCTTCCATTCTTGTTTCCATTATAATCACTTCAGCACAAATTCAGGAAGAACCAATGCCTGCTTTATGGAATAGCCAAGCCAATATAAATTGAAAGCATTTCTTGATTTGATTCAAACAAGAAGGAAAATATAGATTCCGGACAAGGTAAGATCTGGTCTTGAATATGATTTATATAGTCCCTTAAATTTTAATTTAACTATTTTAATCTCTTTTGCTTCCATATTCTGGCATTGTAAGAACTTAGATCTTAGGGAGAGTGATTCTCAATTACATTTCTAGCAATGTAATGCTACATTCATCTAGTTCAGCATCTTAGAATGCAATCTTTAGAAAAAAGTGAAAAAAAAAAGTATGCATAGGATAAATTGCCCTCAGTTCAAGTCCAACTGGACACCCTTGTAGAGATTGCTTCAAACTCCATCTTGCAGAAACAAAGCCTTTTAATATCATTCAAACCATTTCTTTGACGACAAGCAAGTAGTCGGAGTAGTCATTACCCATATCATCATCTCTCCCTCTCTGAATTTCCTGAAGCTTTGTCTCAGGACTCTTGACTGGCAGGAAGTTACACAGCCTAATTACACTGTGAAAGGACAGTTAATTCCTTTTCTCAGCTGGAATTGCTAACTTTCAATTTTATTGAGTATCCCTTTCAACTGAGTTACGAAGAAAGAAATTTTGATCTGACAGCTAAAGTCTGTCTTGTTTCCATCCTTTCTGTGCTACTCAACCCCAACATTTAATGCCTTTCTTATTTTTTTTTTCTAATAGCTCAGATCAATATTTCTTGCAAATATTCTACAGAATAATTTAGAAGATTAACTCTTACTTCATGTTCTAGATGACAATTTAAACAAGGTTTTACCTAAGAGCAATTTTAAGAGTTGTGATGCATTTGGAAAATATGAGTGCCATACAATTACTATAAAATATATTATTAGGCATATGAATTTATCTGCTGAACCTCTCTTGCTTCCACTGCCAATCACTGGTTTGACAACATAAAGAGATAGGTGAGAAAGTGCTTTGGTTAAGGTTCAGCTACATTAAACTATCCCACATAACCCTAGAGAGACCTGAAGGATAAATACAGACATTTTTATCTATCTCAGCAGTAATTGTGATACATATGTAAAAGTCCTAACTATTAATATGAAACAGTATCCCACTGTCATAAGAGGAGTTTTAAGGAGAGCATTAATGCTTTTTAATCCTCCAAAGGACTTACAAAGACTTATAAAACAAAAGAGTTTAAAGCCTGGTTTTGCTGAATTTCCACATCAATTTTTACAGTATATAGAAGAAATAAAATTAATGGCTTGGGCCAACTCTCTTATGAAAGCCAACTGCCTCACAGCACAGAAAAGCATCGTGTCAGCTACCATTACTTACTCACACATCTGTTATCATCTATCAGGACTCTGTCCCCTCTACACGAGCAGTTCACTCGTCCATCAGGCGTCAGGAGGCATAAATCATGGCAGCCTCCATTCATTTGCGCACAGGGAGATAACTCACCTGAAAAACAAACGACAAGAGATGAACTCGGTTTTATTAAATTTGCTTCAATGGCCAATGTCTTTGAGAGAGCAAAGATCACCGTATCTCAGGTTCATGGGCAATTGATTCTGGTTTTATCAGTCGGATGAAAATGTCAGCATGCCTCAGATGCTGGCATGCCAAAGATAAACAAACAGCTGGAAAATAACAATTTTAAAAACCTGAAACACTCAAAACTGCTGAAATTTGACAGGAAAATATTTAACTGCTATCCATTGAGCTCAACCCCCATAGCAGAAAATTCTGAATACTACTTATTTACTTGGGAAAAGGTTATACCTCATCTTTTCTGAACAAAAGTACTTATGAAACACCATACAATCTTTTAACCTGGCTGAAACTAAATAAAACTCCCGAAATGAATGATATTGACATTAAGAAAACTGCTTTGTAGCTTACAACTGTTGGTGTCGTTGGCAACAGCAATAATCCCCATTGGCTGGTGCGGGATATCGGAACGGAGAACTTTGGTGTCTCCCCCCGTGTATTTACTGGAGCGCAGGATGGCTCTCCTCACTCCGTCTGACCAGAAGATGTACTCATCATACACAGCCAGGCTGAGGAAGGTGCCTGGGCCAGACTTAACGATGACCTAAAATGCAAGAGTGCAGAAGAGAAACAGGAGAAGAAACGCTGTCACCGAATAAGTTCTTCAAGTGCAAACTGCGACTCCCGTCACTTTTAGACAAAACACTTAATACTTTTATACCTCCAGCACCTGGGAAAACGAGATAACAGCACTTAAAATGTGTTAAAAGGATGCTACCAGCATCCAAATTTCAGAAAACCAGGCATCTGTTCCTTAATTAAAAAAATCACAGTTTATCTAAATGTGCCTGTAAAAATACCTCCTCAACACTCTACCTGCTTAATAGCTCCAACAGAAAATAGGTTCTTTCAGCATGGCTGAAAGTCTAAAAATTCAGTCTTTATGAACCAAAGTGAAGTGAAAAAGTTTTAGAACTGAAGAGTGCTCACCACACCATAACAAGAAACTTGAATGCAAGACAATAAACGTTTCATGCTTCCCAATTCAGAAAAAAAAAAAAAATCACACCATAGCAATAACCAATTTGAACCTAGAAGGAAAAAATGAATTGCAGTTCACTATATAGTAAGGTTTGAAAGAAAATTCTAGAAATACAATGAATTTGATCCCAATCCAAATCACAGTTCCTGAAAAATATTGGCATATGTTCTTTCTTTCTGTGTATCAGAATTAAAAATTTCATATTAACAGTTTCTTTTCTGAAGAATCTGACAATTTTTTAATCAGTTTTTTAGTTTAATTTTGACTGAACAGAAAAATGCAACAGGGGGTTAATATTTCTCCATTAGATAATGGAGATAAATAATACTCTTAATACCTTTTTTGAATTGTAGTCCAAGTTTCTCTGGATAAAATAGTAGGTTATGTATATTTATAAATTGAGATCAGTTCTCACCCGGGCTAGGAAAAAAAAAGTAAAAATCCAATGTCTGTGTGCTACTTATCATAGGGAAATTGGGATAAAACTAGAAAAATAATATCCTTTAACATATCTCTACTTAGATCATCATGGTTTTCCATCTGCTTTGTGTGCTTTATCCCCTTTCCCAGAGGGAGTTTATAACAACGATGAGATTTCATGGAAATCTCCATGAACCAGCACATCTGATGGATCTGAGCCCTTTGAGCTTGCAAGGGGATGCTGTGCGACAACTCTTGAAAAAATGCTACAATGAGAAAGGAGTAGCAATAGTCAATCCCATATTTAATTATTAAATTAGTCATTGTGGGTGTGTGGGAAGTCTTTCTCTCCATATAACGAATGCACCTAACACACAGAACATCCAAATTTCATTTTGTGAAACAAAAGCCCCCAAATTTGATACTAGAGCTATGCCTTGGAGACTAAGGAGGTGCCCCAACTCCGCAGGATTCGATACCAAGGGATGCTCCAGGTTTGTTCTCACTTGTGCCAGTTCACCGGGCAGGGTATCTCAGCAATCTCATAGCATAAATAATTCTAGTCCTGTGCACAGGAACATTCCTGTCCATGTTTAAATTCACTTATACAGACAGAATGTCAAAATTACTTACATTAATCAGATAATTACAACAAATTCTGCTTCACTATGCACATCATGTACTTCTGCATATTTTAAAGAGGGTTGGACAGCAAATCCTTTTTTCCAGGAAAGACTTTTTCCCAGTGATAAATATCCCAAGAGGACAACTTTTCTCTAACCAACCTTTTTTCAGAACTAAAAGTATTAAAAGATAAATGGGAATATATTAATGGCAAAAAGATTTCTTCTCTAACTGTGCACATTTACAGTAAGACACTTTTCATAATACACTCTTAAAAGCCTGCACTATTCATATTCAGACATTTCAGGGAAAAAAAAAATCATGTATATGTGTGAAAGATCTGTATGAAATCTGGCCATGCAGATTTTGCAGCCCCATATTCTTCTCTGGGATTGTGTGAAACTGCCCCAGTTGGAAAGATTTTATTGTTACAACCAAGGCTAAAGCACTGCCCTGCTCAGCTTTCTGTGTTGGGCAGCACTGCCCTGATTTCCCTCAGACTGTAACAACAGAATATAAACACATTACAGAACTGATCATCACTGTTCAGCCTTGGGAGCGCTGAGACCCAAATAAAGTGTCGAAAACCCAAACTTTTTTCACTATTGCTCATTGTATTTCATTTCCTGGAGTCTCTGTATTATGTCACAGCACTATCCAAGGACATTGTTTTTATTCAAGCATCCAAAACAAAGAGTTAATATTTCTATCAGCTTTTTACCAGGTTTACAGCCCTTTTAACACTCTAATTTAGAGAAGAACACAAAGTTGTGACCATTTTTTACTTCTATTTTTTTAAGTCTGAATTTATGCCAAAAATTGTACAACCCAAGTACAAATAAAAGACATCCCTACCATCCCTTCCACCTGCAAGAGTGGAAGTCAGATACATCCAAGAGTACATCCCATGTTTGAATACTAAATGATACCAGCACTCAGTTACAGCAGATATTTCAAGCCTTGAGCAACATAAAAAGTTTTCTATGTAAAGTGATGAGGAGAGCGGGGGCTGGGGGATGTCACAAGTTGAAAAACAATTTAATTTTAACCGTGATCCTTTCTTTTTTGAATTCTGCTTTTTAAGTTGTCCAGAAATCTTTTGGTTTAGCATGTGACAGCTCAAATTTGAGATCTGTGTAGCAGTGTCTCCAGAAAAACATGACTGAAAAAGGAGAGGAGCCAGCCAGGTAGACATGGCAGGCAGAGAAGAATTTCTGACAGAATACTATAATTTTGATGATTTATATAAAACTCTTGTTAGATTGTCAGTAAGAACTAGACTGAATGATTCTTATCATGACAACACTAAACTTTTGTAGAAATAATGGGGTTTTTTAAAAAGAGGAGTGCATAAAGTTAATGCACCAGCTTAAAATATGATTTACTCTTTTTTTGCAAGTATTTTAACTCTAATGAATGGATTATTAATAATACTTCTCTTTCAAAATCCTTAAAAAATGAGCAGCACTATCTAATAAAGCTTTTAAGTGTTTTTAAGGGTTCTTTGCTTTTCTAAATATACCCTAACCTACTTAGAGGTCTAAAGCAGAATAACAATTCTAGTACACAAAACTACACTTTAAATGGTTAAAAATACTGACAATTTAAAGTCAATTGCATAATAAAATCATTATGCAACCATAAAGTGATATCAGTAGCTTAAAAATAAATAACATTTCAGATGAATAAAAAATCTGACAGAACTGACATACAGAACACCACATTAGTCAATATTGTTTATTTTATTGTTTAAAATGAAAGACATAAAATAATACCCCATACTTCTTGTTAAGTTATAAATAATGATTTTAAAAGATTATAGAAGAGGAATCTGTGAAAAAAATTACATAAGACAGAAATACAGGGATACCTTTTGCACAGATGGGGGAAAATGAAATAATTTAAGTGATAACTTTTATGTATTTGATTTATTTACCTTTAAAGGTACATTAAGATTAAACTCCTGATTGTGCTTGCTGTGATGCTCTTTGTTGATTGGTTTGAATGAAGACTATTTTCAGCATAGCTTTAACGCATGAATTTTCCTTTCATTTATTTTATCTCTCACTTTTACTTTCTAAATAACTTGAATTACAGAAAATGGACATACTAGAAGACCACGCTGGCCAAGAATAGTGAGATCACGTTTGCACGGATTTTTCTAAGCACAATGCAACAAAACCAGAAGTGCTTCAACTTCAACAATCCGTTTTTGTTCCTCCACGTTAGCAATGAACGTCTGAGACACTGAGAGCAAACTTCAGGGCTGAATTTGCAGTGTTCCAGCTGCTCCTCAGTCTGCAGTTCAGCTGAACGACAGATCAGGCAGCCCTTTACAAACGCCCTGTACTTTTCAGTGCCATGGAAATGGAAAGTACACAGCTCTGGGTTGTTTTTATTTGCCACTGTTATATTAATCAGGTTCTTTGAAACTGCATGCTTATTAATCCCATGATAATTATTTTCAGCTTCATAAATGACACCGATGACTTCATCTAATGTTAGATTTACTTCAATCGCCTACAGTTCTGTTGGATCCTGAGGTATTATAAATAATCTTGTTCTCCAAAGCCTTTGAGATTAGTTTTATCTGTTCATTAATTCCTTCTTTAAGAAATTTCTGCCAGGCTACCAACACTGGATATGAAGGTATTTCAGCAAACTGTCCCAATGTAAAAGTGCTGGATGTGTCTCACCCAGGTACGTGCCTCACAGGGATTAGAGGATTTTACTGCCTTTGGCTGGGGAGTAACTTTCATTAAGTTCAAGCTTAGCACATTTTTACAGAACTACTGAAAGAAAGCAACTCATCAATGTCAATAGAGAGAACTCCTCAGAAAAACAGCAAATTAAGCAGGGAGTGGGTATTTCACTCTTTCTGTTTGTTTTGGGCTTCTTCAGATGAATGTTGAAGGGAAACGTGGACATTTGAAAAGCTGAGTAACAAAAATTCTTTGGTTTTTTTTTTTTTTGGAGAGAAAAGAATCAAGGATAGAACATTCCTGCTTCAACTACTGTATTTATATTGCTGGATGGAGAAAATTTAAAAATCCACAACTTTACTTCTAGTGCCATTAATTGCCAGGAATATCTATACTATTCCAGCCGCTTTTCAAACAGAGAAAGAATTGATTAAAAAGCCTAGAACTTAGCTCTTGCTCCCCTAACAATCATAATAGGGGGAAATAAGAGAAGCAAACCATGGTGAACTTAAATGTCTAGGTGGTAAATTGTGCATATTGTGCTAAAACCAACATTTTTTACATTTCTTGTTTCTCTACTATTATTGTTTCCAGTGCCATTCAAAATAATTACAGAGAAACCACAGAAACTGATGAAGTAATTTCCCTATGAAAGTAGGCTCAATTTTATTTTTTTTTTTAGACCAACAATCAAAGCTAATTAAAATACCTGCCTTCTAGTTGACATTATTTTCCTATGGGTTAGTTTTCATGTCTGAATACTTATTTGTACATGGAGAATACAGCAATGAGATTGTTCAACACAGAATCACATTCAGGGCTTGCAGAATTTTTAACTGCTAATACTCAGATCTTGGTGAGAACCTCTTCTAATACTTTTTAGCAGATTCTTATTTTAATGGAGTTGGACATTCTAAATTTCAAATTGCTCATGTTTCGCATAATTTCTCTGTGTTCCAGCTGCCTTGGCTGATCTCACTTTTACCTTGCCTCAGTGAGTTTTTTGGTCACCTCTCAAGGTAGCATTGATGTCATAAATACCTTCCCAGAACTGGCCAAATATACTCTGCTGTCCTCAATTATATTTGAAAATAAATGAATATATTCACTAAATATATTGAAATAATATAACATGTTGTTATTCAAATAATTTCAAATAATATATAAATATATTATCTGAAATAAATATAACAACACGCATGGAAAGTAATTTTAGAGGTCAGTCATAAACTCAAGTTTTTCATAAATGCACAGCCAAACCTAAAGCTTTCACTTCTGCTGTGGACTGAAGATGTTACTGATGATGGACTAAAATGTTACTGAATAAAGCAGAAGTTGAACACCAACTATGGAACTTCTTTAATTGCCTTAATACAGAAATTCAACAGAATAAAAACAGACATCCTAGAAACTGAAAGGTACAATTGCTGCCAGCCTGCCATTACATGAAGGTTTAATTACCAGAAACACCCATGGTGATTTTAACAATCACATCCATAGGCCTACAAAACCATAACTGAGACCAAAACATTCCAGCCTGGAAGTTAAAAAAATAACTGTTTACAGGAAGTTAAAAATATTTCTAGTTTTTCACATGTAAAATGTTACTAAACACTTAACACTGAAGAAGAAAAGGAAAAAAAATAAATCCAAGCAGCTCATGATTTATTGGAAAAATAAGTCCAAAACTTGAAATCAGCTTTACTTGCTGTTGGCTCATTTCTGTGTTCATGAAAAAAATGTTAAAATTAAAGCACCAAGCAGCTAAAAACAGCTGTGGCCACAATATTAAATTCAAGTAAGGGCAGGTACAAAAATGGAAGAAAATGGGGGAGAGCTGTGAAAGACATAATTGCCAATACTTTTGTATTTTAAACTGGAAGATCTGACAGAACAGAACAAAAATGTTAAAAAAACAAACGCCAACAAACTTAATATCTTCTAAGTAACAAAAAGTAACAAAAGTAACAAAAAAGCTTCCAACCTTGAAAGAGTATTCCAGAAACCAAATACTAATATTAAAATATCAGCTCAACACAAAAATCAATAAACCCTTACAATCCACTTTAAAGAGTCAGTTCAATATTGCTAAATGATTTTCTACTAATTCATTGTGCTAGATGGTTGCGGTGAGCAGAATGAAGAAAGAAGCTGCTATCTGGAAGAAAATTCATTACATTACCATTAGCCTTTCATGTTCTACTATCCAATTTCTACCCTTGTTAACCTTACTGAAACTAGAGAGCAATGAAGCAGAGATAGTGGGGAAAAGGGTAATCTGTTTAAACTGGTTTTGACAAGAGGTTGACGACTGAGACACCCCAAAGAATCTGAGATCACCAGAACAGCAGAACAATCCCTACTTGCATTAATGTCACAGAAATCAGGGATCTCGTCCAGCTGGACAGCATATGAACAAAGAAAACCACCGCCCTGGAAGTGTTATTTTTCACTAGGTCAGTAATAGTTACCAGGTTGGATTCTGGCATTGCTTGTATCAGTAGAAATGCATCTACTGGGTGTTCAGCCACCCTGCTGAAGTGCTGCTGGAGAGGCCAGGCAGCCTGCTGGGCTCGTCCTGCTGGTACAACAATCCTCGTCCGAGTAACGGGGGAAGAGCGAGAACCCAGCTCGGTATTTCTGACAGCAGAATCAGCTGATTATCCCACTACAGGCACTGGTGTAACACACTAGGGCTCCCAAAAACCCTTCAGAAGAAGAGCATGCTGGACTACACTAATATTAATAAGCAGATTATTGTGTTCAGGAGCTCTTTTGTTTACTGCAGTGGGGAAGAAGAGTTAAATTGTCAGAAAGCCAAACCAAGGCACAAGATAATTATAAATATTGGAAGTTTCAATGTTCAGCTGCTGAGAAAACAGAATGACCCTTTTTTCTTGCTGATGCAAAGTGAAAGCCAAAGGCCTGATAAAAAACCCAGTATTTTAGCAATGGCTTCTGTAACTAAGTAGCATCAAGTCCTATTTCATGTCTGTGACGCCTATTTTGTTGTAACTTATGCAAAGATGAAGTGAAACTGTTTAATCACAACCTACTAATTTCCTCGTACTCAGCTAATTACCGTGTACTTCAGTTTTGTTTTACTAAGTATATAGTCAGAGACTGAAAACTTCAGAATCCGTTTGGTTTTGGTTTGCCCAGTTTCTGTTATAGTTACTGCATCTGAAAGCATTAGTGAGCTGTGGTTAATTTATGTAAAGGGAAAACAAAAGGAAAACATGCCTAACCACACTGACTGTACTTCAGTTCTGCTCTTACAAGCTTGGCTCTCCCATTTTACTCTGAAAAAAATTGGTCTAAAAACAGTGTGGGGAACCTCTGGATAAGATTCCAAAAAAACATGTAATTTTCGTTTAAGATGAAAAAGCATTTCAAAGGTCATACATTGCATACGAAGCACTTTTTAAAAGTTAATAGATATCAAAGTGAGATGATATGCACTCTCTTGTAAAGCTGGGAATTGAATACAAGCCAGAACATGCCCTTCATTCATTTTATCCTGAACTTTGGGAGGTACAAAATCCCTGAAATGAAGATTTCATGAAATATGAGAAACGTAGTGCTAAAGATGTAACAAAACCACAAGCACAGATCAGTTGCCTTCAGCACATTCCTAGTAAAAGATCTACTTGAGCTGAAACTAAAAGAATGTTCAAGGACCAAAATATATTATGATGAAAGAGTAATGGAGAGAGTTCGATATCTGAAAATGTATAGTTAGAAAATATTAGAAATAAGATTTGTCAAGTAGCACTCAAACATTACACAAAAGAAACCCTGACCAAACTGAGCATTATTTGTATTTCAATAGTTTTCAGTTTTAAATCTAATATACAACTATTATTAGGAGAAATTTAGGCAATTAATAATCTTTCTGTAAGAATTTAATTTTGAATGAATGCAAACAAATGTACAGTGAATATGTTCAGGAGTTTTGGTTTACTTACATATCTTTGTGATCCATCGTATTCACACCTCTCAATTTTTCCCAAGCTGCCATCTGAAAAGTAAAGTTTCTCCGCCCTGTGATCAATGGTGAGTCCATTTGGTGTCAGAATATCAGTGCTAATGATAACCTGGGCATTTTTGCCTGAGAGGGTGGATCTCATGATGCTCGGGAGCTGCTCATTCCAGTTAGTCCAAAACATTAGGCTGCATTAAAATCAAAATAACAAATAAAACCATAAGATACATTTTATAATTTAATTCTGCATGAAATGAGCAAAAGAGAAAAAAAAAACAAATGCCTTCATAAACAATTCTAAATGGCTTCTATAAGTAATTTTTATAATCAATGGTGAATAGGAAAATGTAATAGCCTCTAAATAAATTATATATATAAATCATAGCAGTTTCCCTGTTCATTAATTTGTATAGAGTACAGATTTTTTCCTTTTACAGATCTGTTCAGTCCTGATCTTGTCTCTGTAGTAATTTACCATTACAGAGAGATACAAGCTGTGTAATGATATAAACTTAATTCTGCTAATGTGTGTATTAGTAATCTCTAACAGTGAAATTAATCTGCAGCTTCTCCCATATCAGAGCTGCGATAGAGACCAAAGGACTGGTGTGCAGGAAGTTGATAATGGGAAGAAAAGGACCTTAATGTGCTCTGCAAGAGGCTCAGTCAGCCCCTTTTTACTGCTAACAACGACAGATAAATGTTGTGGACTGGGCTGTGGATGTAATTCCAATTCATGGACTGATCAGAACCTGACCATCCTCTCATTAATTTATGATACCTTGGTGATTGGATTTTACAATACAGCATAAACTCTTGATTTGCATTAACAGGACATGAAGTCACATATGGAAATGAGCTCCACTACTCATGCAGCTCTGTACATTCAGCTACCACAAACTAAAAATAGAATTTAATATGGCAGAAATGCTCCCCAACCTCCCCAAAAGAGAGAGACAGTTACAAGAAGCAGAAAAAGCAGGTTGCCTTTCTCCTAGAATTAACAGAGAAAATTAAAGTACCTCAAATGTGTAAGACACTGAGGTAAAAAAAAAAAAATCCTCTCACTAACAGTATTTTTGAGAGTGGTGGGAAGGAACTAAATTAGACTTCTTTTCAGGATTTTGTCCATTGTTACATACTTTTATACAACACTGATGTCTGTGATAAGCACATGGGCCTCTGTTTTGCATACAAGAAACTCAGAGTTCTAAGTGCTTAAATTCACTTTATTTTTCACTTAAGCAGTAAGAGTAACACGGCTGAGAAAATGACCACTCAATAATTTGCATTTAGCTCACTCTTAAGAAAAGCAGCTTGAATTCTTTAACATTCCATGAAAATGCAATGATTATTTGATCTGAAACATAAAAACATATAAAATGTTGACTCTTAATCCTGACGTTCCTTCATAAGAGGAAGCCAATAAAAGATACCAACAATAAAACACATTAACATTTCTCTCCTAAATGGAGAAATCCAATCAACCTTCGTAGGGTTCAGCAACATTGCTTGACTAAAATGAAGGAGTGCGCCTTGGCAGGAATTAGGGTGTTGTAGGAGAGGTCTAACACATACTTTTGGCATTCATCCAGGGCCAGCACGTGGGGATGGTCGTCCTCGGACATGGTGATGACGGCCTCGCGGTTGAAGGCCCCGCGGCGCCGCTGGTCCACAGTGTGCCTGGTGATGGAGGACGTGGTGGAGCTGGTCCAGTACAGAGTGTCCCAAGCTCTGTGATAAGCCAGGCCCTCCACTGACCCGACATCTGCAAGGCACAGCGACACACAGAGCAAATGAAACTCCTGCTAGAGAGACGTTTGGTTTTCATCCTCCCCAGAGCTGATCCCGCAGACTCGCAGGGTTCAGCTCCTTCAGCCAGCTGACTCTGCCGTTACTTTTATCCTGTGTTTCATTTTATTGGCATCAAAATCTTAGATCTTTTTTTCATGAATTTAAATTAAAAAAACCAAGGAGGGCAAGACCACAGGGTTAATACCCCGCACCATGTTGGTCAATTCTAACAATCAACAAACTAATGTTACCACGACAGTGTCCCCAGATAACACATCAGAAAAAACAAACATTTATTCAAGACAACAATTATTTAGTCCCGTCTTCAAATATCATTTAAACCCAGCCTTGGGCATTTTTTCACTAGTTAATTGTATTATTTAGCACTATCTCTCAATGGATTTTGTAACACTGACACGTTAATAGGGATCGAAGTGTCCTGTTGTTATTAAGCGTATTGGCTTTTGTTAAACACCTGAAAAATACTGGAAAAATACCAACTCTGAAGGTCTCAGCATCAATATATAATTTTAATAAGCCATGACACCACACTCTTTCATTCAACACAAAAAACTGTGAGCTAGAAACAAAAGAAAATATTATTAGGCAACTAAAACATATATTTAATGTCCTGAAAAGACAAATTGTATTTAATCCCAATATATAAAAGTGACAGACTGTGAGAAATAGGAATAATTATTCCCTACCATTATTTTTTAATTACTACAGGAATACATATGTTGATAACTTCACTTATTATTTTCCTAGAAACAAATCTTTTTCGACCAGAAGGTTCATGCAGCTTATTAATGAGCTACAGAAGGCAAAAATTTAGAAATATAATTAGGATTACATTATGTTGGCTATTACAATTCACGTTCGGCTTGCTGAAAGATGTATTTTTTCACTATGCAATTCATATATACAGAACAGAAAGTCCCAAAAAGAGTTTGATCACAGTGAAAGAGCAAATGCTGAATCAAAACTTTGAGGCAAATAAATCAAAACTATGAGACAAATAATTATGTATCAGTTTTCTGTATTTTTCTTGTTAAAGCATTTGGCTGTCTTCCGACTACATTTTGTGACGTATCTGTGCAGAAGTATCAGTGATTTTTCTTCAAGAAGAAACAACAAAAAATAAATGAGAAGACACTTTTTAAAGGGAGGTGAAACAGAATTGATGAAGAAAAAACCATATCTTCAGCTCACCTGCAAGTAGCTCAAAATACTGAAATATAGGGAAGGTTTTAGAAATCACCAACTGAAATTCAAAGATAATCAGCTCTCTCAAATATCGTGACAGAGGTTTTCATTAAAATTATATGCCGAATCTAAATTTGTCAGTACATACAATTCCCTAAACTAAAACAAATGTTCTAAGATATCTGGTTTAACTACTAGGTTTCCCTGGGTGGAATCACAGCTTGGTCTCAGTGGTCCTCATGGATCCCTTCCAACTTTGATATTCTGTGATTCTATTTAAAAATAACAGATGTGTTGATATTTTCTGACAATTCTACCCTGTATTTGTAATGAACAAACCATCAGAGCATTTATTGCTCTTCATTTGTAAGATAACAGAAGAAAAAAAAAAGATTTTTCTTGTGTTACCTCTTGAATTTCTATCAACTTTAGCTTTCTCTCCTGTCGGAATCTGTCAAGAAAGTTGAGACCAAACTGATTACACAACATGGCCCAAAGCTCTTCCGTAGCAGACAAAAGGTAATGATGTTGTTCCTGTCACAGCGAGATGTGATCAACTGAAACACAACTACAAGGATGAAAGTGCTCCTCAACACCGGATTTGTTGTTTTTTGAGTAATTTTTGTAACTAAAGAGGAGAACTGAATTTTCCCACAGGTATCAGAAAGCAAAGTTTCCCCTTCTTACATGGGACAAACACATCATACTGCAGTTCCATGTTTAGGTCTCTGAATGGTGACAGAAGATTTGAATCCAAGTTACTATTCATAAAATGGCAATTTCCAAGTTTTTAGAGAGCAGCGACCAGGAAGGTCATGGCATGTATGGAGACAAGCAAACATACAGCATACAGATGAAAAATGTTTTAATAGAATATTTAAAATATGGAGTTTTGCAAAAAACCTTTGCCATACACACATGTTCTCAGTGGAGCTAAAAGAAAGCAATGTATAAAACACTAATTCAAAGATAAGGTTCAGGTGACAAACCTGTGGATGACAATTGTTTCATAACTAATTCAAACAGAAGAACTCAGAGTAAAAAAATACGCTCTTAGAAAAATATAAATCAGAGGAATTAAATTGCTACAAGACAAGAAAAAAAATATTAATTAAATAGAAAACTAACTGCTGCAAACACATACCATGTGCATTTTCTGAACACCAGAAGTATTAATTCTGAAGGATTTACACCAGGCACACTCTTTTATTTGCTAATAAACTTTTAGTTTTATCATGTTCTGTACTTATGGAATTGAGAACTCCACCAATATAGAAGTGACTCATTTAATAGCTTTAGAAATCTATAAATAAGGTGGTTTTAAAGTCAAGGGTAGAAGATTTGGAGAGAGATACAGCTTTTAGATAAATTCTTCCAATGGATAACACAAGTAACTTCGTTCTTGTTAGCATGTGGTGTGAGCTGGATGTGCCAGCAGTGCACCATTCAGGCAAACCTTCAGGATAAGGATAGGAACCTCTCACTGCTAGTACAATTTTTTTTGTTAGTTTATATGTTTCTAAGGTATGTTTCTAAGGGTTTTTTTTTTGTTTTGTTATTTTTGTTTATTTTTGTTTTTTTGTTTAGAGGTTACTGACAAATCTCTAAATTTCTGTAAATCTTTTATCAGTGATAAAACAGTGACCAGGGACAGGAAATGGTCCTCTAGACTTTTGGGCCGTTCCTTAAAACTAAAACCTTCCAGTAACTTCATATTGCTAAAACACTGGGGAAGACTCGTGAGCAACTGCATTTCAGTGTGATATCATTACTGGTTTGCATAGATATTGTTTTATATTTACTTATTTCATACTCCTTTAAAGAATATTCTAGAGAACTTGTTTCTTAAATTTAATTTATCATTAGAGATTCAGTTACTATAAAATACATCAGAAATATGTACTTGTCCTCTCTGGTGCTACAGTTGGGGGATTTAGTCCCAAATGCCACTGACAGGTTGAAAATTAGCAATTTGTTTACTCTAAGCTTCATATTTTTGCAGCATCATGTAATATTCTGAATTGGTAAAGCATAAAGAAACTGGAAATGAAAAGAATCCCATTTGTTTCACTGACATATTGAATTAAAACACTGATGGCATTAGATGCCTACAGCACTGATTAAATTTATTCTAGCCATGAAGCAACAGTTTATGATTTTCACATGAATAGCATACTTAAATGAAAAGAACATTAATACAATATGATATTAATATACAAATACTCACATTATTCACCTGCCACTGACGTTCTGAATTAAATCAGTAATGGGGTGTATAACTGATTAAATATCTACACAAGAGAACGCAACAGCTTATGATTTACAAAGGCAATGCCAGAGTGATCACATCATTACATTGCCAAATGCTATCTATCACTTTTACTGAAGTTAACGAAGATAGATTGTATCCCACAGATGAGATGCAGCCTATAAATACTGTCATGCTGATCTTCAGCTGACTTTCTTGGGCAACAGACAAGAAACAAATCAATAACTGAAGAACTCAGAATACGCTCCCTTATTATTGCAACCAGAAAAAAAAAATAATAAAGGGCAAGGTTTAAATAATCCGATAATAGTTGCCTCTGGTTTTGGTTATATATGTATTTATATACACACANTTTATATATTTGTATATATATACACACACACACACACACACACACACACACACACACACACGTTCTCCATTTCCTAGACTTTTACCTGTTATCTTCTGTTTCAAAACTATCTAAAAGTTTACAGTCAAAACTTTTCCAGTTGCACCACTTCCATTACCCTTTTCCTTAATTTCCGATTTTAACCAACTCCTTTTCTTTAACAATGATGTAAAGCAAGAACAACTGTCAGCATCATTATTCTTTTAACACTGAAAAGCCATCAAAGTAATAAAACTGAGCATAAACAGCACTTTGATACCAGAACATTGTAGATGGCTTTAATGAGCAGTAGTGAAACACCGGCTTGATCTTTATTCATTCTCTGACTCGGCTTTTTCAATCTCCCTTTCAGGATTCAGCCTGCGGATTGTTACAGCAGGCTGGTCGCAGGAGGGGGCCGTGCTTTCTGTCACTCTGCTTGTGTGGGACGGTGGTGATGGGTAACAGGCGGTCACTGTTTGATCTGGGGTGAAAGCAGAGCCTCACGAGCAGCAAGGCGCCCGGAGGAAAGCGTTTGTATCCACATCTCTCACTGACTGCACAATCACAACTTTACTTAATTCTCACCCTTGTCGTACTCAGACACGAAAGAACCACGCAGACACCATTCTGTCAGGATAGGGCCAGGGCCAAAAGAGAGAGCAAGAAGGGCCAAAAGGAAGGAAGAAAAAGGAAGAAGAAGGGCCTGGCTCTTTATTTAATCAGTTATATAGCTTTTTAGAGACAACCATGGATTGGAGGATGGGGTTACCACCTCTCCATGACACTGGTCAGACCAAAAGTCTATCATAATTCTCCGCCTAACAAAAGGAATGATAATAATAGATACTGGTAGGTAAACATGCCTGATGCTTACAGTAAAGTGCCTGAGAAATTCTACTACAAGAATGAAAACATAGAAAGACTGCAAAACTCAGGGCAACACACCCTCACTTTGCTCTTCCAGTACCAGGAAGCCTTTTGCTAATCAACAGCTCTAAGACAGTAGTAAGTTTCTAATAAACTGCAATAACCAACTATGCCATCATTCTATTCAGCAGGAGAATATAATTTTATTTCAGAGCAGATGTAAAGTTTGCTAAAAATTATACCAAGAATCAGCAAACACCTGTACCATTTTTCTATATATTGAAAAAATAAACCCGTGCTGTAAGCTAGCCCACATTAAAGATTATTAAACGCAGTAAGACATAACATAAACAAAGGCTTTGGGTTCTTCAAGGTAACAATTAGCTTAAGTCCAAGAAACCACAAACATCTCCATGGATGCGACCTTATTACTCCTTCAAACTTCCTGAGCCAGTACTGGAAAGAATGACCATTTGTTGGGAATAATACAAAGAAAAATAAGACCATTCTAAAAGCAGAAAAAAACCCTCAATCTTTTGGGGGTTTTTGGTGGAAAGTGTAATACTGAAATCGCATTTCTTCTAAAACATTTGGTGTCTCCCATAATAATCAACAGCTTTTCATGACTAAATCTATATCTACCTCCAATTAATTGTTTTCTAGACAATGGATAGAGCTCTTCTACAAATGTTCCCTGATTATTTACCAAGGAAAATCACAAGAGATGCAAACCTGCAATACTCTGTCCTTCATTATCTGATATATAACTAACTCGGGTATTAAATTTAGGGATCATCTTAGGGTCAGCAGGAATACTGTAGCAAAGGATGATACATCACAAACTTTAGGAAATGCAGGGAACTCAATGATTTTAGAAAACCAGTGGTATTTTGTAAAACTGTAACCGGAACCCTCCCACTATGGCTCAACAAGTCATGACTAGTTAGCAAGTGTTATATCATCATAACTTCAATGTAGTTAAACATATCAACCTGAAAGAGGTTTTAAAAGCAGAAAGAGATCTAGAATGAAAGCTAACCTATAGAGAGTGTTTTACTACATTATTAAACAACAATTTATTGATTAAACAACAATTTATTGATTATTAATCAATAATTGTCATGGGAGAAATATTTTCATAATTACAGGGGCCCATATTATCTTTTTATGCATTACATGTGGAAAAAAACCCCTCCAGAAAAACCCAACAAACTATTCACCCTTACCACCTTTAAAACAATACCAAGACTATCCTAGTAAGCCTTCCAATAAATACATATAATCACACATTTTTATTGTTACTCTTGAAAAAGAGCTATTTGAGGTATATAATGACAGAATAGCCGAGAAATCTAATAAGATTTGCTAGATCACATTACCCTTTAGAAAAAAAAAAAAATTAAATTCAAGAGATGTTCCTCTGGGTAGCTTTTTCCTGACAATTCACCAAGCACAGTTTTGCATTTTTTGCAACTAAGTGACAGCTGCTGATGGAAGAAAATTAGCAAATATGAACATCAACATAAATGTAAGGGTAATGTTTAAAGCTGAATCAGTCACAGACATTATTAATTCTTCATGAAGAATCTCAAGTGCAGCAGGCAGAAAACACCTTTCCTCAGTACTGAGGCTGGCAATGCTCAGGATGTACCAAACTAAAAGATCAGTGTGAGGCAGCTCCCATCATGAATATATTTCAGAGTTTCACACCAGGAACACCTAAACAAAGCATGAAATGTGCAGGAATACACATTTCTAAAATTTTTCAAAAAATGCTTAATAGGAAAGTAGTAAACTTCATCCACCTATAACAGCAACTCACAGATTTTACCCACTAACCTTAGCCTAGTGGAAGGTGTCCCTGCCCTGGCAGGGTGTTGGAACAAGATGATCTCTAAGGTCCCTTCCAACAAAAACATTCTGTGATTGTCTGATTCTCTAATATGCAGCACCATACAGAAACAAATTACATTGACAAACCAGACACTTGGTTTTCCCCTAACAATGTTGGCATTGTAATAATAAATACTATGTTTTACTATTTAAATATCCTAGACTTAACAACAGCCTCTCACTTTCCGTCCTTTAAAGGGTGAAAATCACTGGACCTCTATTCCAACACACACAGTTAATAATGAATCGCGTTCACTTATGAAATGAAACGCAACAATATTCAAGTATTTATTTTTAACAGATTAAAAACTTCTTTCCTGGAGAAGAAAGCTCCAAAACTTAAGGGATCTCATACAATGTACAAAATGTAACTCTCTGTAAGAGAAATGGGAACATAAACGCCTTTTTGACAGTTAAATTGGACCCATTTAGTTAGGAAGAATAGTAGCACACATTGGAACACCTTTAAAAGATTCAGACTGTAAAACGCCTTACAATACATCACAGGAGCTGACACTTTGTGTTAGCAGTGAAAAGATTTTTGCGTTCCATGGGCATGAGTGCCTCAGGTTCAAAACAGGAGCGTTTTTTTCACATAACATTTCCCTTTTGTGCTGTGAAAGACACTAAACTGGCAAAATGTCTCAGTGCCTTTGTTTACACAGGCAGGAGAAGAAAAACCAGCTCACTGAGCGTAGCTCATCCAAATACTTTTCCCTCCTTCTCATTTGGTTTTTTGTTTGTTTTTCCTTGCCTCCACCTTCTTTCTTTAATTTTTAACTTGCTCATTGGTCTTCTGCCTACCCTTGTACCACTGTATTAAACGTATTTGAACACTGCACTGCTTTCCTACAGATACACCGAGGAAGGCTTTGGTTAATGAATATATTACCTCAAATGTCTCCCTACGATTATAAATAAAAAAGCACTAATAACCTAGAAACGTAAAGTTTTTCTTCTAAAAAGGCTTCTCTGTTTAACATAAGTTTTGAAACAACTTAGATCAGCCAAAAGAATATTTGTGGGAAATCACAGGCCAAGAAGAAGGTAAACTTTTTTTAAAAGTGGGAATAAGAAAGATTAGCTGATAAAATTACTTAGAAAAATAAGAAAGAGAAAGTTGCTGCTGATTGGCCAACGGAGTTTAGAGATATTAAAGAAACCCCTCCAAAAAAACCCCAACATTGCACAAATAATAAAGGTGTTAGAGCATGGCACACTATGCACATCCTGGACTGGTTTATTGTTGTTGTTGTCATTGTTTCTTGCTGCTGAAGACAGGATCCCATCAGGTACAGGATTCTTGGTGAGTTTTGAATCTGTTTTTAGTGAACTGGAACAAGTTAGATGAAGTTGTTTATATGCTGTAAATCTACTTTCCCTGAGCCGAAAATGTGTTAGCTAATGGGTTGTTTATGAGTTGCAAATCTGTTCAGTGAGGTGAAAATTTGTCAGATAATGGGTTGTTTATGAATTCTAAATCAATATTCAGTGAGTCGGAACTATGTTAGATAATAGCTTGCGTATGGGTTGTAAATCTGTTTCCAGTGAACTGGAAACATGTTAGATAATGGGTTGTTTCTGGGTAGTAAATCTGTTCTCAGTGAGCTAAAAACATGTTAGATAATGGGTTGCTCGTGAGTTGTAAATCTGTTTGTAGTGAGCTGGAAACCTGTTTAACAAAGAGCTCTGTGTGCCTTAAGTGTTTTTAGCGTGCAGAAAAGTTCACGGATCTAATAGAGGTGAGTGGCACATCTGATTTCAGGGAGGTAGAGATCCATCTGGAAATAGATCCTTTATGAGCAGATTTACATTCAGTGAACTAAAAATCTGGGACAACAGTATCTTGGGTGTAATGCACCTTATTTTCTCTCTTAAAGTCAATTACTGAGTAAAGGTCTACACTATTCGTAGACTTCAACTTAATGAGGTAGAAAATGATTGTAGAACTGATATAACCACACTAGGTATTTCCAGTGTGGTTTTGAATCTCTTCCTAATAAAGTAAGACTTCCTACAGTTGTATTCTAATAATTTTGGAGGAAAATAATAGCAAAATTAATGTCAAAGATGTTATTTTTCAATTCTGAAATGAAACCTAACTACTTAATTTTTTCAATACTTTCTATGTAATCACAGATTCTTAACTTAGAAATGGGAAAATTTGGGAGTTTTATGTCTTCCAGTGAATGGAATTAGTAGTGTCAACCATCTCAACACTTCTCTTTATAGGTGGAGGTTGACCAAATATTTCCATTATATCAAGCAGCCTCATGAATGTCTCCTGTTTACAGTGAGAGAAAAATCACACACAGACTGTGGGATGGAAGGCTACAAAAATACCAGCTGAAAAAGAATGACTCAGCATAAACTGAAGAGGTTTAAAACGCATGAAAGAGAGCAATAAACATATTCCGGGATGTTTTATCCCTTTTCCCTTACAAAGAAGCATTTCTGCAGAATCACAGAGAAGAATTTCTGCAAAACGCCGTAGTTCACACGTTCATCCCAAGCAGGTACAGTGAATGCTGCTGCAAGGATGCAAAATTTCATCTGACATTCAATTATTCAGAGTGCTGACTCTGCTAATGAAAAATGAAATCTGGCATATTAAGCTACAACTTGAAACACTTCCTAAGAATTTTTTTAAAACTGTAATTCCCAGCTATGCTTCATGGAATGTCTTTAGCTCTTGTAGAGCAACCTATTACGAAGTAATGAGGGATTCTTTATTGTTCTTTTAAAAACCAATTTCTATGTGCATAAGTGCTTCCCCAGTATTTATTTCTCTTCTTTGTCTGTTTTAAATGCTGAAAATTCCAATGGCTTTTCATATGATACTTTTAATCTCTTTTTAAACTGCCAGAGTTAAAATTGTGCTTCCATGTCACCACTGCACACTTCTGTCTGTTATGCAGCTAAGCTCAACTCTGAATCCTTAGGTTTAATGCTTTTCTGGGAGTAATGGGAACATCCTGATTCATTGCTTAGTTTATCTTTAACATCTCTTAATACAGATATCATGAATTCCTCTATGCACACATAGGAAATCAACAGAAAAAAACTCAAACACTTTGTACCATAAATAATCACAGGATGGTTTGGTTTGGAAGAGACCTTAAAAGATCATCCCATTCCACCCCCTGCCATGGGCAGGGACACCTTCCACTATCCCAGGTTGCTCCAAGCTGCTTCCAACCTGGCCTTGGACACTTCCAGGAATGGGGCAGCCACAGTTTCTGTAGGCAGCCTGTGCCAGGGTCTCACCATTATCACAGTGAAGAATTTCTTCTTTAAATCTCATCTAAATCTACCCTCTTTCAGTTTAAAAATATTTTTAAAATGCTTTTCCATGCATCAGTGCCAACTGTTTTCATGACAACAAACGACTCCCCAGAACCCCAGAGCAGAGGTAGAACATAGAACAATCATCCAATTTCAGTTGTGGAACAATATCTGTGTCAGTTTGCAGCTGTTTAATTTTTTTCTTTTCTGAAATATATTCCCATTAACATCCAACAGCAAAAGGTGATACATCATATAAACTTCCATTTTTCCTCATAACTCTTCGGTTTTGTTATTTAACTGACCTGAACAAATAGCTAAATTTAGGCAACAGAGCATAAACCAGTAGAAATTCATATGAGATTTATCCACAACTTAAGGAGCAAATACCATATAGCATTTCAGACATTTTGGAAAACCATTACTGAAATTGCAGCCTTCAAAAATGCCAGACAGTACTGCAAAAGGACAAGTCAGAGAACAAACAATTTAAGTATCTGCATCTGATAACTGCCTACAGGTGAACATGGTTTGTTCCATATTTTAGAACAAATTAAGTGGAACAGAAAGGAAAGACAGCAGAAAGTTTTACAATTAACACTTGTCATACAGATTCATGGATGTTTAGCATTAAGGATCTATTCTTTATGCACTCACATTCAGATGTTCCTTGAATTCAAATTTTACCATGAGAAACCTGGTGCCTTCCTACATACACCTCGTATTAAAGTTATGTTAGTCTTTGCTGACAAACATTTTATTGCCAGATACTCAGATTTTATTGAGATCTCAGCTACAAAATATGGTTAGTCTTATCCTGAAGACTTTGGTGAAGATGCTGGCAGCAATTTCTTGATATTAGAGCCAAGCTACAAGTTTCAATGGCTCAAAACATGTCACATTTCAGAAATTCCTCCTACTACTGTGGAGAATGAAGGCATAGTAAACATGAGGAGCAAAAAAAGTACATTATCAAGTGAGAGGCTATAAAAACCAAACCATTTTTGTGTGTTGGAATTTGCCTCTGATTATCACTGAGCACAATTCTCTTTCTTGGGCTTCACTTCGATAAGAGTGAATCAACTGAACACAATGACCAAGGTCTTAAAATTTTATACTGGGAAATGGCCCCATAAAAGACTTCACCCTCACTAACTAGAAAATTAACAACCAAATAGTTTCATTTCCAAGCAATGCACAATGAAGTTTTGTTTCAACAGTAGAGCCCATTAAAATCACAGTAATATAAATTAAGCATTGCCACCATCACTTCTGTTTTCTGGTAATATGCTTCAAGCCTCATAAGCCCGTTTTAAGACAAATTATTTTGAAGTGGTTAATGTTTAAATGTATCTTATAGGGATAAAATATAATTAATTATGGTAAAACTTCATTGACTTTTTTACTCTATAAAGTCAAGCGATCACCAACTCTTCACTCAATAAAGTTTATTGAAATAAAATAAGCATTTTGGGAAATAATAATTTTTTTTTTTTTTACTTACTTTCAATTAGCACTTTTCTGCCAGCCCAGTTGTCTTTAATAACTTGGATGTTTCCATAGTGGGCATCACTGAAGAAGATGCGATTGGTGCCCCTTCCCTTCAGGCTGTAGTCAAAGGCCAGGGCAATCACATTTTTGAAGTACTCTGGGTTTTCATAGGGCCTTACTGGAGAATTCAAGTTGGTCTCATCTGAAAGGTGAATGCTTTTCAATATTGTCCTTCCTGAGTAGAGCAGGTAACCCTCGTGCCGGAGGCAGCTGATGCCATCCTCTGCCAGATACCCGTGAGCGCAGGCACAAGTCCTGCGCGCGTTCCCGCGGTAAAGGCAGAGCTGGTCACACCCACCGTTGTTCTTGGCACAGACATTGGTCCCTGTAACAAAACATAATGAAACCTGTCTTTTATAAATATAAATATATTTTGTTAACTTAAAAAAGAAATGAAATTTTATGTGTTCGGAGAATTCTCCTCTTAAAAATTACTTGTACTATGTTCACAGGGGAAACAAAGGCTAAAATAGTAAATAACACAACTTTAACCGCAACCAAAAGGTAATTTTAAAGAACACAATTAATGAGCAAATACAATTAATGCCTTTTCAAATTCACAACAGTATATATTTTATTAATACAAAAAGACAAAATGGGTTACTCTTCCATAACCAGCTGAAGACTTAGAAAGAGTTTCAAGTGTTTTGAGCTTTAAATATTTTTTAAAACACCTGTTACTGGCAAAAAGTCAGACTTAGCGATCATAATTCAGTACTGCCTTTAGACATTTTCTACCAAATTAAATACAGACGTATCAACTGGTAAAAAACTGTGCGAATCCAGTTCCCCTTTTTTAATGAAGACATTTCCTAACATTTTGTTCTAATATAATTTAAAACCTGACTTGAAAAACTTACTCCCTGACAACTGCAAACCATTAAGAAATCATTGTCAAATTAGTAACTACACTTGTTGCAAGCAATATTTAAAATAACAGGAATCATCAATAATTGGGAGCTATTACTCTTTTTCCTTTTTATTTTGGACTATTTATGAGTTACTATTATAGTTAGTTAGGATAATTCAGTTTCTGTTTCTGACAGCACTTTCCATGTAACAACTCAGCTCTTTCAGTATAGTGATTTTCCCATTTCTGAAAGTTTTCCACATAATGAAGGTGAATAAAACATTTTAATAGAATGTTTTCAGGTGCAAAACCATAGTTATTGGGGAATATGTAGTGCCTGAAAGTACTGTTGATTGAATTCTTTAACTGCTACATTTCAAGCTGAAAATCCATTTAATAAAAAATCATGGGAAATGAGAGGTGACTTGCTCTTAAAAGCAGAAATATTGAATTCTGTGTTGCTAGGAAAAACTCCATGAGAAACAGTCCTCTGAAGTTATGTAAAACGTGGAGATTCAGCTATACACATTTTTACTTTCAGTTTGCTTAGAAGATTCTTTAAAAGTTTTATTAGGCTAGAAAAGTTAATATCTGTTTGGAAGGATGAGAGGTTGAGAAGAAAACAAGAGAATATATGAAAAAGATCTTTAAGCTTCTAAAATCTCTTGGAAAACTTCAATGCTTCCATGGTTCACCAGCTGTAAATAACTTTATAAATGGCCAGTTCTGAAGGCAGTGTAGCCAGGGCATGTCCTTGCACACCTGTAAAACTGCACTGAAGGATGGGAATCTTCGCAAGTCCCACTGCAGGACTGGCTCTTCAGAAAGGGTAAAACAGGTGTTTGAAAAAAAAGCATTAACCACAATCAGCACAGCTCGTTGGGGTGTTGGGATTTCCTGCAGGTTTTTTTTGGTTTGGGGCTTTTTTTTAATAACAAAAGGTCTGGGAACTGTTTAATTACATTGGGTTTTTTCAAACAGTTAACTACTTTTAGTTCAATAAACTTAAATATATATATATATATGTAATAGTGTGAGATAGAAAAATATTCCAAAAACATTTTTCACCTGTTTTTGCCCTTTTGTCCTTCTGGCTCACTGACATCCCCTCCCAATGACATTAACCATTTGTACCCTAGTAAAATTTGAAAAACGTATTAAAAAGTCATTCAGGTATGTTTTTCTAACTAACATCAGAAGATTTTTAGCCTCTGTAACCATTTCTCCTATTCCTAATGTGATCAAGTCTATAAAGCTACCAATAAAAATTACACATAAAGAAGCATTGTTTTATCCCACTGATCTATTTTCCTATTTCTATAAGATAAAGCCCTTCCAAGCCAGAAGACATTAACAATTTCTAGCCTAGTTAAAAGAAACAGGTTTTGGTGTGGCTTTTACTTTTATCCACAAAATATGATGCTCTGAGACGGCATGCAGAAATCCTTAGTAAAATTAATGTGCATATATGTTTGCAAATTAATTTTTTTCAAAAATAATTTAAAATTTAAAAAGGAGTTTTTCTTATTTGTAAATATGTTTTTCATTCAAAATGTGGATTTATTTACCATGTCATATTTAATCCACTTATTTAGGAAAGATGTATGTAAAAGAAACAAAATCTTTGGATAGAGAATGCTGTGATTAAAGCAAATTTTGAATGCTACCAACACCAGAGATACATTTGTAATAAAAAATTTACATATAATGGTGGTAACTTTTTTGTTTTCCTCCTTTTTGAATATATTTCTAGAAAATTTTGTCTGGATTATCTGGTAGCATTTTTTTCTGAGGAAATCATCATCTTTTTTGGTAGACATCTAACCAGTTTTGCTCACTGAAACAAGTTTTTCAAGGTCTTGTCAAAGGCAGAATTTTAGAAGTAAAAAGACAGCTCAAGCAAGATTATTCTTAGTCGGTAGAGGAGAATAAAGTTGAACCATCAGTACCATAAATTGCAGAGAGTCCATAATAACTTTTGTCTCTTGAGTTTGCTAAACTAACTGAGTACAAAGGAAATCTGGTTATTTACAAGATCTTGTCCATCAGAAGCAGAAAAAAGAAAAAAGACTCAAACCCAAGTAATTTCAGCAAATAAATATTGAGACACAGAGGCTGGGAATTTCTAATAAGAAAAAATTTTGGTTTGCTTTCCAATAGAAATCTGAAACTGCCTGAGATTACTGCTCTGTAAAGCACAGGTCAAAATCTCTCAGTCCTCAGATTGTTTTTTAAGAAAAACAAAACAAAAATCACCAAACCTGGAATGATAGGAAGTGCTTTGGTTTTAGGTTTTCTCTTTGAAACACTCTGAAGAATTTTAGTAGGATTGGTACTACATGTTTTCTTAAGTACATTATTTTAGTTTAAAAAAAATACTTCAAGAGTAAAAAGTGGAGATAAAATCATTGATTACTTAATTTTTGGTATGCTTTAATATACAGAAAAAGTAGCAGGTGATATTAAAACAATCAATAGCATCCTTAAGAACAGCCAACCTTTCTCTCGTGCTCTATTAAAGACTTTCACTTCCTTCAGGTTTATTCCAAGGCCAGTCCTCATGGTCACAGCATCCGTGGCCTCATTCTTGTGGCCTCTTCTAATAGAGCCATTTGCATGTGCTCTGCCAAAAAAGTTGAAGATGTCTCATCAACAATCCTCAACTAATTCACACCAAACAAATGACTGAAGAGCAGTGGCGAGTTCACTTAACAGGAGGTGGAGAAGCCTGTTCTCATCTAGGGCACTGAGGCACTTTTGAGCTTTCAGCACCAGGACGCCCTCTCCTCCTTGGAAACTGCGCGGGACTCTGCGATCCCGCCTGTGACCTTGCTAAGGAACGGCTACTCCTACAAAGGTGAAGCACCTGGCACTGAAATAACATTTTGAGATTTAAAATACTTATGAAAAATAAATTACCTGTCAGACCAGTAGATGTAAGCTCCGAACACCGCAACTGAAAACATATCCACATTGCTCCCTGACAGCACAATCTCCCGATTCCCTCCACTCTCAAGGTCAATTCTTTCTATCTTGTCGGTACGAGCATCACACCAATACAATTTATTTTCCTAAAGATTAATTTCAAAGGAAACGTCAACAGGCTTGTCCAAGTATTTAATTAAGAGTTATTAAGATTACATCAAGGTGGAACACCAGCTGGCTTTAATGAAACATAACAAATAATGTACATTTCAAGGTACACTGGAAGACAGAGGAACCAACCTCATAATCGATGGAAATCCCGTTAGGCCATGCAATCCCCAGGCTCACAAGGACAACCTTCTCAGAGCCATCCAAGTGTGCTCTGCCTATGCAAGGGGTCTGTCCCCACTCTGTCCAAAATAAATACCTAGAATGTTGTAGAAATCACCAATTAAAATTGCAAACAAAATACACTATTGCCATTAAATGGGTACTTAAAAAACATAAGGCTCATGTCTCTAAATAATCCTAAGAAATTAAATGTATCAAAATACTTGTTCACTGGCACACTTTGTTGATATGTTGTTTACTAATGATATATATGAAGAAATTCTTAAAACTGCATTCCATTAGTCCACATACAATTCTATTCCTTAAATAATTCAGCTTTGTGCTTGGAAAAATAAAAGCAAATTTAAAAAAAAGAAAAGACATTACTGGAAGAGAAGTTCTCTCATTTACTCAGTAACAAATGTTGTGATAATACAAGACACGTCCAACTTAGAAAGGTTTGAAATATGATGTGGTGAGAAGCACTGTGGGAAATGGTAGAGCAAAGGGACTTTATTTGAGAAGAAAATATTTTTCAAATTCTGCCAAATTCCTCATGGGAACAATCTGAACCTTACTTATCTAATCTCATATCCCTGCATCCTCACTGCCCCAGTTACATCACTAATTTGGGATGAGATGCTAAGGAGAACTTCTGCCTTGACAAATTTCTCAGTCTGTTGCTTCAGGAACAGCAAAACGAGGCCAGTTAATCTACACAGAGCACTTCCTTTATGAACAGTAACCTATGGAACAACTTTCTGGGAATATCTGTGAGTCTACAAATATAAATGTATGTATCTATACCTGTGTTAAAATATATTATAAACACACACAAAAGCATATTCTGAGGAAGAAATATCTAATATAACTGAGGCCTAGAATATTATTAATTGCCTGAAGAGAAGGATTTTCATAGCAGATATTCATAGAACACAAAAACTTTTTTTAGTAATAAGCTGCACACAAAGCAAACAGAACATACAAAACCATTCTCCATTGCTTTCCTCCTTAGTGGGTTTTTAAAGCTTACAAAAGTCTTCTGGGCATTACTAAACAGTTCTCCCCCTGTGCCTGGTGACATCATTACACCAATCTGCTGTTAAGCGGATGTATTTGACTGCATGACTGCAGATATGTGAAATAATGAGGGATAATAATGTGATAAGGGTGAGAAAAATATGAATCCTATAATTTGCTCATCAAACTCAGGTTCTGAAGCAACCCACTTTGGCTCTCATTGTAGAGCTTTCTGGCTCTAGGAAAAAAGAATCTCTTCTTATAGTTCTTGATATATCGAATAATAGCATTTATACTAATGATAAAACTCATGTAGACTAGGAACTGAACTACAACATGAGTTAAATTAAAAATATGTTGAGGACTGTTAAAATAGGCAGTATTATTCAGCTGGATTTTAACAATCACTGCCTCAGTTTAATGTAACTTAAACCAGATTATTAACAGCACCTCTAAACACAACTGAAATTGCTTTCAGGCATCTGGACAGAGGTCAGAGTTATTTGAGACTTTCTTAATACAGGATGTGAACTAAATGTTGACCACAGAAAAGCAGACATTGAAATATACTAAAATTAAATGTTCCTTAAACCAGTTACTCTGAGGAAAAAAAAAAAAAAGAAAAACAAACCCCATGATTAGCAGGTTAAATGAATATAAAATCCTCCTAAGAAAATCATGAAAAGCTGCCAAAACATGTTGCATGAATAAATATACCTGGTGAGGGACAAAGACTTCCTTTTGTAGGGCTACACATTCCCACCTTTTCCTCAGTGACAATAAACAATGTCACCAACCAGCTGAATGCTGCCTGCTTCCCATCTTGGCATAACTGGCAGATTCAACGAGCTCTAATAACTGCTATTTTCTTCTCTATTCTTACAGCTGTCAACTCCAGCTTCCAGAGAAATGCAGAATGTGAAGTCAGGGCAAGGGGAGGGAAGAACACCTTTGAAAGTTTTGCCTTGAAAAGGGAAGGAGATGTAACAATAATGCAAAAGGCAAAAAGGCCTTAACCTTTCCCAGAAAGGCAGCCCTGTGCTTCCCTAGCCAAACTCTGCTGTGCATCTCCTGGAGGAACTGAGTGGAGATGTCTCAAGTTATATTTGGTGGCACAATACTATAAAACAGATGAAGCTTACCTTCCTTCACAGAAGACAGTAAGTGTTATATGGGTCTGGTAGAGCAGTGTAATCTGCGGTCCCCTTATTGTCCTTACGTACCCTAAAAAACCCCCGTGCCATGGGCAGGGACACCTTCCACTAGGCCGGGTTACTCAGAGCCCGGCCCAGCCTGGCCTTGCACAACTCCAGGGATGGGGATTCCACACGGAGTCCTGGGGGTGGAATGGGATGGTGCGTTCCCTATTTCTGTCAGTGCTGCAGGGCAGTCCCTGCCCTTAACAATGGGCTGGGTGAACACAGGTGTCAGCTTTGCCAACCCTTACTCTCCAATCCACAACCTTCCTCTCACGTGACTTTCAGCTGCCCTGGCCAGTATCCCTGGTTGCTGCACTGGAATGTTAGGTGATACTGGAATTTATGACTACCAAGGACTACACTGTTCTGGGTGTTCATCATGAGGTCCTCCATGAGCTGACGTGCCTTCCTTGGATTTGCTGGGAATTTCAGATTGAAGCGTGCTTCCAAGCAACGTCTAACCTTCAGGTGAAACGGTCTCCTTAGAAAATTAAAACTATTTTGCAGAGAAATCACAGCATGCCACGAATACAGAGAGCGAGGAGAAGCTCTGTGTACGTTAGGAATCACAGGTTACCCTTTCTCGGGGTGTACCGCGATAGAGCGAGGCTGGTCCAGGCCCTGGGAGATGACGACGTAGCGGAACGAGCCGTTCAGCCGGGCCACCTCAATCAGGTTGAAGCCATGATCCGTCCAGTAGATGTTACCTAGGAAAAACACCTGGGAGTCACTGCACGAAGGAAGGACTACCTGGAAAGTGTGTAAGTCAGAACCAGAAACTAAGTGCTGTAGTTTCATTTGCATAGGTGTTATATTTGTAATTTATAGTCCTATCCAGCCTTTTTAGAGCATAAACTGGTATTGAAACTGTTCATCTAAGAAGGGCCATCCAAGATATATACAAATAATTTCGAGACATTTGCAATACCAGAAATTAGAGCTGAAAGGAAACCAAGGTGTTTAACCTTGGGCTGAAGAGGCAAGAGCGTACCCTCAGAAATGAAGACAAGTCCTGGAGCAGGCTCAGACTTACCTGCTATCCAGTCCACAGCAATGCCTTCAACTCTCCCCAAACCATTTGTGACAATGTCTTCTTTCCAGGTTTGGTCTCGCTTAGCTCTGCTAATCTTGTTGAAACCCATGTCTGTCCAATAGATTGTATCATTTCCTATAAAACACGTGCCAATGATTCTCAGATTAATTCACTTACTTCAGTCCAAGTATCTGCACTAGCAATTGTAAAAATTGCCACTTATAGCTTTATTAATATGTATTAAATATAAAAATTATCAGCTTTAATTCCTCATTCCTTTTGCTTTTCTTAAATTTTGTTAAAAAATATTCTGTCCAGCACTTGTAGCACAACAGGGTTATGACAGCAGATGGAAGCTACTACCTTTGGTAAAAATCACAATAAATATGCCATCTTTACCTTTTCCCTAATGGAATAAATGCTTCAAAAACATACAATTTTGTTTATCACCACTCCAAAATATTCAGGAGTCTGAAAAGCTACAGTGTAAAACTGCTTATACAGTCTTTTCCTTCAGCAATCAGACACACTGAATTTTGACAGTATAAGGAAAAAAAATTAACTAGGGAAATAAAAAGTGACACTTGAGAGTGATATGCTGACAAAAGAATAAAAAAATATATTCCATCCACAATTCAGCTTTTATTTTAAATGTCCTGACAAGCTTCCAGTAAGTCTTTTTTTTTCAGTGTTTCAAGATGTCTCAGCTGTCTTCCCAGCCTTTCTTCTGCTGTGATTGTCCACAAAATGGAAAAAAAGGGACAGCTTTGACCATTTTAACACAACAGCCAGGCAGAGAATTTGAAGTGGCCCAAGCACAGACACAAACTCCCCTCTGTTGCACATAATAACCTCAAAAAAGAAATGGGGAAAACAAAGTGCCAACAACCCTCAAGCAGAACTCTCTCTGTTTCCACTGACAGGGTTCTGTAGGGAAGCTGCAACCCACATTCTGCTTGCAAAGTAATGAGCTGATGACATCCTGAGTGAGATGTTTTGTTTGGGAAAGACACTGCTCAGAGATATTAAATAATATTTGTTCCTTCATTATTTTTTTCATACTTTGTATATCTGCTTTTAATTCCATAACACAGTGTGTGTATTTATAGAATATATATTTCTATACTCAGTATAGAAATATTACCTATATAAAAATATAAATATTTTATATCTACATCTACATCCACATCTATCTATACATATGTATGTGTGTGTAAATATTTGACTAGATAGATAAATACATTTATAAAAGAAGAGAGTTATTTGTGACCAAAAAATATTGGTATATTCAAGAATCTCACCACACCACCAATTAAACAAATGACAATTCTGACTGCAAATAATCAAAACAAATAGGAGAGTCACGCAATTTGCTACTTATTTGCTAACTGGAATTTAGAAGTATCAAAACACAGGGAGAAAAAAAGCTGTATGCATCTTCTAGCTTGCTCATGTCTGCAGAAGACAGTCATTAGACTTTTCATTATGATGCACTGTACTACTAGCATGTGTAAATATACTCTATCCACTTTGTAGACCTAAACATTACGGAGAGAACATCAAAATTTGGGAATCCTTCCCAAATAAGAGTGAACTGCAAGCAACACTCACTAAGCGGAAAACAAAAAAAGCAAGATGAAATCTGAAACTACCTTCACTTGCTTCCTGAATCATATTTGATGTACGTAGGTTTTAGAAATGAATTTTAAAAATTCACTGTAAGGTACCAAAATGAGAAAAACAGCTGGTTTTGAAGCTGAAATGCAGTTGAAAGCTGCACTGTAATTTTTACATAACACACTATTCCCCTGTGATTTCACTGCTGCACACCATTTATATTTATCTTTTGCAATGCATTTGTCACTGCCAACTGTATTCATGTTCCCTGTGCTGGAAATGATCCTCAGCCAAGTCAGAGAACCTCACTCAATTTCATCCAGCCTCAAATCTCATTTTTCCAAAAAGCCAAAAATCTCATTCTTCCCAAATATTAATTTGATATTTATTAGCTAAGTCCACACAAAATTCTCTAAAGAAGGAGCTGGCATATCTTATGACTATGCTAAAAAAATCCCAAAACAAAAAACATGAGGTGCAAAATAGGTAATAGAACCCTAGTATTGGTATTTTAAATTGAAAAGGTCAAATTATAGTCTTCTGTATTAGATGTCATAATTTTGTGAAGTTTGTATAATTTAAATTTAAAAAGAAGGATATGATAAGGAAAAAATATAATCCCTAGAACACCCAGTTGCACTGTTTTAGTACTCTCTGTCATGAATATGTGTAGTGACCACTTCTTTCTCCTCCTGTGTCTTTCCAGGAATGGATTAAATCTCTGTATCAGAGTCTTTCCCATCTCAATGTGTGTACAAAGGCGCTGGCTTTTAAGTGACTTTTATGTCTCTGGAGACTGTAACTGAACAATACCCACGATACAGGGAAAGCTCTGAACATCACCTGTCACTGATTCGAAAGCAAAATACACAAGTATGAGGACATATGTCGAAAGAACTTGAAATTTTGCTAGGCAGAGATGCAAGAGCATCCTCACCTAAAAAACCAGGCCAAAAGAAGAGAAGCTTTAATGATTTTAAGTTCTAACCTGATAACAAGAGATCAGTGATATTTGTGTGATGAAGCAGCCCAACAGAACAAACAGAAATAGATGTGATTTCAGTAAAAAGGCAGATATTAACACACACTTAGGCAAAAGATTAGATCTCCCAGTGCTAAATTCCCAGGCAGAATTTATTGCAAAATGAAAACCAATGAGTATGACAGAATAATTGCGTATTTCAGGAAGCCAGTGTCTGTATTTATACAACATAGATAATTTAAGATTTTATTTCTAGCCTGCCAGTTTGTAAACTCATTGGGTAACAAACTGAGTCTGGAAGGAAGCCTGGTCAAGGAGCTGATGGGTTAAAAATACAGACACAGGATATTTTTCAGGTAACTACTTGGTCACAGCTTACTTATTTTCCAAGAACTAATCAAAAACTGCTAACATGTTTGAGGATACCCAAACACCACTGGGAGATGTATCCAATCACTTTTAGAATCTGATCTTCGATTTTTCCCCACCTTCTTTCACGTGTGCAAAACTGAAACCTCCTCATTTCACAGGAATTCTGTGAGGCTGTGTACACCAAAAACTGTTTCTGTGTACACAGTGGAAAGGCAGGTAGTGTACTCCAGGCGGAAATGCCTGCTCTTCAGGCTGTCAGAGCAACTTCTAGAAGGAACAAACAGATCCAGGCTTGGCCTGTGCCCTGCAGGGAAGTAGCTGAGTTGTGCTGGACAGGGAGAAAACTGTCCCACTCAGCTGTCAAAGCCACCTGCTCGGTACAACAACACACAGGACTAGGAAAATTCCATGGAAAAAGTGTCATGGCAGGAGCAAGCCTTTTTCCTTGATGAACACTTTCTGTAAAACCACCAGTTTCCTAATCAAGTTCTCAGTGATGACTCCACCAAAAAAGAGGAGCTGCTGCTGCTGCCAGAACAATCGACACGAGCACAATGCAGGTTTTCCTACTTACTGTAAATAATAAAGGTAGAGCTCAACTCTGTAACATGATCCATTTCTAATTCCTTTAAATGCAGTTATAATTACTTAGAAGGTTTGAAAACAAGGAGTTATTTCATTAAGGAGAAACATTTACAATTTTACCATATATATAATAAACTACACACAATATTTACCTGCATGGAAGTCTATGCCCACAGCAAATGAAGTCCCAGATATAGGCATTAAAGCATCCATTTTATCATTTGGATCGAGAGGAATTCCTCTAATTCCCTCATGAACAGAGTACATGAGGAATGATTCAATACCTATGGGAAAGACAAAGCAGCCCATGAGATCAAAGTGGAAATTTTCCCAGTTTCCAAGACTTGAGGAGCTAACATGCATTAGACAATTTTCCAATAGTGCTCCACAGTTTCTCAGGGTGACAAATGCAGCTCTTTGAAAAAACATCCATGAGTTATTACAGTGTATTTCTAATTAAACTGGAAATGTGGTCCTACAAAGAGAAGGGAATCACTGTCCATTTCAAACACCACCTTATAATCGGGTAATTGGCAGTAACGAAAATTAAAACTTAAGAAGTTTTGAATTATGAGAAATTCAAGAATATTTTCAGCGCACATCAGTGTTTTGTGAACATATTCAGCAAGAGATAATTTTAAAGAACTTGTGGAAAACAGGGCAGTAAACTGTCTTTCGAGGTACAGGGTTCTTCTCACCTCAGTTATGCACATTTGCTTCACGGACAGGAGAGAGAAATACACAGTATTAGTGACCAATGCAGCTGATGCATTTGACATGCCTACTTCTGAATTCAATTAATCACACTCCAAATGCACCAATTTCTGTTAAGCAGGAAAAAATTCTACTCTGTAGAGGTCTTCTTATGCAGTAATTTTCAGGAATTACTTAGTCCTAATTAATATTAATAAACAATATTAAATTTATAAAACTAGAAGGCACCTTGACCATAAGGCTGTTTTGCATTATTCAGGCAAAGAGTAAGACCTTGGCTGTAAGCTATGTTCTGATTTTTGCCAACCAAAACAGAAAAAGATGTAAGGAGAAGATTGATTTTATTTTATATTAAGAGCAATACAATAGGATGAGATACCCAACCATTCAGATACTTGTAGCCTATACTTTAAAGATAAGGTATATGACCTTGAACAAATATTTACTGCTATTATTGATGGTTCAGATGATCCGCTTTCCTGCCTACATTAAAAAAAACCTAACAAAGCAACAAGAAACCCAAACAAACAATAAAAACTCCTCAGTTTACACAGAAATTTATGTATTTGAAAAATTAAATGAAAAGCTAAATTTATTTCTGTCCTAACCTAACCACAACAGATATTTCTGTGTTACTGCTTCAATCAAGCATATTAGGTAAAGTTATTTAACTGACTAAAGTAAGTTTATTCATTGTGGTGTTCCCCTAGAACTTAAGTTGGTTAAAATAAATCCTGAAAGCCATTTTACCTTTGCAGGCCATGCGGTTCTTTTGGAGGTTGTAGCCTACTGTGCACACACAAGTTCTGGTGGTTTCTGATGTTGGCAAACAAAGCTGGGAGCATCCCCCGTTGTTGAACTGACAGGAATTGCTGCCTATGACGTGATGGGAGAAGAAAGAGAGAAAGCAAAACTTGAGCAAAACTGGCTAAAAATGAGTGCTGTCATCAATAAATTAATATTTCCAAGCTTTGTTCAGCTACCTTCCCCTAAAAACTGAGATATGCATAAAATATTTTGCATATCCATATACCTTTCCATGCTTCCCTCGTGCAGTTTTATCCACACATTTCCCTTCAGAACACAAATAATTCTGTTTTCTGAAAAATCTGCTTATTTTAAAGTAAAAGCATACAAAATGCCTGAAAATTCTACGTCAAGTTAATGATGAAATCTCACTGATACCAGAGTATCTTATTCTAGACCACAAACAAATCATTGATTATATCCTATTCTTTCATAAAATGTTATATTTACCTTGTTATCTTCATTAACAAGCCTTTTTCAGTATTTTTAAAACATACCCTAAAGTGATGTCACAAATCCATGCTCCTCCTACCTGCTTAATTAATACAATATTTAATTTTAGGTAACAGATGAACACATTTTAATAAGAATTGTAATGAACATTTTACACAGTAAACTAAACACATCTCAGAAATTTGAAGCTTCATGAAGAAACATTTAAATTCACTAAAATATTCAAGGAATTAGTTGATTACAAGTTACCAAGCCTACAAAAATCAGAGCACTACTTGTCACATTTATTTTCACATTCCTAATTTTGAAGAAAAAGCATTTATTCACCTAAAATCATAGAAATTTTCTTATGATGCAGCAGATACTGCTAAAGTCTGAGCACTCAGGAGGCAACCTGTTCAGTTAAAGAATTTGAAAATGATAGAGACTTTACTGAATGCCTAAATTTTTGTTACTTGCTGTTCCACCAGACTTAAAACGAAGGGACAGGCTGGCAAGGCGCCTTTGGTGTTTCCTAGATGAGGTTAAATGGCAGGAGGTCCCAGAAATGCTCAATTATGGAACTGAATTATTGTGCTCCATAAAAAGAATGCTTATTGCAGAAACCCTCTGGGATGGTTCTTCTGGAAGCTTCTCCACAAAAACCCAGAGTCCCAGAATGGTTTGGGTTGGAAGGAGCTTTAAAGATCACCCTGTTCCAACCCCCTGCCGTGTGCAGGGACATCTTCAACTATCCCAGGTTGCTCCAAGCCCCGTCCAACCTGGCCTTGGACACGACCAGGGATGGAAAGTCCACAATGAAATGAAATGGTTTGTTTCACGTAGATCCCATCCTCATCACTTTTCAGCTGGAATCCAAATTAATTTCTTTCTGAAGAAAATCACAAATTTTTCATCATGTGTCTCCAAATTCATAGAACTGTGTGCATGACCCCAAATTACACCTTTTTTGTACTATCATAGCTCCCACTATGCCAACGAATTTTTGGCAGCATCAGCAATAGCCCCTATTTTTCTGCTGCCTTAATTTTGATTTATACTACTGTCACTTCTGTCAACTTAGATCAACTGAACTGTGCTTTAAAAACAGATAATGAAGAATATTAATGAATTCTCTCACAATACTTCATTTAAAGTTTCAATAGTGTGATATTAGGTTCACATGTAAAACGTATTTTTTTACTAAAAATTTTAGACTTTAAAAGAACTTCAAGCTTCACCTTAGTGTAAACATCTGATGAACTAAAATACATCAGGCAGATATGCTAACTCAATTGCCTTATTATAGCCACTAATTTATTCAAAACTAAAGAATTTTTATCAATACAATATATTTTATCAGTGAATTCAGTTAAAATACATATATTATTTTCTTCACATGAATAACATGAACAAAGATACTGGGCACGCTAAAAGTTGGTCAATATATATTTAAAGTTTACCTTACCTTGCTGTGCTGCTTTGTCATACACTTTCATGTGAACAACACCTGCAGTTTTGTTTCGCAGGACAGTTGGATTTCTTCCATCTTTTTTATTACAGGTGCCAATCTGAGCCAAGTTCTGGTCTGCCCACCAAAGCTTTTTATCTGTAAAATTTCCAAGTTTTAAAAATTAACAGGATCGCTATAGAATTGTATATGGTTGACAGCTAAGGTGGGAAAAGCTTTTGAGGTTAATTGTCAGATCAGTTTTAAGAGAAATTACTTAAAGAGGTTATAGAGGAAATCTGAAGAAATTGTGTTTTTAAGATTCTGCAGTGATGCGAACAATTTTCACCAGTTTCACTTTTGCTGTGACAGCTGCTGATTTAAGGCTACCTGCATAGATAAATGCCTCATTTTTCTCATATATATATGGAAGTTCTAGTGTTACCCTAAGGAAGAAATTAATTTTCACAAGTGAACAAAATTGCTTGAAATGTTAAACCACATAATTAAAAAAAAAAATCAGTAAGAAATCAGGAAAAAAATGAAAAGCAGGCACTGCCTCCCAACGTTTCAGAATTAAAATGTTAATATCTTTGATATCAAGCTCAAACTTCAGTGAACTAATGCCCAAAGACTGTTGCCAATCTTCTCATTGTACTTGTCACGAGTCCTCACTCCTTCAGCCCACACAGATGGATGATGATGAGATGGTCTCAGGGTTCTTCATTTCAGACAGAAAAACACATTACTACAGAGGAATCAAAAGTAAAACCTTAAACTGAAAACCTTTAAACTTCAGGGACACTGCCTTCCCAAGAAATACTGTGTATTAACTTCACTTTTAGTTAATTTTCTTTTCAGGTAAATGAATTTTTGCCTATGCTGCAGTTTTGATATTTAAATGACTAATTTATAGAGCCACACAGTTGAGTGTTTCATGACAGAAACTGCAAATCTGAAAAATAATTTCCACTGTGGAAACTGTAAAAAGTTATAGCACAAGGAAACTATCTAGGAAAAAAACCAAAACATACTCTCTACAAGTATATGCTAAGACCAGAATCTATGGAATGAAAAATATTCTGAATATGAAGATTTGGAGACAGAAATGGCAATCTATTTAAATTTGGGTCAAATTTAAAGAAAATCTGTAATTTTATGCACTGACTAGTCAATCTAGAATTGACTGATCCAAAAAATCATCCTGCAATAACAATCAATTAACAGTAGCTTGCATCTGATGACACCTTATCAGAAAATCCTTAGAACAAGAAGTTGCTGCGCTCAAACTTGATTGTGCCAATTATAACAAAAAGGCACATGAAAACTGAAAATAGAAAGGTGACTGTGGGCTATAATCCATATATGAAGTAATGGGAATTTGACTTCTTTTTCCTGTTAGTTAATGACCAATAATCGTAAGGTTAGGTTAACTTCTTCAGTGAAATGTTTGTGTGTGAAGAAGAGTTTTTGTTCTTCACATCCTCTGTGTGACCATAAATCAGAACAGGCCATTAAATGATTTTAGTAATGACTGGTGTCTTGTGCATTAGCAACATGAACTTACTGTTTTACATCTCCAAACCCTTCTATAAAAAATTAGGTCTTTTGTAGGACTGGGGTATAGGAAGGAAGCAAATTACATATGGTTTTGGTATTTTCATCCTTTATTTCAAAGAAGTGATCAAACTCTTTCAGGCATTTCTTTAATATTTTGTGCAGAACCTCAACTCTGGCTATGGTTTCAGCAGCCTCCCAAACCTGCCCTAGGCTGACTTGCCTGTCTCCTTAGGAAAAGGAAAGAAACAAAAACTCCAAACAACCAACTCGTCACATTATTTTACCAAGAGATGAAGCCATGGCATGTATTTAATCAAGAAGTTCAGTTACCAGTGATTATCTACTAATAGTTTCATTTCTCCTGTTTGGTACTTAATACAGAGCCAAGCCCACTTCTGCATGAGCAGCTGAATGTTCCACCAGGTACCTCTTTTGTGTACTGAGCTACTCAATGGGGCCACATCTGCTTCCATGTACAGTTAACAGTGTCTGAACAATTTCCATCAGTGGTGTCAGACACATCAGATCATGGAGCTGTTCTCCTCTGATGACAGAAGAAACAGCACTTCATAAACCCATTACTAGTCCTGTAGGTACTTGATTGTGACTCAGAGGTTGAGGAGTCTCCTACAACCCCTACACCAATAAAAAGGACAGATCACAACAATGCAGAAGTGAAGTACCACAATACTCTTCAAAATAATTCTTCTACCTTCCTATTTCATTCTTGTTAACGTGAAATCTGGGTAAAACTTTAAATAAAAGTGTAACTTAGAAAATCTGACTGAACTAATGTTTGTTCTTCTCTTACACGGAACGGTGCACTATGATTCTGAGAAGGAGACAAGGATAGGGTAGGCGGATTTAAATGAGGAAGGTCATACAAATCCTGACATTTCAAGTATAGTTAAAAAAAAAAAGGTAAAAAATATCATAAAACCAAAAAGCCCCACCAATCTAAAAAAAACCAAACCAAAATCCCCCAAAACTGACAAATTCTGAAGTACAGACATCTTGAAGTCAAACCTCTTATGTCTACTTGCCAAAAAACCTTCCAGTTATGCCCGAAGACGTAAAAAGCAAAGGTTTTAATTCTTCAGAAACTGCTAGGTGACCAACATACACCACCGCAGCCTCAAACAAAAGAAAAAAAAACCAATTAAGCAGCTATTTTTGACCATATTTCTCAGCAAAATTTGGACTATTTCTCTCTGCATTACTGGTATATTCTGTCAGTAGACAACTCAACTATGCTCTCTAGTATTTAGGATGACTTAATTATTTCTATATTAATTTTAAAATATAGTAGATGATTTTGAAAAAAATACTTCAGCATAAAGACAACTTGCTTTCATACACAAGGGAAGAAAAAAATGCTATTTTGGACCTTTAAACATCAAACTGAAATGATTTATTTGCTTGATTATGCTAACAAGAGTGTTGCTCGATTGCTAATTACAATCTTGCTGCTGAAACTAGGTTATAATATATATTAAAATTGTTGTATTTATCCATTCTGTTGGGTAATTAGCACTAAGCTCAGCAACATATTGGGAAACAGCAACTTCAAATGCCAAGAATTGCTACCCAAGCATTGTGGATGGTCCTTTGGAGATTTCAAGTAGTACCCTGAATGCAAATTTTGATGGGCCATTAGTTTTCATTAATGGTGGCTTAAGTATTTATGGAAGACAACTATGTACTGCACTTAGAACCGGGCAAATTGCCTAGATATATTTCATATATTAATGCTAATGCAATGAATGGAGTTATGGCAATTAGAAGACTGATGACTTGGAAAATTAAGGTGTATGTGTTTGAAGTCTCCTGATCTAAGCAGCCCCTTTCACTTTGCAAATAGATCCAGCAAAGTCACAGCTCCCACCATCTGAGCCACTAGGAGAGCATTCTGGTGTTGTTTTTGAAACTTTATTTAGGATGAAACAAAAATCAAATAACCAACAAATCATCTAATGCATGGTGAAAATAAACAGGAGCATGAATATATTTTGGTAATATTAACCTACATTTTCTGTCTACAATGAAACACTATAATCGTTATTTTCTGTTTTGATTGCTTGATAACACAACTTGATGGCTATATTTATATACAGTTTTTGTTCAAAAGATATTTTTCTAATACCTGCAAGCCCATTGAAAAGCTATTGTGTAGATCTGATTTTGTTGTATTGCTGATTGAATTTTTTTTAATATGAATTTCAGCAGAAATGACACGCATAAAATCATTCCCTACATGGAGTTACTCTATTTTATACCAAAAAAGACCAAATGCACAATAAATTATATCCTCATTATACAATCTACATTATATTCCTATCTTTTGGAGACAGGAGCTGAATTTTGTGATTTTGTGTAAACTGTATTTCTGTGAGGACCTGATACAAAATCCAATCAAATGCCTCCACCAAAACTGCTGACAGAAGCCTCCTTTTCTTCTCAGCTACAGACTTATGGTAACTAATCAATACTTCTCTAGCAATGCTCAGTTTCTCATTCAGAGCCATTTATCATTCAAGAAACAACACACCAGTTTGGAAACACGTCAGACATTGCTGCGGGCTCCTCTGCAATTCTGATTTTGTAAAATAATGACTCTGCTCACCAGTCCAGAAACACAGTTCTCACCACAAAGGTAAATTTCCAACCAGTTTCAGTAACAGTCAAGGAACCATTTTCATTAAGTAACTTGGAAGGAAGGAAATGAGACTTTATGCAGCATTCCAAATCCATCTTTATCATTTGATCCCACTCAAGACACTGGCTTCTAGGAAAACTACTAAAATCAGATATTGAATGATATATTAAACTCAAACCTTAAGACAACTATAGGAAGTATTTTCTCATTGTTGAAAAGGGTTTTGCTGTACTGTATAAGAAATTCAGAGACTCTCACGTGGAACATCCTGAATCTCAGAACAGTGGATATATTTGATATAAATTTGTAAATTGTGCAAGCAGCAGGTGTTGAAAATTATGTATAACTTGTGCTGTGAATCAGATAAACTTCTAAAAGACTAAAATGAACAGCAGAGGTCTTTGAAGAAAACAAAATGTGAAGTTAACATAGTAACAGAAGAACATTAGTATTGGCCAAATGCAAGACAAGAACCAGTGGGAGGTACTACACAAAGCATCCATGTAGTTTTGACTGATAGATTAACTAAAAATGGCTGATGTTGCATACACTGACACCTCACATATTCACTATGGATTAGAAGAAAAAGTGGGAAGAGTAGAAAAGCAAGTATGACTTCACAGATTTACAGCAACTTCTTTGTAATACAGAATGGCAACAGAAAAAATACTTTTTGTTTGCTTAAAGGCATGGAAAAATAGCAATTTTGTATATATTCGAATGCTTTACTTTCAAACAGAATATAATTTTCATCCCATTTATATCATGCTCAAAAAGATTTAGCAAATGCAGGCACCAAAAGACTAGGAATTTTGCTTAGTATGTTGAAAAAGAAAGATGACTGACACTGCTGAGTAGAAAACCAATAAATGAAAGACCCAAAATACAGAAAGATGTGAATTATATATTGTTTCCATTTCCCTCAAGGATAAACCTGACAGTTACTTTGGCACCAACTTGTTTTCTAACATTATTTTTTATGTCTTATCATTACCTACGATAAGCTCCAACTAAAGATTGCAATAGTAGGAAAATGTTAAAAGAGCCCGGAAAGGAATAAACAACAGCAAACATCTGAAACAGAAGTGGTAACTTCCAAATGGTTTCCAACAGCTAAACTGCAACGCTAAAATAGAATTGAAAGCAATAAAAACGATGGTGAGATTGAGGGGTTGTGCTAAAGGAGAATCCTCATTGCTGGTGAAGCTCTGAACCACTCCTTAACTTACACTACAAAGCAAACCAGAACTTTTCTGGCTTCACTAGCAGTGTCTACTGAGGTCACGTCACAGAACACAACCATGGAGCGCCTAACTGCTTTTCTTTTCCACTTTTGAAACTAACATAAACAAAGATCACAAAACTCGAGATATCAGAACAGCGCTGAGATTACCAAGGCAAACTAAATAAATCTTGGTTGGGCCAGGTCTCTCCCAGTCATCACTTTTTTTATAGCTCTGAAAAATCTTCTGGAACGTGAGGCATAAGATACAGCAAAAGCCACTGTAAACTGCAAGCTCTGTGAGTTTTCTGTGCAGAAGGCTGTCCAGACAAGGGATGGAAGGCATCAGCTCCTGACACAGGCTGTGGGGTTCTCCTTGGGTGTCTCTGAGCTCATGCTTTCTCACAAGGAGACTGATGGCTGGGGAAGAAGATTCACAAACAGCTAAAGAAATTTTCAGAAGCAACAACTGAGGTGCTCAAAGAGACATCACTGGTAGAAGAAAATTTATTAGAAATTCAGCAATTTTTCTCAAGATCTTTTCTCCTTCAGTCCACCTAGCCTCGGCAGGTGCATGGCAACCAGGGCTATCTCAGATCACATTACCCATCCCATCAATCCACTGAGGTTCCCTCTACTGTTTCCTTGTTTCAGCTTCTCAGTCCAATAAAGGTTCTGGTGATCAACAAGTGACCAGCTGCATCACCTGGTGACACAAGTGTTCAGAGGGAGTCTCAAAACACCAAACTCTAGCTCCTCTTTCTGCCTCAGTGGAAACATAACCCAACAATATGACAAGATCATAAACCAAAACATACTAACTAAGAAAGTAAGTTGTCCAAAATACTGCTTTTAGCAGGGGAGACACTAGAAGCAAAAGACAGAATAATACAAAAGAAAGCTGAAGATTACAAGATTCTCCAGCACTGAGTGGAACTTAAATCCTACAAAACAGTTAAGTGTTTGGGCACAGGTATCATCTCTCTCTTCTTTTCCGTCACTGATGAATTCAAATGATAAAAAAAGAGATAGCTCAGTATATTCACAGAGGAGAAACATTCCATTCATGCTGCTTGATTGTGTCTACTGTGTTTTTAGATAAAAGCAGTCAAGAAAATTTAGGAATAGGAGCAAAAATGATGCAATAAACATTGCAATTACTGTGATTCACCTGCTAAAACCTCCTATTAAACTTGCAGGGAAATAGATCAGCAGGGGTAGTAAATTTTCACACACTATCATGTTAAATCTTAACATTAGAACAAATTAGTCATTCTTCTTTATTTATATATTATTAGTTATGGACATTTGTCAATTAGAGATCTCTTATCTTGCTTCATATGGGATTGGATTTTCTGTTCTGACTCGCTTTACATGCACAAAAGCCTTCTTATAAGAAGCTGATGTACAGCCACTCGCTCTTTAGGGAAATAAATGGCATTTTATTACCACAGGAGGTTCCACAATATGAAAACCTCCATGAGAAACGAATGCAGAAACTTTTCCTGTTTTTCAATCAGCACATGCAATACCGCTGATAAAACTGTATGTGCTTGTACTTTTCTCCAGCAGATTCATATGTGGAATCTCACTGCAATATCGAGCTGCAGTTTAGCACAACTGTGACTCAAAAACCCCAAAGCAAAACAAACCAACCCCCACACTCTTTGTAAGTTTTGTTCACCATTTTTGAATGGGAAGAATTGTCATCACCCGTAAAAACAAAGCATCCCAAATTATGATTAGAGGTGCAAGTGTTTAAAACTTATACAGCAGATATTCTTCCACCTCCAGATATGCAAAAATTCAGCTACTTTCACACACTCTTCTTTACATGGTACCTATAAACTCTTTATTCCCTATCCCAGAGGGATCATCACTGCTGTAGCTTTTGTGAATCACAGATGAAGACCTGACACCACCACCAACTCAGTGATATGCTGAACGAACACTCTACACCTCCTGTTAGACTTCCAACAGCTCCCCAGAGTAAAGGTCGTTTATTCCATCTATTTCTAGTCACAATCCAATCAATGAAAGACAATTTGTCCAAATTAGCATTCATGATTCCTTCTGACACCAAACCTGCTTGTGTTTATGATTGCACATATAAAAGCATCTCGTCTCCAACAGATACTGACAGCATTTAGAGTTCAGTACTGGCCAAATACTTGTATAATAAATCCAATTAAGTAATTACCACTTTAAATATGACATAACTTACACCATGTGCATAAAAATCATTAAATTTTATTTAATTTCACTAGCACACAACCTATATGTACATAATTATTATATAATTATCAAGCAAAGAAAATACTTAGAAAATGACTGGCAGTTGATGAACTACCTATCCCAACAAAAGTCTGTTTATCAACTGAACTTTTTTTTTGGAATATCCAAGATAAATGTAAGTAATTTTTAAATGAACCAGAATAGAGGGCAGCAATTTGTAGGAAATATGGAAAGCTCTAAAGTCATCTCTAGAAAAGCAGAAGCATAAACATAAATTCTGAGTCAGACTGGAATTTCTTACTACACTCTGCCCCAGCTACAACACGGGCCAAGAGCTGAAGGTGTATATGAGAACAAGCCAATTCGAAGCAATATTTTTATAACATTCAGTGATCAGCAATTAGCTGATTTTTTTAAAGAATTTTTCCTTATGCTACTGTTTTCTTGATCTTTCTGATTGATGTTTTTGAACATAAGCAGAATATTTTTCTTTCAACAAAATTAATACATGGAATATGAGCAGACATCTGGAAATCCAAATCCTCAATCATCAATTCATAACCCAAAGAAGTCTTCACAAAATGCCAGCCAATCCAACAAACCTGGAATATTCTGATTAAGTAGGAAGAAAACTGAGCAGAGCAAACAAGTCATGGATAATTGTGTGTAATAAAGAGCATAATACAGCTCCTTCCTCTTCCAACATGCTTTACATGTGACTATAGCAAATAAAAGCCTTCAATTTGTTACCTTCATTCCCTACATTCATATATATATGCAAGACTATATTTAGAAATATACTTGTAATAGAGACTGCTAACTGTTCAATTAAATATAAAGAACTTTTCACAGACAACAGTCTCACTTGTGAATGTACCGTATGTATTATTTACATAAAAACAATAGCTTCCCCTAAGCTTTTTTATTCCATTATTAATTAGCTTTGAATAATTAAAAAAAATATTATCGCTGGACTTACCCATAATGGTTAAAGCTGTGGCTTTTGTTAAGTCTTCTTTCATTGATTCAATTATTTCAAGGTTACCACCATCCAAATTGCATCTATTTATGGTTCCATTTCCTGAACTGATCCAGTAAAGCTTGTTCTCCCCATAATCTATTGATAAACCTGTAATTAATGCATAACACTTAAACTGGGGCTTTAATAGAGGATATACATTAATTGTTAAGCTATTTTCATTATGAAAGTGCATTTAAGAAATATATATACACACACACAGTTATGTTATCTATTCACTCATTGACTTACATTTCAAAAAAAATTTGAGAAAAAACCAAACTTGGTCATGTACAATGAAAAAATCCAAGACTTTCAGAAAGATTTGTGCCTTTCATTTCTTTCAGCAGTTACAGAAATCAGTGACTGACTGATGAAAGACCATTATCTGGCAATGAAGAATGACTTGAAGAAGCTGAGGTCCTAAGCAAGGTCATTATCAACTTGTAAATGCAAACCCGAAGCCATCATTTATATTCTGAAATTACGACTACACAGAGACTTAGTAAACAAGGTACTTTTTGTGATTCAGAACTATAAAAAGTCTGTTCTCTCCCTGCTTAGGATGCTCAAATACCAAAACCTAATCCAAACTCCTAATAAATGTACAGTATTACTTTTCCTTTTGCTTCATAGTGAACTGACCTCATAATCAGTTCTTTAGAGTTAGAAGCACGAGAACTGTCAAAAAAGGTACTTGCAAAATAAGCTACTAAATGAATAAAGTAAATAATTTTCTGAAAGTAAGAGCAAAGAACTAGGAGATAATGTATTTCAGACTTCTATAATCCTTTAAAAATGTTCAAGAAGTGGTAGCAGGAGATTTTCCACAGTGAAATATCCTTGGCATGGTAACAATGCACGCCATAACAATTTGCTTTGGTGCTCCAGCTTTCCCAGAATTCATGTTAAGTATCCAGCAGCAAGTTGCCAAAAAATACTGTATTTCACTGCGTGGGTCAGCCTCTAGATATTGGACTGTAGTCTTTTTCATCCTGTAAATCCTTCCCCATGGAAAGTTATTTCGGAAACCTCGACAGGAGACAGCAGTGCCATGAGCTGCAGCTTTTACAGCTGCCATCACGTCACTGCTTCTTTCCGCACGTTTGACATGGCAGAGAAAAGGTGTCTGCCTTCCGAGCTTCTGAAAATCAGCTTTCCAGTCCCTTTGCAGGTACTGATATTTCTTTCCTCCTTCTCTGCAAGCGTTTCACCCAGGAGGAAACAACACATGCTGGAGAGAGGATCCGGAGTTGTGCCTTCAGGATGGACTTGTCTTGCAGCATCTCTGCACACACGTTCTCATGTTTGTACAACCAGTATCCCCCCAAACACAGAGCAGCACGGATCCTGGAGACAAGCAGCACTTGCAGGGCTTAGCCTTGCACAGGGAACTTCCCTGGGAATATCAGTGTGAGTTAAAAGGGAATAAACCACATTAAGGTTTCCCTGCTCCGAGATGGACGGCATTCGGTATTCGCTGCACCTCCCAACCAAGACCAGCTGCCCACAGACTGCACCTAGATGGGATCTGTTGATGGGGCTGCTGCCAATACAAGCTATGCAGCAATCACAGTCCTGTCTTGTCTGGTTGTATACTTCAGATATTCAACTGATGGTTCTACACACAGATATTCCAGTTACACAGCAGCAACTGGCATGAAAAACAGTCCTGCCTCCTTCTACACAGGTCTACCACGTCTTTCTTCCCCAAAGACTTTCCACCTATAACCAACCTTTGAGAAAACACATTATTTCTAGTGGAGGCAGAGCATGTTTAGATTTTTTTTCAGGAATTGTCCTGTTTTACTAATGAAGATGAGAGGTTTATTAGCCATAAGCTACACAGATATTCATGATGCATTCTATTGTGGGTAACTGGCTTAAACCTTATAGCCTATCTGCTAAAGTGAATCTGAGCATGAGGATTGTACAATATCAGTCTCAGGGAATTCAAATGAGCCAATGATTTGCCCAACAAAGTATAAAATTAGGCATTAATTCTGAATTCCTAAGAATACAGTTTAAATATACTCCATTAACCAGTTATTTTATCAACCAATACATGTGTTAGCGTTGGAGACTTTTAGAACTGCAGAATGGACCAGCAAGCCATAGCTGGTATGCACTAGTTAAGATAAAAATAAAAGGCACCATCTGTCATCCTATGAGTATCAGTTCCCAAAATTCCCAAACTACAAACACTCTTTATGGTAATACAAAATATTGTAACTGAAAAATTGTCTCCTTCTTTTGATAGAACTCAAACAGAAAAAAAAGAAATAATAAAATAAAAAAAATCCATCCGTTTCCTTCAGGTCACAGGTTGGAAAACTCCCTCATTTTTCAAATTCTGAAATTATGCATCAAGAAAATTAAACACCCCATCAATTACCAGGATATCCAACTTTAATAAGCCAGATATTTGTCTTTTCCAGCAATCTACCTGAGAACTCCTGAAACACTCAAAATCAGCACTGCATGAACTAGAGTTTCACCTATGGACAGTAACAATTTTCTCAGCTAGAAAGGAAATATCAAATTAAGGTTTTAAGACTGCTACTTTATGGCTCTTTAGAAGGGTTTTCTTGTTCTTAGCATGGGACTCTCTTATGCTAATGATAAAAATAATTTTAACTATTGAAATTGGCATTTTGCATATATTTTAATTCAGAGTTTGATATTGGAAACCCTTAGCATTGCAATTTAGGACCTTGTGACCTGTGGTCACAAAATATTCAGTGCAAAATGTTGCACACAACCATCCTTCTTAATATTGTTCTAATATTATTAAAAGTGCTTGTTCTTAACCTTAGAATTATTGGGTTTACCACTGTTTGTTCTCCAGATAAAAAGGTAATTGTCTCTTCAAGTGGATAGACAGATAATCATACAAACAGTAAAACAGTTATCAAGTAGTTTCGACAACACTCATTGAATTTAGGGTGTAAAATGTATGTCATGTTGCTCTTATGTCAAATTTATTGAATTCTTTAAATCACTTCTGCTTGCTTAATGCATTCAGTTACAAAAAGAATAAATGCTTTGAAATATAATCACTTTATTGATGGGCCATTTATAAGTCATCTACAATTGATATAACCACTTTAACTCTCTAAAAATTGAAATTATCTACCAAAAGAGAATTGAACAAAACCAAAAAATACACATAGAAAGAGTTTTTTTTTTGTTTTTTTTTTTTAAAGTGCCATAATTTATCATCAACTACACGAATTCCCAAATATTAAAACTGAGACTAAGTCATGATATGAAATGTATGCTTCAACTGTTGCTTTTTCCTGTGTGTGAAAGGTTAAGGACCAATTTATCTTTTGATGCAGCTGAGATTCCGGGGAGGAAGGATCCACGTTGGCAGTCAAAGCATCCTCTCACATATACCCACGACTTAGCAAAACCCTGATCTCCACGCTTTTTTAGCCATGATACAAAGATTGAGACATACAGATGGGTTCTCCTTCAGTCTATTGCAATCCTAGAAGTTAATAACAGTCCACTAATTCTACGGCAGATTTCAGTTAGAATGGGCCAAAAATGTCTTAAATTGTGACACACCACAGTAACATGAGTTGTTCATGTCTTTATGCCTGTTCTTATCTCTGCAGAGGAAAGACATCATGGTACACTTCCAGATCAGTTCAAGACAACACCCATAATAAATCACCAACAGTTAAAAAAGAAACAGGAAAAAAGGGTGTTTACCAACAGGGTCTTTTTGATTCTGAAAGAGTATTTTGCTGTTGCTGCCATCCATGTTTGCCATGTTGATTGTGTTGCCATCCGTCCAGTACAGCTTCCTGAAGAGGAGAATTAACATATTTACAATATTGCTTTGTGTGCACAGTGTTTTTAATGAGTCAGTAGTGAAAACATTCATCAATTTAGAAGACAAAATGCACAACTAATAGTTGCATGATTTAATCAGCAGCTTTCTAAGGAAAGAAGCATTCAGTTAAGATATTTTCAGTAAAATCTTTAAAAATCACGCTTTTAACTTTAAGTTTGAAAGAAAACAGAATGGCCAAGCTCAAAATATGAATGAAGAGCCATCTTCTGATGAGCTTTACTGCAGTTTATTTATTACAACCACGGACACCTTACCCTTTTACTGGGTGAACTGCAAGACACTGGGGTTTGTCGATTCCATGGATGATTGAAGTTTTCAAGGAACCATCTAAATGTGCCACATTAATTTGTGTTTCATCAAATTCTGAGCTAATCCAATATAAATTACGTGATATCCAATCCACTGCAAGACCTCTGATACTCTGAATATCTGCAAAGAGGAAAAGCAGTTCTTTTGATTTTTCTTTCTGGATTACTGCCATTGTTAGGGAAAAAAAAAGAATAATTTATTCTACAGTTTGTTAACAATACTGTGCAATATTCTATTCAGATGGATTTATTAACTAGTTGCCAAGAATTAATAATCTTTATTTTTTTTTCCTGGGCCTGATATACTTACAATAGGAACATGAAAATCACAATGAATATGCACAGCATGGAACCTATTGACCAAAAATAATAATCAGAGATGCTGAACTTCTGTATTGTATTTTTCTACTTCAGAAAGCATTTATTGCACAGTGGCTTTCTAAAACAATGCTATGCTGAAATTTGAAAGCCTCCCTCCTTCTTCAGCTCCATGAAGGCTCAGTTCAGAGGATCTGAATTAAAAACCACTGGTCTATAGCACAGTTCTGTAGCTCATAAGTAGTTGTGTCACTGGAGAAGTTTACTGGTTTTATTTTTGAAGGCTTTGAAGACTCCGAGTTACTCCCCTGCCTTCTTGGATATGCCAAAACATCTGTCAGCCAATGGGAAGCACTGAATGAATTCCTTACTTTGCATTGCTGGTGCACAAAGCTTTTACCTTTCCTATTAAATTGTTTTAATCAAAACCCACGCTTTTTCTCACTTTTGCCCTTCTGATTCTCTTCCCCATCCCACTGTGGGGGGTGAATGAGCAGCTGTGGGGTTAACCTCCAGCACCATTATTACTTGAGGCAGCGAAGTAAGAGCATGGTATGACTGGTTTGGTAACTTGATGGTCTTCCTTAGCAAGGTATTTAAAGAAATGTCAATCTGTGTTAATATTTGCCTGAAATACTGGGTGTAAAGTCACTGCTCATTAATATTTGCCTGAAATACTGGGTGTAAAGTCACTGCTCCATCTCTGGATACCAACATGCCCCTCTGCCCTGAGACAGAACAGGTTCATATTGGCCGGCATCCTTGTCGAGAAGGAGGCAGGCCAAGGGTGATTTAAAGATTTCATTATAGTTCATCGTTTATACCCATCCTCTGTCAACTTAACATGGTAATTTCCACTGACAGGATTATTGCCCTTGACAAACTGACATGGATGGGGCCGTGGACTGGTTTGCACGTCCACAAGGCTGAGCAGTGATTGGGCATTAGGAAGTTTGCCAGCCTCACAGAATGCAACAAAGGACACCAAATACATAGTCCTTGACCCACTTTTAAATTGATCCCCTGCCCTTCTGGGTTTTTTTGGTTGGAGGAACTAGAAAATAAGCATTTCATACTCTTAAAAAGATTAAAGTATGACTTGACATCTTTGTGTCATTGGCAGAAGAGTTCACCCAACGAGAATCCCACCAGCACGTGCATACAAAGCTTCTTATGTTCTTAGAAGAAGTATCAAAATATAACTCTAAACAAATGAGATAGTTTACACATAATAAATAGCCTTTACAATGTTTTGATGTGTCAAAACGTTGCAATTTTCTCAAACCTTTACATAATAATTACATCTGGAAAAACAACAACAACAAAAAACAACAAAAAACCCCAACAAAACCCAAACCAAAATGAAACAACAACAACAAAAAAAACAAAAAAAAAACAAAAAAAAACCAAAAAACCCAAAAAAACCCCCCCCACATCTAAACCAAAAAACCCCACAGAAAACCCCACAAAAAACTCCACCACAGAAGCATAACAAAAGGAATATGAAAGAATGCTGATAAACACTCACACATATTATATTTCTTTTGGTTTCATTAAGTTCCTTGACAAGTTCAGTGATTTTTTTCTATAATAAACAATGTTTTTATTCTACTAGTATTTGAAAAAAGCAAGCAACAAGTCCCTCTGTTGGGCACCTGAACACCTGATACAAAGATCTCTAGGAGGCATTCTAAGCCTTGTTCTCATTATTGGGAGAAAAACATATCTAACTGTTAATAAAGTTGTCTCTGAGATAGAAGGGGAAAGAAAAAGTAGCCACACAAAATAAATGAATTCACAGTCTACACAGCCAGGTGGGGATGTTGCCATATTTGTCCAAACATTTCCCAAAATGTGCTAACACAGAACTAATTTCTTCTAAAGTGACACAAGGGGCAGAGCTTGAACTAATTATTTTCTAAAGTCCCCAGATAATCAACTATTTGATTTATTTGTTCTCCAAGTCAGAAAAGGTCTGATCTTACACAATGAGCTATTTCTTTTCTGTTCTTCCCCACCAAACACTCATTTAACTGTTGGGGAACCAGAGTTAGCAAAATTTGCTGTCACTTAATCAGCTTTTCTACTATTTTCAAGCAGGTAGGTAAATTACACAGTAGAACAAGCTGTGCTGCCAGGAGAAGAACTGCCAGTGGTTAGAAACACAAAGCAAATGTTACCAAGGACAACGAATGGTTTTCACTTCAATACCAGAGCTACTGAAATAGGGTTGAAGCAATCAGATATTGACTTTACATTCATTAAGTTTCTGTACTTATGTACATATTCTGTACAGGAAAAAAAAAACCAAGCCACATTACACCAGTATCACCAAAATCACCAAGCTGCCAGCTTGTGGTTTCACCAGTAGTGCCAAAGCTGAAAGATCTACATGGACTGGAAAGAAAAAATAACCCTGACAGAGCCCATTTCATTGCTAGGTCAACATAGGTAGCCAAAGGACATAGGAAATGCTTCAGTGCAAAGCTATGTCAGGATATTGTGCTTCTCCTGCTTTTTACCTTTATTCTTTCTGCCTTCCCCTGAAGACATTAGTTTCCTTTTTTACTACACATTTCAATCTTGTACAAAATCAGTGTGAAATTACATCCCAATTTGTTTACATTAAATTGCATTATGAATCAATAGAGTGATCTAGAATCCTCAAGAAAATCCTGCTTGCTTATTGTTTAGATCAATCATCCAACGCCAGGGCAAGGTACACGTATGAAGAGCTTGCTCCGATTTTAGCATGCTCATCTCACACATGTATCAAAAGGAATTATTTTTACCTCAGTGCTACATTTACCTCTTGAAATAATGGTTTCTAAGCCAGTCCCATTAATGAAGGCACGTTTGATGGTCTGTGTTTTCACGTCAGTCCAGTATAAACGTTCCTCAAAAGCATCAAAATCTATGACTGTCACATCATCGATGTCAGGAACGGTGAAGGCTGTGATGAAGTTGAAATATGGGTTCTCTATGTCCACCCCTCTTATTTCTGAACGCCTTGCGTAAAGAAGAAACTTCTTTCTTTCTGTTAGAAAAAGGGAAAACATCATTCCTCATCCTCTTCACAACATCTCAAACAGAAATCAAAGTCTTGAGATCACTTTCCAAACGTGTAAATGACATTTGTATGCGTGATTAAACATCTCCAGAAAACCTGCAGGCAAGTGACACTTGAGAAACAATGTTAAAGAGCTTAAAAAAAAAATCACAGAAAAAAGGTAAGAATTCTGGATGCTGGACATTGTTCCCACACCACTAATCAATGTGGTCTTATGAGTGTGCAAGAAAAAAAATGATTAAAATGTTATTTTTAAAATTTTACCTTCCTTTCCCCTCAAACAAATCCTGTTCCACCTACACAGATACCAACATTTGGTATCTCAGGGTAACAGAGTCACTGTAAAAGGGAAGTTTTGCCAACAGCAAATGTGTGTGTGAGCAGTGGAAGGCAAACAGCTGGAAAAAAGGGCAAGGCGGTTGTGCTAATTTACACCTCCACTAGAGAAAAAAGATGACACATTAAAGGTAAAGCAGAGCTTTCTTTTCAATCTCAGAAGCCCGAATGATTGGAACAAATGCCTGCAAATGAACAGTAAAAGTAACACTTTTTCCCTGCAATATCCTTTACGTGACATAATATTATTTTCTTTTTTATTTCCTGAACATTATTAATCAACATTGAAAAGAGTAATTTAGTACAAGGTTTTACAGATAATACACACAATTATTTGACATTTCAAGGGCTTTTAGAGCTCAAAAGTGTGTACTGCAGTTTTTTATAAAACTCCCCTGCAAGGATGCACTTCTAATATTTAGTCTCTGTTTTTTAATCCTTGAAAATGAAACTAAGACAACTCCAGAGCAGGTAGAGATTTAAGCTATTAAGCACCTTTTTGCTATTCAGCTTACCTGACTCAGAATGTTGGGATGATGCACGTTTCAGTATAAAGCTTTCTGTTTTGCAGAGATAAATTTTATGAACACATCACAAACACCAGCAGCATAAAGAAGTGGCTGTGGCAGCAAATATCAAAGTACCACAGACCTCAACTATTACAGTAAGTCACAGATCCTCGAAAAGTAGAAGCTCCTTTAGAACACACCATTAAAAACCCCTGTAGGGTTCTGGTTTTTTTTTTTTCAAGATTAATTTGTCCATTGATTCTAAAACCAATGCAACTGCCAGGCTGTGGGAGGAAAACATACCATAACACGTTTTTTTGTCTGAAGACAGTTTCATCAGGTGTGGACAGGCACAGGCAGCACTTCTGTTGTGATTGATCAGACACATGTGAGAGCAGGGGCCTCTGCCCTCGTTAGCAGCACACGGGTTGGAAGCTAAAACAAGATAATTGAAAACCACATGTAAAAAACACTTGTTAGAATTAAGGTTTGTCGAACAGTTGTGAGGAGGTAAAAATTCTGTCTGAAGACAAACCCAGTCTCAGTGATGAACTAAGCTTTTGCACTAATTGTTTTTTTGTAAACTAATATTCAACTCTATTCCAAGAATATATATATATTTAAATTTTGTTTTGTTAATACAGCTACAATTTATAATTGTACCTTTAGGAAGCCACTGGATATAATTTTCTCAGGGAGATATTATTTTGCAGCCTATTAATAAGATTAAATGTATAGAATTTTACACTCCTAACCAAAACACATGGGATTTTAAAAAAAGTCAATATGATGAGGACCTGAAAAACAGATTCAATTGTGTTAAAGCAATAGTCAAAGCTTAGATTATGAGATGAACGATGGTAAATTCAATATTTTCTCTCAATCTGACCTCCCTGCTAGAATATTAGTTGGAAATCTAACACACAAAGATAATTTGAAAGGGGAAATAAAAACAAATAAAAAAACCAAATGAAATACACACACAAAAAACCCCAAAACCCAAAAAACCCCACAGCGAAACATTTCTACTTTTCTCAAAGAAAACCTCTCCTAAGTGTAGGTTTTCACAAGTAGCTTCCTACAGCTCACTGACTGAATAAGATGTGCTGAAATTGCTTTAAAGAGAAAGAAGAAAGCTGAGCAGAGAAGACCCCGTAGTCTTACAAAACCTGGAAATCATTCTTATTATCTTCATTCCTTGCTATAAACCCCGAAGTTCCAGAGCACTGCTGAAGAGGCATTTCAAGCATAAACAGAAAGTAACGTTGACTCCTCCTTTTGCTAAAAAAACCCCTTTGAAAATTAACATCGATGAAAAGGGAAGTGGGAATGACTGACTCAAAGACAAACTTATAATTAACAAAACCAATTAGTGTAGAATATATTCCTCAAACCTTGTGCTAGACTGCGGTACGAGTAATTAGATAACCAGAGCAATCTGATGTGTGAATTTCCTTACAAAAGAAATACAGCTCAAACTCAAGCACTACAATTTGAAGACAAACTCAAAGCTTGCTTCATTCAACCATTCTTTTTCCCACCCATCCATGCATGGTTCCTTAAATTTTTCCAGCAATTCCTGGATTTTTTAACTACTTCCTTGTCTAGCCAGTACTATGGGCAGGATGAAGCTTTTAAAAGCTTGGAAAAACAGGTTAATTAAAATTGTAGCCATCATTCTATCAGATAAAATCACAGGCTTCTACTGTTTTCTATAAAGTTCCATTTGCCCCTTTTAAGCACTGGCAGCTCTGGAGGCCACTCAGCCTTTCCCAGAAACTAAAATCAAGGAATGTTTATTTAACATCACTTCTCCTGTATCGACAGTAACACTGTGAGAAAATCTGGGGTGATCTCTTGCAATAAGTTCACAGCTTCACGTGGGAGAGAAAAAACACATGAAGCTGAAGAAACAACACTGCATTTAACAAGGCTCAGCAAGCCTTTCCAGATATTTACCAATAGTGCATTAATAACTGTGAGCCATCTATTCCTATGAACTATACATGGGCAAGGAAACAACTCAGAGTTTTGGAAATATTTTGGAAGAGATCGCAGATTCATTTCTGTTGTAAGGGATGTCAGGAGACCACCTAGAGATTCAAACTCCTGCAATTTTTTGGCATTTTTTCCACGGGTGCTGCGAGATTGTAAAAAATTGGTCCTTTTGTAGCACTTCCTTTCATTTATTTACCAATACAAAGCAGTAATTTCCCTGGAAATTCAACCTCTCTTTAAGCATACAACCATCTGTGACAAGGATCTACTTTGGATTAAGAATAAGCGTCCCTATCCTGTCTTTCTATGCAAGAAGGGTGTTCTGTTCTTCTCCACCAAATTTCTATTTGAGTATGGAATTCCAACAGAAGAACAGATAGAAGAGAAAAATAAAAGGCACGCTGGTTAATGATCATTTTAAAGAGAGGGTTGTGGTCCAAGTGTGCTCCAAGTATCCAAGAGAAGTCACTCCAATTCATGTTCTGTTCACATCACAACTCCCTCCATATCACACAGAACACAAAACTGGTGGAGAAAAGGTGTTATAAAGCAGATGTGTTTGTTTCCACGTGAATGCACAACTCTAGGAACAAAGTACCATAATCTAAACATTACTTCCAGCAGCACATATTTATATATTCCTTTCATATTCATACTGCTTTCACTGAGTAACAGCTAAGCCTGCTCTTTATTTCCTAATAAAAACTAGTTCTCCTGAAGGCACGTTGTTATTGCTCTGACTCTCAAAAATTTGGCTTTTTTTAATTTCCTTGTGCTCATTCTAAGACTTCTATTTCTATTGTGAATAACCTCATACACCTTTGTTACTCACTTTGTTACTTTTCCATGCCACTTACGATTTCACAGACTGCCACCATACAGAAGCCTGTCTATAAGTGGTATTTCAAGCAGCATCAGCCAACCTGTCCTCAGACCAAAACCTTTCACACACTCTTGATCAGCCTGTCAAGCTTTCTCCATGTGCTGTATATGATCTGTATACAGTATGCAAGCTGTGGGAGTGATATGGATTTATACAGCATCACAGTTCACTACCTGTGCTGCTTTATTCCTTTCCTAATCATTTCCACCAATCTGTTTTCCCTTTGATCACAGCAAGCCACAGAACTGGCATTTTCCCCGACTGGACAGCCTTTTTCATTATTTAATTGATTTCCACTGCTGATTGCTTGCCAATCTATTTCTCTCACAGTGCTGTGCACAGATATACACGTGTCACTGTCATCACATTACTTCCTGACTGCTCTCCAAATCTTCATTTAAACAAAATGCTTATTTTTCTTGACCAGTAACCCTTAAAAATAACCCCCTCAGACATTCCATTCAGCTGACAAACCAGCACTTCCTCTGACAACCTCTCACTATGCATTTCCTATGCCCAACTTATCCCCTGCATTAACTTCATATCGAACTCGTCCCCTCGTGGCACCAGATTTCAGTGAGACAAAGTTTGATCTTACACTTTAACAGTGCACAAAATGTTCAAATTCTGCCTAGACCTTCAAATATCTGCACTACAGTTACATGAAAAGGTCCTTTCAAATTGCTGACAATCGATCCCCACTTATATTCAAAACCAGTTACAGATCTAATCCTCTGCTCACTGTCAATACTTCCAACAGAATTGCTTTTCCTAAGGCCAAAGTAGTCAGCCAAGTTAAATCTTTAAATTGCCTGGTTATATCTGACTATTTTAACACTTGTCTTCAAAATTTGCAGGTTAGGACTGACCAGATGTGTAAGTTCTAAAGTAAATATTTTCTCTAAACACTCTGTTTCAGTTTTTAATCATTCATTTCAAAAATTTGTATAAAAATTTACATATTCACCACGAAACTAAACAAGAATATTCTTAGAACAAAGTTAGCACAATTCTTGATGAAGCTCAGAAAAATATATTATAGTATATATATAATAAAAAAATATAATATAAATATAAGTAAAATTATATATATAGGTATATATATTTTGAATTATTTATAATACATATACCAAACTTTCTGCTAGTTTTAAAGTAAAAAGAATATATACAAAATTGAGATAAAAACTCAAACTAATAAAATTTTTTAGATCTCGCCATCTTAAGCTACATTTCTGTAAGAATTTATTTATTGTGAACAGCTGGCAATCTGGACCTCAATAGAATATTGTAACAAAACAGTGTTATGAAGTTAAATGTTCTTCATTTTTTAATTACAAAATGGCCCAATGGTACCAATATATTTTATATTCAACAGTTATTGTACAGTTTGTCCTGATTTTTAACTAAAAAAATTCATCTGCAGAAAGAAATATAACGCCATCGCCATGTTTGGTTTTTAATTTTAATTCAAATTATTACCCTGGAAAAATGCAGGGAAAAGAAATGGGGAATGTGTGAGAAATCCACAGCTTTGTAAGTGTTTTCAAGCTGTGATCCTCCCAGTGCTCTGTATTTACACCTCCTACCACTCCCCTCAGTAGTGCACTGGTACAATTTCCTGTGGCTAAAACAGACCTTGTTCTTTGCAGCAAGGGGATTTTTAAAATACAACGGTAGTTGAAAAAAAATTTTTTAAATTTCCTAGAAAGCCTGTGTTTGCCATCATAACAGCACTCCTGACAAACAGATTTGATTCCGGGAAGATGAGTGGGCCTCAAGCTCATATTCCTGAGAATATTGTGTATTAGGGAAGAAGCCTTCCACAATCCCCTGTGGGTTACTGACAGCTGAACTTGTCATCCACACAAATATCTCACTAACTGCGCTACCTTAAATTAGCATCTGTCCTAGATTGACTCTAAAACTGTGCCCTCAGGCGACAAGAATTTATTTAGCTCTGCTCTACTTCATTTCAATCAAAATAACTTGCTTGATATATATTAAAAGCTAATAAACTTTCACCCACATAGGTGACCCAGATGTAGATCTGTGGAGATGAAACTGCGAAATGTTCATCCCTCAGTGCTCTATTCAAACTGACACCTTGCAGTGTAAATCTACTGCTAATTTTATTTTGGGATTCTAACCTGCACTCTATAGTGCTCATTTATTGCAAAAAAAATACAAATTCAAAGTAAAGATTAACAAGTAATCAGGCAGTATCATCATTTCTTTAGCACAAATAAAAAGGTACTGGAGAGTTGGAGAAAGAAATTGCTTCTGCTGGAAGACAATAATTTAGAGCAAACCCAGAAGGCCAATAATAAATCAGAATCCGGTGTTTTCAACATCATAAAAGCTGCAATTACACAACTTGATACTTGAACTTCTTGATTTTGGCAACAAAGCAACTGAAGACTCTTCTACAGCTTGTACTTGCCTGGAGGCCAAGATATCTGTGGCTGTGGAATACTGACTGGTGCCTCCCTAGGCTACAGAATCCCTCCAAAGATGCTGCCTGGCCCCAGTCCAAACAGAAGAGAGTTGTTCTTTTTCTGACAGCAAGAAAAGGCAAATAGCAACTCTACTGCTACTCTAAAAACACCAAATATGGAACACAGTTCCTCAAATCCCAAAGTTCAGGAGCCGACCAATTAAAAGAAATTCACCAAAAAACTCTAAGCAAGAAAAACCACCCAAAACCCTGAAAAAAACAAAACAAAAACAAACAAAAACATATTACAAAGGTGTGCGCAGAGATGCATATTTACTCCACCCCTATTTTATCTGCCTGGGCATACATATTATCTTAAGTAGAAGTCAGACAGCTTTTTAGGCTAATATCCTGCCCCAGAGGTAAATTCTGAAGAGTAAGGGAAATGAGTGGCTTATTCCAGAAAGTGATGCAGTCCAAGAGACTTGACACCCACTGAAAACCAGTAACATTTGTCTCCAATATACACTCATTATTATTTTAAAATAAAACCATCAGGAAGATACATTCTGACAATGAATGTCACATATTGAGAGGTCACCATGCCGTGACACACGAACTAACAATGAGTGGTATTCACTGCTTTTCCTTTTTTCCATGTGCTATTAGGGAACATTCTTCAAATCCTTTGCCTTCTAATGTGCAGGGAGAATTTTACTTGCTGGTACTCATTTACATTAGAGCTTTAGCCATAGTTTTCTGTGTATAACTAATGCAGGACTTGGTTCCAATACATTTACACTGCCATCCAAAATTGTCAGGATTTGATGTTTTCAAATCAAGATTGCTCAGGACCTACTAACATAGAAGTCTAAGTGCCTTACTGAGCACTACAAACCCCGGATGAGAAGAAAACCAAAATATCATTTCTCAGTATTAAAAAAAAAAACAAACCAAACAACAGCAAGTACAAATGAGATGAATTCTAAAGCAGTTTCCATAAACATCAACTTCTTGGCGGGAAAGTTAAAATTTATCCAGAGAACATGGAGCATTCTGTACCTAATTGGTGGTCATCCTCCAGAGGTATGTTTTACTTTCCAATACTTATGTACAAAAGAATCGCTGCCTTTTTTTATATCTCACAAAAAAATATTTTTTTTCAGCATTGCTATTTTATTGCTGTTTTGCATGGTATATCCTAAGCTATACATAAATATATATATATATATGTATATATGTACACCATAAAAACTTCTGCCACATCGGCTGTGTGCACCTGACTTCATCTAATGCTGAATACAACAGCTCAAGGCAAAATCATATACATATATTTATACACAAAAAGAATACTTATTTCCCCCCTCAGTAATAAATTACCCTATAAATATTCACCTTGTGGCTGACGACTTGGATGATAAATCTGGAGATCAAATGGCTGAGCGCTTGTTTTTTGTATTACACTGACATTTTGGCCAGTCCATTTATTGGCTTTGGCGAGGGTATTGGTCCTCCAATCTGTCCAATATACTTCACTCCCATACAAAGAAACAGCAAAAGGGTGAGAAAGATATTCGTGACCCCGTATAATCTCTATCATGCTGGTTCCATCATACAATGCAGAATAAATGGCATCCGATCTACAAGACAACCCCAAATTTAAGATTACGTAAAAATAAAATAAAAATCACACAACCATTATGACATTGGGCAAAACGTGTTAAAAAACCTTACTCTGCAAGTGTGGTAAGACCAAAGAACTTTTGCAGCGTGATCATTAACTTTATAGATTATTAACTCATATTATTAATTTAACTAGACATATGAAATACTGGTTTGTATAATGCTTAATTTACCTCCAAGCTGTGAGAAATACAAGAGAAAATTCAGTTTTCTTTCAGATGAACTTAAGAGAAAAAATAAGAACTAACTCGGGCCTTGCATGGATGAGTGTCGGGGAGGAGCTGTGGGAACTGCTCTCTAAGGCACAGGGAGCCAGGACCACACCAGGGTGACACCACAGCTGGCAGGGCAATTAAATAAATGTACAGACTGTACACGTTCTCCTTATGTCCATAACCACACTCCACTTGCACTGCAGCTCCCATTTCTGCATGGAGGAACAAGGGTTGCTCAGTGACAGGGAGGATGCTGTCACCACTTTACCTGGCGTCTGTCCACACTATTCTTTTCTCAAAGTGATCCACAGTGAGGCCGTTGGGCCAGGCTCCAGTATCCATGTCCTTGTAGATGATCTTCCTCTCTGCTCCGCTCATGGAAGCGGATTCGATGCGAGGGAAATTTGCATCCCAGTCTGTCCAAAACAGAATTCTGGTGAGAGGAAAAGAAAGAGGACAGAGGAAAATATTAAAGCATGAAGAAAAATCTGAAATGGTTTATGAGACAACAGCTGGAAAAAGGGTTAAACCATTTACATATTTTAAATGAAAGGACTAAACATAGATCAATTTGGGCAACTATATAAATTCCTCGAAGTAACAGGATATAATGGAAGTGATACTTCATTATTAGTGTTAGAGCCTCTATGAAAATAAAGAAGTTTTTTAAAGCTAGTAACATTTTTAAAGCTAATAACATTCTAAAGTAAATTTTTAAAGCTAATAACATTCCTTTTTTCATGTCCATTTATACAGTAGCAGCTTGTCTTGTCTTCCCTCTATAATATGAAACACAGCTCATTAAAAGAAATTATAATGAGAGGCTTTGCAAGCAATCCACGGATAAGAAGGATGGGGAGGGGAGAATGGGAAGAAAGGTGATTTGAAGTAGCAGGGATCAAGGAACAGGCTAAACCAGAGATTTTCATCTACACTTAAGTGTTCTGAAGACCCCTGGATTTTGGTATGTCACTAATGAATTTTATACAGATTGCACTTGCTAAGAAAACTTCAAAGACAGGTTGTATTGTCATCTCTCTCAGTTTTACACCATCTCCAGTGCTTTTCTAATGAGAACTTTCATTGTTATAACCAAAGAGGTGTCTTGTTAAACAACAGAAGCAGCATCACCAAGGAGGCAGAAATAAACTATGAGTGTTCTTAGCTTGCTGAATCTTCAGCAACACATGGACTTGTTAAAGGAAGATTATACCTTTGATAGGAAAACCTGTGGTTAGTTGTAAAGAGTTAATTGCAAAGAGCCAGACTGCAGCAAAACTCCTGACAAGTTTCCGTATTTCCCACCAAACAACCTCCGACCTTAAGAGCCAGGGAGGTTTACAGGGTGAGCCCACTGGTGCTGTTTGCTTGTGTCAGTGCTGAGTTCCTGCCTGTGCAGACTGGGCTGGGAATGTGTTCATCCACAGATGTTTATTCTGCCCACATCTGTACGTGTGCAGGCTGAGAGCACCTGCTCAGCCCCACTGCAGGCTGGAACGCAGCTCCGACAGCTTCGCCCCCACTGGGATACGGGATTTGTGCACTCCCACAAAACCCTTTTCTTTGAATCGCCTGTGTTTATTTGTATTTATTTGTGAAAGGATTGAGGAGATATACCTGTGCATGTTTAAAGATGTTTTCTTTCCTGCCTTCTAACATAATGTGGCATCAGCTGCTTCCAGCTCTTCAAAAGGCAGATTAAGCCTTCAGTTTCAAGAAGAGTGGTGAGTTTACTTTTTTTTTCTCCCAACCATTTAATTTGAACAACTTCTCTGCTGATTTTTCTGCCAGCAGGATGCCTCTTTTTAAAGATCTTTACAGATAAGCGATGCACTCTGTAAATAAGCTTTCTAGCATCTCAGTTGACAGGGCAACGGCCTTAATCTTTAAAGGATGTACATCCTAATTCACAATTTAGGTCCCAGAATCTGGGACCTTCATCATTTTTTATTTTAATGTTCACAGCTTTGCTTCTGAGAGAACTATTCAGAGAAGACACATAAAATAGAAAATTCCTAAACAAAATTAAATATCATGACTTTTAAAACTCATAGTTCATGTTATTTTTGGCTACATTTAATTTGTGGTTGGTGGTTTGTTGTTTTTGTTGATTTTATTTGCTTGGTTGTTTTGTTTTCCTCTCTGAAAGAACAATAATTATGAGAACAGGATGTAGTTACTGACTATACCCAATATTCTGGTTCATAGAATACCCCTAATGAATAGGTAGAAAAAACACTGACAGAAGCTGGCAAGCATTATCTCCACTTTAGAGATGAAAACCACACACAGAAGTTGGCATTTACCTCACTCACTCATCAGGCTTCCTCTAACACCTAAGGTGTATTTTTAGAGTCCCACCAAAAAAAAACCCAAAAAACCAAAAAACAAAAACAAACAAACAAACAAAAAAAAAACACAAAAAAACCCCCAAAACCAAAAAAAACCCAAAAAACCACGTAAATAGAAATTGGTCCCAAAGAAGAAGAATCATCTAAATCTGTCCATTACCCACACAGAAAGGTGAGACCAAAGGCCCCACTTACTGTCATCCACATTTAAAAAAAAAAATAAATGAAACAACATTGTGGCAAGGTAGGTAATTTTCCAACAAACAGATCCCCGTCTCTCCTCATTTACTATTTTTTTAGTCCTTTTCACTCAGGAAAAACACACCAATAATGGATTGTTTATCACTCAAAATAGAGCTATCAAAGACAAGTTAGAAACTGTAAGTCACAGCAAAAAAGGAAATGAAACAAATATCACATTTAAACGTCTTTAAAATACTTTGCAGCAAGAAAAAATAACGTTTTTATAATTTTATAATTACCCATATCTGGGATCCAAAGCAATAGCCCTCGGATGCTCCATAGCTCCAGCTATTAACGTTGTCCTCAAAGTGCCATCTAGTTTTGCTACTTCAATTTGGTCCAAATTGCTGTCTATCCAGTAAATGTTTCCTGCAATCCAGTCTACAGTCAGACCTTCAGGAGTGGCCAGGCCGTGTTGGACCACAACCTCAATGGCACTAACACCTTAGAGAAACGGGAAAAAAAAAAACAGAAAGAAGGAAAAAAAAATAAATAAAAAGAGGGGGGAAAAAAAGATTCTTAAAGGACTAATGTAGAGACTGGTAGAGGGAACATGGACATGCAAGTTTATCAGATGTTCTTGGAGTGAATTCTGGATTATTTGGGGCCTGTCTATTAGATGAAAGCACTGCAACATACACTTCAACAAAGAACATTTTGTAGCAACACTTCTGTATATATTATGAGATTATATTGCGTTATAGGCCATCATTATGTCACCAGAGCAAAGAAAAAGTCTTTCTGGATGCTATAAAATTTTGAAGCAGCATCTTTCCCCTAGTGAGAGGAGATAATTTATCAGACATCCGATAAATACTTATACTTTTTTAATAAGGTGAAGATAAACTGCAAAAAAATGAAATAAATCAATATGGAACTCATTGGACCAGGAAGAAATACCAGCCCTTTGCATTTGCCATTTTTTCCCCCTATAGAAGATTGCAAAAGGAAACTTTGCTAACAAAAGTCTTTTTCTGGCTAGGCAGGAAATACAGCCTAGCTGTACAGCTTCCCAAAGGCAGAATGCCATCATAAATTCTGTTTCTGTGAATGGCAGCTCAGTTACGACTGATCAGGTCTAACACCCTGTAACTGCAGGTGTTCTCACTGTTAGGAAAATAAAGATTAAATTCATACCTCCAGTATCAGAGAGCTTGCCTCTGTAAATTTTGTCCTCAACCACATCTGTCCAGTAAAGTAAACTCTGACTGAAATGAAAATCGAGGGCTATTGTGTTCCTTAAACCAGGAACTAAGAGGCTGTAGTCACGCTTGTGAAGATCAATTTTTCTGATCTCATGTCGAATAGAAAAAATTATGAAAGCCTCAAATGGATCTGGAAGCAGAAGATTAAACATTTCAAAGGAATAATAAAAAAGATATTGCTATAAATTGATATAAATGACAAGTGGAAGGTGAACAACAGAATACTTTATCAGGAGAAACAGATGATTAAAACAATTCATCTTTTGATAAGGAGTCTTTCAATTACTTTTTCAGTCCAACAGACTTCTTAATTCTCCCTCCCAGCATTATCTTTGATCCCAACTAGAGATATTAGACATTAAATTTGGGAATATCAGACTCAAAGATTGAACTGTATTTTTTAGCTCTAGCTCAATGAGCCCATAATTAGAGCTTTAAAAAGTCACATTACCAAATTTAAAACCTTCTTCTCAAAAGGTTCAGAAAAATAAAACCATTAAAATATACATTGTATAAAAGGCCAATTAACTGAAACAATTTACTAATATATAATCCACCTTTTGAATATACGGTGTAAATTGTGTTTTCAATTGAAGTGCTTAAAAAAACCCCTCATGCCAAACTAACAAGCAAGAAAATGAACATTTTAAGTGCTTACTGATACATGTCATCACAGACCCAGCTACCGACGACCTTCTCCTTCCATAGTTAATCAATTAATGCTACACGATTTGTGCCAGTGAGTTTATATCAAAGTAAATAAAAATATCCGTAAACACGCTCAGCATTGGTCGACCACACAACGAAACTGATATTTTTTATTATAGTTCTTACATAGATTAGGAAAGGGTTTTCAAGCAAGCAGCTGTGTTAATAAAACAAACAAGGAAGACAGAAAATCGGAGTCTATAAACTGTGGAATCAACTCGGTAGATCCACTTTGATAAAGATATTTTTCACTGGAATCCTTTTCTGTGGGGAAGTAGCTGTGGCCCCCCGCACCCCGAGTTCCCTCTCCTAGAGTGGAACACAGATTATACTGGGAGGTTTGTTTTCCACACAATCAAACACTGATTTATGTAAAAGGTTGTTGGCACTTTATGGCAACAGGCGCTATTCCTGCTTCTCAAGGCTCCTGGGAGTCTCCGAAAATACTCAGTTTATCTCTTCCTCATTCACTTGAATACTACACTGCTCACTTCCTCCTGCAGCTCCTCTTCTGCTGCTACCCACTGCACACACAGGCTAAATTATCTGAGATGCTTTAAGCTAATCAGGCACCTCAGCAGAGCTGTGTTTCTGCTCTTAAAGCACTTGTTCACAATCTGGCTTGAACTTTCCAAATGAGCCTCCTATTTGTTACAGCAATGGATGACTTTCTGCAAAGCCAATTTTTCAAAGCTCTGCAGTGGTTAAATAATTTAGTGCAGAACAGGATCACTGACATTAGCAGCTATTTCACAAGCACCAGTTATCTGAACTTGAGACACACTTTAATGGCACTTCCCAAATTCTGATAAATTGGTAGCTATTATGCAGGAGCCTACTGACCTGTGGGGGTTTTTTGGCAATTCCAATGCATAAGAACACAAGTCATAATCATCACCATTGGCTTTTTTTGTATTTCTCAGTAATTAACAACACAATGGCAGAAAAAGAAGCCTAATAAATATCTGCTATGTTGGATTGGTTTTTTTCATTCAAAGCAGAGGAAGTACAGCTTAAGATAAATAACCTACATTGAAAATTATCATTATGGAAAGGATTAAAGTTCAGTGGGATCTTGAGAGGAATCACAGTTGAAATAAACACGACAAAATGCTTCCCCTAAGCTTGGCTGACAACAGCCTGCAATGCTGTACCCTCCTCTGAACAGAGCTCTCAAAGAAGAGTGTGAATCAATACAGAAATGCAAGAGGAAATGAGCAGGGGCTCCAAGAGGTCTCGAAATCATGGCCTGCAAGGGAAGAACGAACAATCTGGAACTGCTTAATCTAAAAAAATGGAATAGGATGATGAGTGGAAGCACAGAAAATTCTCTTAGGACATAAAAGGCTTATGAACTGAAAATGGGAAAAATCCTGTTTTCTGTACAAATGACAAGTAGGCCAAGGATTAAAGGCTTAAACTGGACCAGGAAGACTCAGAAAGACCAGAAAACCAAAAATCTTAAGGAGACTGAAGCAACAAAACATCTCACCCCTGGGAAACTTGGGAGTTTAGCACTGAGGGTGTCCTGAAGGTCTTGGAAAGCAGATAAACAGCAGCAGTATTAGCTAGGCTTCGATCTCCCTATAAAATCAGCTACATTGCAGTGAATTGGAATTTTCAGACTCAATCAAACGATTTTTTTAAAAAAAATTATGCTTCCATCACCTGATAAACTCAAAATTTGGTGTTACTTTCCTGATTCCTCTTCTAGAAATTGAGAGCAAATACTTTTTATCCTGCAAATCGTTTAAAAGCATTTTTGTAAAATCTCCAATCATTATAATGGTTATTGATTGCATTCTTTGAAACTTTCAGGAAAATTAACTGCTAACAATTTTTTAGAGAAAAATCATACATTTCTGCACTTTGTGATTTCATAAATGCCTCACACTTTTTTTCCCCATAAGGGTTAGTGTATAAAACATATGTTGCAAACAAAGTATAAACTACATGAAAAGCTGTGAAAAAAGCCTCTGATAGAAGAAAACTGCCTAAACAATGCCATCAAAAAAGAGTGCATAAAGTACAACGCTTCCCACTTTCCAGTGGGTTACATTTGGAATTCTTTCTTAGGAAAAATTCTGACTGAACCTCACTGTTTGATTGAAGCTTACTGTAACAACAGCAGCACAGCAAGCCATCCACACTGTGCTTTTATGAAAATTGCCTCCGAGAAGAACAATAACTTCTTAAAGGTTCTGAAAAAAACCTTAATTAAAAGGTTGACACTGCTCAGAGAGGACTGGACTATTCCCTCCCCCCACCCCCATTTTATATTGAAAAGTATCTGGAAATTATAACATAATTTAGTTTCAAACCAGCTAAGACAGCTCAAACAGACAGACACATCATCTTCTCTTCCAAATATATACATAAATATATATATATATATGAAGTGATATAAAAGAGTTCCCACTGCTTAGAAAAGGCTGACAGTCAATTTTAAACTAAGCTAAGTGTTTCTGAGCTCATCTAACATTTATTATACCAAAGTCTGAAAGGTTGAATGTAAACATGAAATGTAAATATCTTTCAAGAACAGGTTGGTTTTCTTTTTCTGAATGTTTATTATCATTTAAAGGAGCAAGTGCAATATATCGGCACAACTTATTTTGAAATGTGTTCCAAGAGAAACCAGGAGCACGAGTATGAAAACATATAATTTGTATTGACTTTCTGTTTGAATAATGGGGGCTCTGTAACACACTCTTCGTTCAATCAATACAAATTTGAATGTAAAGGAAACATTTAGTGTTTGGGAAGGCAGTAACGTAACAATGCCAGAACAGCAAGCAAAGGAGATGAGAACACGAGGAATGGAAAGTGAAGAAACTCTGGAGGAGAAAAAAGACAACACTTAAAACCCTCAAGAAATGAAGAGAGCATAAGTAGGAAGAAGAGAAAATGAGGAAAACTGAGAGAAGCTTTGAAAGAGAAACTAGAAAGAAAAGAACTGCTCAATTCAAGCATTTTAGTTCTATATACTTATCCTTCTGTAACTCGCTATATTTCGCTGGCAATTCATTAGATTTCTCTGGCAAACACACTTTTTGATTCTGACACGCAATCAGGGAAAAAAGCGAGAATCACCAAATTACTGCGTTTTCAGCACTCATATTCCCATTCTAATGGGCTCACAAATAAATGTTTTTACAATATTCTGAAAACGTGCTGCATGCTGACTGCACATGTTATTGCTGTGTCCGTGTGAAATGCTTCCTATACACAGAAATATGCTATTTCAGACAGCAAATAAATGGCTAAAGGGCAACGTTCTCATTTTCTTCTGAGTAATTTCTTTTTTCTTCTGGAAAACAGATTAGTTACTGTTCTAATAGAACACACACCTACTCCTGGTTCAAGGCATTTTAAATCACTATGGCTATTATAAGAATTACTTCATAACAACTGGTATTATTGAAACAGTAGTTTGGCATTTGGGGGACAGCTTATCTTCATAAGGTCACTTTGAACTTTACTTGGACTAGTATTATATAAAAGTTTTTTTTCTTTATTCTAAGTTCATTCAGGACTTCAAGCCCAGAGACTTAAATGATGGGGACATTTTCAGTCTCACAGATTCACAAATGGAACCAAAATTTTTCTCGCTTTCCTAAAATGCCCTTCACACAGTCAACAACTGAAGTGTCAGAGGCTCTGTCCTCCAGAGAACTTCTCGTGCCTTTTGAATGAAATAAACTGAGAAGGGCCAAGATGATTAGTGACTCTAAAAGCACATGCCATGTATTTAATACAGAATGATTTTGTCACAGCTTTGATGCCATTAGGGTAGTATCATTCCAGTTTGTAAAGAAAGGGATCATTTTTCTTTATCTCAGCTGACATCACAGGTCTCAGATCATATATTTCCTATTACATTTTTTGAAAAAATATGGAAAAATCAATTTGTAACTTCAGATTCTCACCAACACTAGTAAAAACTAAGGAGAAATATCTCATGGGCTTAAGAAAAACCGAGAAACTGAGTCTCACTTGTCCTATTTTATAGCACAGGTGAGTATACTTCACTTAGTTTTTTTCCAGTTTAGTTTCCAAACATTGGTCATTTCTACTTGATTTAATTTAAAGCTTGTTTCAAACTTTCCTCATATGAGTTACTAACACTGTTTTAAAATTTCTTAATCCTTTCATTTCTTTAACCCAGTAAGAATGCACTTTTTCCAGTTACTGGAAATGTCCATATACAGCAAATCAGATTGATCAAAAATCATTGACAACCACACCAGAGCACTGACATAAAGCAAGAACTTTAACAGCAATCACTGCAGAGTAAGAATAAATAAAGAATATCTTTATTAGTGAGGATTAGTGAGCTGAGCAGGCTTTTAGTGCTGTCTAAAACCAGAATGCCTTAGGGGGAAAAACCAGCTTAAATCTTGAATGCTAACAGGCAGCACATAATTGCACGTTCAAATTTAACCTTCTGAACCCTCAACTAATACTGGTCAATATCATGATGTTACAGATTGATCCATTTCCTAAAAATACACAGTAGAATGTAAAATTGTGTACGTGTATACACCCCATGCATATTAACTATACATGAAAAATTGTATAAAACTTCAAACAATTTCAGAATTATGCCGTATTCTGAACCATACCACTCCTAGAAACATCTGGTATTAACATTCTTAGATTAGCAACAACCTAATATTTCACTACCCTTTGTACATCATGAACAGGGAAAGTTTTAATGAGTCCTTAGATTGCCATCAACCCCACATTTAGATAATCCTGGCCTGTATTTCTTATACAAAAAAATAAAAAGTGAAATAAACTCTCAGTAAATGGCTATTAAATAACAACTATGAACACCTTGAATATTGAACAGGCACCGAATTCCAACTTACCAGTACTAACACAACTTTCTCCATCCTTACTGAGCTTCCAGCCTTCGTAACACGAGCACTTGACAGTATTTTTATGCTGCTCACAAACTTGGCTGCACTTCAGGTGCTTGGTACAGTAATCCATGATCTCACAAGTTTTGTTGTCTATAGTAAGATTGAATCCTGCAGGGCAGGAGCACACAATTCTTCCTCCAGGAACCACAGAACACTGATGGCTACATCCACCATTGTTAAGTGAACATTCGTCTGAAATAAATGGAAAAAAAAAAAAATTAAGGGCTACAGGGGCTGTCAGTTATGCTGTATATACTTTAAGTACATTAAAACACCTAAAAAGGCTTCCTAAAAACACATGCAAACAAAATTTTGTATTTCTAAACCAGATTTCTATACTCATTTTTAAAATTATCTCGTGTGCAACCATTCATCTGGTAGCTTTACTGCAGCCTTTCAGGATTTTAGCACAGCTCCATGTCCCAGTGGTGACCCTCAGGAGCCAGTGTTGGGATTTACACCGTTGAACAGCTTTCTCAGTAACGTGGACAGCGGGATTGAGGGCCCAGGAAGCTGTGGCTGTCAAAGGAGGGGAAAGATGCCATCCAGAGGGACCTTGCCAGGCTTGAAAGGTGGGGCCTGTGCAAACCTCTTGAAGTTCAACAAGGCCAAGTACAAGGACCTGCACTGAGTCAGGGCAATGCCGAGAATAAATACAGGCTGGGAAAATAATGGGTTGAGAGCAGCCCTGAGGAGGAGGAGGATGTGGATGAGATGCACAACATGACCTGGAAATGTGAGCGTTCAGGCCAGAAAACCAAATGTGTCCCGGGTTGCATCAAATAAAGTTGGACCTCAAAGGAGATTCTTCCCCTCTGCTTTTGTGAGACCCCACCTGAAGGACTGCAGCCAGCTCTGGGGTCCTCAGCACGAGGAGGATGAGGACCTTTTGGAGCAAGAGCAGGGAAAGCCACAAAAATGCTCCAAGGGCTGGAGCCCCTCTGCTCTGGAAACAGACTGAGAGCTGGGGGTGTTCAGCCTGGAGAAAAGAAGGCTCCGGGGAGACCTTAAAACCTCTTCCAGTGCCTAAAGGAGTTGCAAGAGAGCTGGGGAGGGATTTTGGACAAGGGATGGAGCGACAGGACAAGGAGGAATGGCTTCAAACTGACAGAAGACAAGTTAGGTTTGATATTGGGGAGAAATTTTTGACTCTGAGGGTGCTGAGTCCTTGGCACAGGTTGCCCAGAGAAGCTGTGGCTGCCCCATCCCTGGAAGTGTCCAGGGTTGGTTAAGGCTTGGAGCAACCTGGGCTAGTGGAAGGTGTCCCTGCCCATGGCAGGAGGGTTGGAATGAGATGACCTTTAAGGTGCTTTCCAAGCCAGACAATTCTATGATATGAACTCAAGCTTTTGTAGCTGGAGAGAGCTGCAAATGAGGTGAGGTCCTTTCCTACACACCAATGCCGTTTAAATTGTTTACCTCCAGGTATGTTTTAAGGGGTTCAAAAATGAATGACTTGTCCCCTTTGCCTTATATGAAGAAAACTAATACTTCAAGCATAAACTCATTAAGATTTTAACTAAACAAAAATCCTCACACAGGCTCTAGTGATAAAATCTCAGTACGGTTAACACGAGAACCTCTTTCTCAACAGCAGGTATTGCAACAGACAGCATCGTGAACAATCAGGGAAACGTGTCTAAAAGAAGTACCACAAAGATCGCCTTCATCAGATCCATCAGGACAATCTCTTCTCCCATTGCAGAGCTTCTCAGGCTGTAGGCAGATGGAGGTATCATTAGCACAAGGGTATTTTGGTGGTCCACACAAATAGCCCTCGCAATTATCCTCATCAGACTGATCCTCACAATCAATATCGCCATCACATAGCCACGCTTTGCTAATGCATCTCCCTTGGGGAAAAGAGACAATAAACACAGGAAATCAGACTGGAAGCAAACTTTAGGAGGAAAAGAAAAAACCTTCAGTAAAAAGATACAGATTTTTTTCTCTCTTTTTTTTGTTATGCTTTTCTATTAATAGTTCTTTTCTCTTTGATGAGCAGAAACCAACTTGCACTTATGCTCTGAAGCATCATCCAACATCCACAGCACTGTTGACAATCTAGTTTTCAAAACAACACCAATTCTTCTTATTTCTCTGCTGAACAAAACTGATTACAGGCAGGACACATCCTCATAATCTGCTAAATACACCAAATGACACTAAAATTTCCTAATTATTTTTGACTTCTGCTTTTCTCCATCTCTCTTTATCTTCTACTGCAATGGCCCTCCATGGGAGCAGCATTTCAAACTATGACTTTTAATTAGCATGGGTTTGCAAAGCAAAAATCTTTCCAGGAAGTAGACACAACAACAACAGCTTTTAGGCAAAATAACTACAGGAGATGAAATTTCTGACATGATTTCAGTTTTGTCAAACCAGCCTTCAGATCACTTTTCAAAAGGCGGGGCGGGGGGGTGTGGAAATTGTGCTGACCATCAATGTTTAGAGATGCAAGAAAGCCTCTTGATTAAAAAAGGGGTTTTAATCCTTAAAATCATACAGGTATTAAATAAGAATCAGCAAGGCAGGGATTTTAATGAAAAGAGCTAGGATTGTGAATGCTGACACTTAGAGGTGTGTGTGTGTGATCCTGCCCCAACCTATTTTTCAACTTGCTCCCTACAGCCAGGAGGGCTTAGCTGTAAATTTTGATAATACCAAGACTGAACAGAAATGTCATGTACTTTATTCTCCAGTTAATAGAGAGCAGATAGAACCATGGGTTATGAAAATCTTTTAGAATATTTTTGGTTTTTTGGACCGTTAATTAATTATGAGGAGAAAATCAGCTGGAATGCAAAAGAAGATCCTGGGAATGTTTAGTTCCATCGACAGCAATTCTGGGGGATGCCCAGGCACCAACTGGCTAAGCCTGAGACTCGAAAGTTCAAACCTGCTCAGCATGAACTGACACGACTTTCTGCCCACCCCTCCCAGCTTATACAATATCAGATTTCAACTTTCTTTAATGGAATTATTTGTTGAAGATTGGTTTAATGTATTTGGTTTGACATGTTAGTCTTCTTTTGATGCAAAAAATGCTGAAGTCCTCACAGAAAGTCAAGGGGATAAAAGACAAAAAAACACTGAAAAAGACATAATTCTGCAGCAGTCATGGGGCAAATGTGAGACTGTTTTCATTTTTGGTGAAGAAAAGCAAGAAGTGAAACTTCAGGATCACACTACATTGAATGTGGGCTTTAAACAACAGAACATCATTTTACCAGTGTAAAATCAGCCTGAAAACGAGTGGGGAGGGGTCAATTAGAATGAGAAGCTTCCACCTTTTTCTTTAGTGGCCAAAGTCCCAAATATCCCATACTTACAAGACAGAATTGCACAGATAAGAGGAAACAAAATTGTATGTACCATATGAATGCAGCTTATCATTACATGTAATCACAAGTGTTTCAAAAAACACTATTCTTTATTATCTTGAGTGATCACTGATTTTATATATTATTACACCCCAACAGTACAATGCAAGCTAGTGGAAAATACCAACATCAGCCAAACAAACCATAACCTGAAGTAAATTGAAGTTGCTTCTGGTAGAGCTCCTAATCTGTTTTTTAATCTTTTATGCATTCAAATGTTTAGAGAGAAAATCAGTTTCCCTGCCTTTCTTGTGCCTTAGTGAAGATATGTTCTGTGATGATAGGTTCATCTTTCTTTATGATAGATATGACATGTTCTTAAGTGCAATATACTTTCAAGGAATTAATCTTTGCCAAGATTTGCCAACCCGGACTGGACTATTCCCGGAACACGGAATGGGGGAAAACCCGGACCGGATACCCCCCAGAGTACAGAATGGGAGGAAAACCCGGACTGGACTATTCCTGGAACACGGAATGGGGGAAAACCTGGACTTGCCAAGAGATGGACTTAATGAAAAATTATGACTGTCTTGAAACAATTTTTAAAATTCACTGAAGTATTTTTTTCCTTTATTGGTCCTTAGTGAAACTCACACCTCTGGTTTCCAGGAACCTTTTTAGGAAAATTCCATCATAAATTAATTGCCTCAATAGCTGTATCTGCCCTTTTCCATAGCTCTTCTGAGTAACACAGTGAAACAGGAGGTCTGAGCAGTGAGTATGTGGGAAAGCCTGATCCAAATGCTTCTCCAACGATTTTTATTTCCTACAAATATTATCAACAGAATTAACTATTTATACACCTATTCAGTCTTTATCAGGATACTGAAACCAGGAGGTTTTTTGACTGATTATATCTTTAACCATAGAAAAACTACTTTGGTGGAGCACTAATTGCACTGTTTCCTCTTGCAGCCAGTTCTTACTGCCTACAGCTGTCATGTAACGCCTTCCTAACCTACAGAATGGCCTCAGTCTCATTCCCATCAGCATTACAGAATGTTCCAAACTGACACATTTACCAAAATGTTGTGATGGCCAATGATCCCACTTGTCCTGTAGAACGCACCTGGGACTTACACTGAATCACACTGTTTCAAAAATGTGGTCATTTCTCATATTTAATGCTTTTAGTAGAAAGTTTATAAATGGCTCCTGGATGAGACAGGAAAAACAAAACGGGCCTAAAGAAGAGAGCTGTCACCACAGAAGAAAAATGGTACCCTGAACTAAAGATAAAAGTACTACCAATTTCCTCATCATCTTTCTGGAAAACCTTTCTTTCCCAGCCTCCCCCAGTACCAGCTTCCTTGGTCACACATCTACATCCGGACTCCTTCAATCCCCATCTGGACAGTACCAGTGCTGCTGTTGCTATATTCTTCCCTTACCACTGTGATCAGCACCCACTGACTTGATTTCCTCTGTGTACATCCTTATTTTCCATTCCAATCAAATTCTACTTCTTTCCCCATAATCTTTCTCATCCTCTAATATATTATTATACATAGGAAAAAACAATAGTCCACAGGGTAGCATGAAAAAATGCCAGGACACCATCAACTGCTGCTTGACAAAATAAAAAGAACAGTAAGTATGACAAATAAACATTGCAGTTCAAACTGAGATGTACTGCTTCCTAAACTGAAGTATTCATGGATCTTTTGCATTTGTCTTCACGGAAGTACTTTATTATGATCATTAGATAATTAGATGACATTTTAAGTGAGATTGCACAGATTCTGCTTTTGGAGTAGCACTACTAACTGAAAAGTAGGGAGATGGAATAAAAAGGATAGATTTATGTAGTAAATAAAACCGAGCTGAAGTACATGCCTGTAATAATTTTTGGAGGACAGAATCAGAATTTAAGAGAGTTGGATCTTAGTACAATTTAGTCTAGTCTAATTTAAAAGAAGCCTAATTTAATTTAAAACCAGAAAATAACTGGCTAGAAGCAGCCCAAGAGCAGTCAATCTCAGTCAGGTAATCACTGCTTCTCATATCCCGCTGCTGTGCAACCTCAAGTATATTTTTAATTCCACATCGCTACAAACATGGGATGTTTTTGAAAAGTATTAGAAAAGCAATTCTGAAATCTGGTAGCTTAAGTACCCCGCAGCACTTTGGCTGACTTTGGATCCAGCAGCTCAAGGACTGCCCAGGTTGGACAGCTCCAGCGAGACCAGCAAGAATATTTAAGGTGTAAAAACATAAAACAAAATTGGAAGATATGCAAGGGGAGTAACAAAAGTATTTGTTTATTCAACAAATTATGTTGCTAAGGAGACATATGGCAGAAGTCATTCAGTATCCAAAAGAGATGACTTTTTGGGAATAAAATGCTCAATTACTAGAGGAAAATGACAAAAGGCCATCCATGTAAGTTGTAGAATGCCCTCTGTGATAGATCCTTAACTGAATATTGGAAAAGGAGCTGGGTATGATGGGTTCTTGATATCACCATCCCTCTAAGCAGAAAAATCCATTTTGGCTGAATGCTGACAAATTCTGGTTTTGTAGCTTGGCACTCATGCCTGCGGCATTGTGACACATTAACAAAGCCACAAAAGCCACAGCAAGGAAAGACCCTGCAGCTGCTATTTACAGACATAAAATGAAAAGAAATAAGCAAAACATCGGCAGTAACATCTCACTATTGCTCTTCTCACCAGCTGCCATTTCCCTCCTGAGGCACTGGCTGTTTCAGCTCCCCCTCCATTCACACGTTCCTACACAGACCCACCACGTTCTGCATCAGATGTGACCACTGAGCAATCTCTGAGGGGAGAATTAGCCAGTACCTCCTCATCTGAACAACTGCCACAAATGTACAAGCCAGACAGCATTATTTCTTTGGAATCATGCACAGAGAAAGTTACATTTCTTCTGAAGCATTCCAGTAACTATTTCGCATGAAACCCATTATTGCGCCTTTGTCCAAACCACATGGAACAAACTGAAGCTAAGCACGAATGTGCCCTTGCTGTTTTCTGCTACAGTGCATGACTACATGCCTCCTCCAGAACGGCAGTTTTGCTCCTTCCAGGAGGAAGGAAAATTGCAAAAGAGAAAATTATGCCTGTCATAACTGGTTGCTCAAGTGGTTTCCCAACACAACAAACAAGTATGGTTGCATTTTCCTCCAAACCAAAGCCATATACCCTTGAACTTAGCAAATGTTGGATGAAAATAATCTTTTTGCTGTATTTCTATGTGGCAGCCAAAGCAGTCACCTTTCATCCTGTAAACTTTCATCCTGTAAACTGAGATAGTGCCCTGCTTACACATGACTGCAAAACTGGGAAGTATATAATGAGGGAATGTAGTTGGGACAGTGGTCTTCGAAAGGGGGTTCTAGTTCTCCATTGAAAAGTCAGCTCATTCAGACAATTATGCTGAATTTAAATATTTGCTATTTCCTGTTGTTATGGCAGCTGTATTTGGAAAACCTTCGCTTACCACCAGAAAAGGTTTTCCACTCTCTGTATCTAAAATCATTCAGGTTAAGTAAGAAACCAAAGCCCAGCCTAAGAAGCAAGCATTTCTGAAAGGTAATAAAGCCTAAACACAAAAACCTACACTTCATCTTGTATTCCACACTGCCTCTAACCTATCTCTCTGCTTTCTCTTAGCTCAAGTAGTAACATCTAACTCATTAGCTTTCCAAACGCAGCTGATGAAAATAAACCGCATCTACTGGGATTTCACCTTTCTTCCCTCTAATAATTCTGCTTTGCCCACTTGGATTGGTGTTACCTTTTCCCCATTTAGGCACTAGGAAATAAATTTCCTTCTGGTGCTGACTATTTCCTATATCAGGGTTTCTATCAATCAGTTTTGGGACACAGACCCCTCTGTTAGAAGTGAAAATACATTTTTACTTAGAAAGTGTTTCATTTAAATGGTACGTATTCCACACATCTTTATGGAAATGTTAGGAACACAAAAGGAAATGTTTTATTCAGACACAGTTCAGTATTCCATAGTTCTTTATCCATCCATTATGATTTTTATAACTTTAAAATCCAAGTAACAGCAAGATAGTTTTGAACAGAGATAACTTGTCTGCAGCATTTATCGTGCTTTGCTGTAACACTGGCATTAGAATGGGTCCTACCTTCCTTCAACAATTGTAGCTGCCCAGTGGTAACAATATTACTACTTCTTAAAACCTTAATTAAATATTGCTGTGAAGGTTATTTTAGCCCTAGTATCACACAAAGCTATAATAGAAATTACAAAAAAATATTAATATTTGTGCTGACATATATTAATTTTTTCCTTAACTGGACTTTCCCTTAAAAAAAATGTTCCCTCTAAATGTTATTTGGCAAAATATCTTCATGCAATGCTTGCCACATTCTTTTCACACCTTTTAGTGAAGTGTACGTAGAGAAAAAAAAATTGATTTTAAACATAATCAAAGAATGTATTTTTCTTGCAATAGCCCACTTCAAATTTCCAGTGCTGTAGTTGTAATTCTTCAAAATATTCAAGATAGTTTTAATTCTTCAAAGTATTCAAGGTACTTTATACCGTTTTATTCAACTTACTTCTAGGGTCAAAAATAAGAAATAGAAGAAAATTGAACTTTTAAGTACTATTAAATGCTATATTCAAGTATTTGGTACAATATAACACCACAGAGAATGGTTTCAGCTTAAAGTAATCTCAAAACTCATCCATTTTATATTGTAAATCAGAAAACAGGACATGTAAACCAATACTATTTTCCTAGTAGGAATGTAGTAAGTAACCTCACTTTATTTGTATTAAGCAGTAAAATAATTAGTTAAAGGGTAGATATGCAAATAACACAAACTCACACAGACACACCCTGAGAAAGCGAGAGGAAAATTCATTTGCAAGCACATACCTGTACTCTTGCAGGAGAACTTTGTTTTCTCATCACACACCCGCAGAGTTCCATTACAGCCTTTTTCATCACTCCCATCTTCACAGTCCTTCTCTCCATCACAGCGCCACAGCTCGGGAACGCAGTTCCCGTCAGGGCTGCACTGAAATTCCCTTCCACTGCACCTTCCAGGAGAGGGAGTTTCTTAGAAAAATAAGAATTACATTGAAGAATTTGCTCGTGTGAGGTTTTTTTTCCCATTCCAAGTCTACGTTGACTTAAAATCCTCTTCCTAACCAAAGCCAAAATCAGAGTCCCCAAGTGTAACACTCAAAATGCCCTATTCCATCCTGTAACTCATCACTCCAACACAAGCTTCAGCCAAACTCTTAATCCTCCTCACTTCCTTCAATCCCCCCTCCAGCACAGGCTCAATACCAATTTTTATTTCCTTTTTTCACATCTGTCAGACAGGAATGAGTCTGGAGGTGTAAGGAGGCCCAAGGCTGATGGAGTTTTCCTGGCGCTTCGTAAGCCCTGTGTTTAATCCTTCAGCTGGTTTCCCTCACCTTTCCTCGTTCTCCTTTTTTACCCAATGAGGTCCACCTCCTAATTCACAAAACTTAAAGGTCACCCCTGTGCCCTCACAAGGTCCCCACACATGCCTGGTTTGTGCTGCTACAGCACTGGCAGAGCAGCTGGAGCTGTTCCAAATTCCACAGCAAGGAGCTTCGCTCAGTGCAGCCCTGGAATCAGTGCTGACTGCTTCCAAGAATAATTACTGTGAGATTTTAATTATTCATCACATACATAAAATCTCTAGGTATTTTCTAGCTTATGGCCTTTTCAATTTCATTCATTCCTGCTTTTCTTTTTGTAAATTATTACCACTGTATTTCTATTATTTAGTAACGTACTAACGACAATAACATGAACTTTAAAGCAATGGCATACTTGTACTTTCCTGCTTGTACCAAAAAGCATTATTTGAATAAATTCTTACAGCACTGTTTAAAAATATACATTTTATTTAACATTGCCTCATAGTTTTTTTTGTACATAATCTACATTCTTGTATTCTGTCATAAGAAGTTAGAGCGGGGCTTTAAGTTTCAAAATGGAAATGAACGGGGTAAAAGTGGGTTGTTCAGTCCTAGACTAATCATTTTAATAGAGATAGATAAAAATAATTTTTGTGAATATATTAAAATTAAGGACTTCACTCATGCTGTCATTTTGATAACTCGTGTATTTGTATGAGGTCTGCAACTAGATTTGGAATATAAAGTTATGAAAAGAGGCCAGTAATATTGTGTACAATTACTTTGTTGTAGAAAAAACATTAGGAGAAAAATATGAAAGATATTCCCTCATTCTGATCTGATTATTCTTTATCCCTTGCCATAAGCATCCTTCTTTTCTCTCCCCACCCAAATAAATACAACATATGGCATTTAAATGGGGCTGTAGTTTGTTAAAATGCTTTTATGTGAAAAAAACCCACAAAGACTTGCATTACACAAAAATAAGAGTATTACTGTTCCACTGCATGAAAAATATCAGTAATAACTTAATGAATGCTTCTTAGTGTCTCTTCACCTAGACAGCATGCATCTCTGTAGTAAGACAAACATCACATCTAGCATAATTCACCAAAGTAAAACCATAAAACTTATCTCACTGTAATACCCACTCTGCTTTCAAATGCATTCCTCTTCCATAATACGCTCCTGCGTTATCCCATTGCACTTGGCACATTTCCCATTCCAGCCTTTACCAAGGTTAAAAGCATCTTCTCTTTTTCCATTGGCCGAAGGACAGGTATTAATAAACAGAGCATTCTCGGTGTTTTCTGTGTTTACAAGTATTAAAATGTGGGAACAGCAACAAAAAAAAAATCTAACCTTCCCTGCTGCAGTTCGTTTTGGTTTCATCACTGAAGTCCCCGCAGTCATTGTCACCATCACACACCCAGTGACTCGGGATACATCTGCCATTCCGGCACCGGAACTGATCGGCGGAGCACGAGTGAACGCAGCCCAGCTCGTCGCTCCCGTCACCACAGTCGTCGTCTGCAAGTGTTCGTATTTTAAAATAGTTTAAGGTACAAAATATCCGAATGAAATACATAAGGAGGGAAAAAATATTTTGAAAAAGGTAAGAGGAAATAAAAAAAGGGCAGTAAATAAAGTCGTATTCTTACTGCCCACAGGCATCACATTATTTCTAATGTGTGTAATACCTTAAATCTTATTTACCAACAGCACTCAACTGTCATTTTGGATAGTCTAACCCCTCACTCAGTTATTCAATCAGAGACACCAGCAAGCATGAGGAGGCTGCAGATTTTCTTAATTTCTTCAGCTGTGTGTAACTACACAGGCTTTCAAACACAGTGGTTTTATTTTATTCTCTGGAATAACCTAAAATAGTTAATCCCAGACACAAACAGTTTCATGTAAACCAGAATGAAAACCTGATCAATTTCTTTTCCATAGTATTAAACTTTGTTTCTGTGTGTTTACAAGAGTGCAAAGACAAGAAAGCACATAAATAATCGTGGACTGAAGTTTCTCATTGCCCAAATGTTGCAGTCATTACAACAGTCTTAAGGCAATTCCCGTAATTTGATTGTGGTCATCAAGGAAGCAAGGAGATAAATATGTGAGGTACACTCTAAAGGGTCTCCAAGCACAGAAGGTCAGCCAGCACACTGTGAAAATTTCGGGAATTTGGCCATTTACAGCTGAAAATTCCTGTCAGACAAACAAAATTATAGAAACACCAAATGCTTTGGACCAACCCAATGTTATTAGGCCCGGAGTAACATCACTGCCTCACCACAAGCCCTGAGAGGAGATTCGTTATAACATTCAAATATGTACTCTTCCAGCCAAAAGAACTAAATACACTGGAAAGTCTTGCTGGCCTTCACTCTTCAGGGATGCTATTTATTTAATTGAACTTGTCCACAAACAACAAAAAAAATCGGATATGTTGGTCACTAAAACCATGTTGTTTTCTAAAAACAGAAAATACTTCATATGCAATAGCTTTGCTTTTTTTTTTTTTAGTAGTGATCATCATAGTTCAAGCTAGATAATATAGTATTTGTACCTATCACCAGATCCAATGCCTCATTCCTTATCTGAACCTTCAATGTTGCTGATTTCTAGGTCAGGTCAGTAATTTAAAAATGCTTTATTTATTCTTTGGCCACTTAGCAGCCAAACTGATACTATGAGTCTCAGAAAAAAAGAACATCAAAGCAATATTTATGCGATATCCCTCATATTAATTTCAGATAGAGAGGATTTGGTACTTGCCTGAATCACAGAGCCATTTGCTGCTAATGCATCTTCCATTTCTGCAGATAAATTGAGTTAGTGGCTCACATGTTGGGAATTCTGTGAAAGTGTTCAAAAAGAAATAAAAACTATTTAACATACATCCTCCTCAGTAATGTTCTGCCACCTTCCTATATGCACAAATTACACAGGTGTGTTGCACCAAACATTTGCACCTTCCAGGTACTTAATCTGGAGAGGAGAAAAAGGTGAGACACCAAAAAGAAAAGATAAAAAAGGTTTAAGTATAAATGCTGTCCAAACCATACCCTTCCTCAACATGGACCATGAAATTCATTTCTCTGTGACAAAAGGCACAGCCCTACCAGACCAGGGCTGCTTTTCCCACTAACCATGCCAGTATTTGAGACTAACCATAGCTTGATGACTGCTAAAAACTCTATTTTTCCTGAGCTTATGTACGTAAGGGTTCTCCAGTTGCAACAGCACTGCCAGTAAGAGACAGGAAATGGAGCACTGTAAGATGAGAAGGTTAAGTACCAAGCTAAAGAACAGCCAAGAAATAAAGTTACTCTACACTGGCATAATAAAATCCAAAATTAAAATGTCAGCCTTCACAAGCAGCTCCTCCAAGCATTCCAGTAAAGCGGTAGAAACCTGAGACAATGTAATTCACCAAGAATCATCTGTACTGAACACAGATATTTGTTTCCATAATTATCGAATATACTTCTGCATAGAGTAACTTAAAGATAGCGTGAATTTTTTCAGACTTCTTTTTCTTCTAAAGCCAATGCCATAGGCAGGTTGTGTGCATTTATTATTACCCTGCTAAACAGTTTGGAAAATACTGCAGCGTTTTTCTAAATTTTTAAAGCATGCCACATAATTATAAAACTTTCTTAGGATGAGAAGTGAAATCACTTAATTTTTACTGAACCTCAGAAAGTTTTGGCTTAAAAAGAGTCACACATGAAGCACTAAACCAACCAGCTGCATCTAACAGTAGATTTAAAATAAAATAAATTTTTATTTAAAAATTAAATAGAGAACACCAAGAACTTCAGTGAACAAAGGTGATTATTCTGCTTCAAAATAGAAAAGGGTGGGAAGAAAAGCTACCATTGATGACAACACTTTATCACTTACTTCTAGAAAGTTCTTGCTTTTTTGTTTGGTTGGTTTGGGGTTTTGTTTGTTGGTTTTGGGTTTGTTGTTTTGGGGGTTCGGTGTTATGGGGTTTTTTGTTTGCTTGTTTAGGTTTTTGGGGTTTTTTTGTTAAACAAACACATTACAGTGACAAAAAAAATCTGTTCTGAGGAAAACAATGGAAGTGTGCAACTGCAGTAGTGCTTAGCTACAACATATGCCTCATGTGCTTCAAGCAAAACTGAAAGCAACTTTAAATTTTGCTTTTTCAAATAATTTTTCCACAAATTTACTCGTAGATTAAATGGAATTTCCCCCTTTTCCATACACAAATGCCTCCATGTCTTCATTTTCCTTATGTTCCCCTGTACAAGGGGAAGGAAGCTAATTAAAATGAATCGTGATTCCCCTCACCACCACCAGCAGCTGCCAGCTCGTGACTCCCAGCCCTCCACAGCCTTTCCAAGAATGCTCTGTAGCATCTCCAGAGTTGGCCCCAGCCTTCACCACTATCCCCAGCTCTCGCTCACATCCTAGGGGACCCACAACACTTCCCCTCATCGCCCCTTTGGTCCTTTCCTATTTCACAGCGAGAGATGCGCGTCCTGCAGCTGATCCACGCCCAGCCCTGTCCCGACTGCCCTGGAGACACAGAAGCCAAGAAAGGAGACCCTTGAGCCTCCAGAGATGTCTCTCCACAGTGCAGACACCAATCTCATTTCTCTCTTATGTCCTTATGGATACAAGAATTTTAAATTGTTTCATAGATGGAAATATCTCCCACGAAACAGAACAGGTAAATAAATGCCATTAGCATGTCCATTAGTGACCAAATTATAGGGCAGGATGAAAAACAAAATATTTGACATATTTGCACAGCCACAGTGCTTGAGGATAACAAAACAAGATTCTAAAACATGGAATATATGCGAAGTTTGGCTAAACAGAAAAACAGCCAGTAAAATAAATACTCATTAAAATATCTGAAGAAATATCCCAGATCAGCTGAGAGGACACTGAACAAAGCTCACAGGAAGGACTTACAAAGGGGCCAGTAACATCTGTGTGCTGCTGATGGGACCGAGAACACGAGGTACAGGCAGAGAAACTGTTCTAGCACTGAGCCAGTGTTGTGCCATTACACAGAGAATTAGAACTTTAGAGATTGCAAAATACAAATCCACTTGGATCGCTCATCCTTCCTCTGTACACGACTTAACTTACTTGCTTTGAAGCAAGGCAATTAGAAGCCTACCTTAATAATATTATTTTTACTCATGTAATGACTTCATTTTATGCCCCATCCCTGCAACTGTTCAATGCCAGTTTGGATGGAGCTCTGGTCTAGCGGGAGGTGTCCCTGTCCATGGCAGGGGGTTGGAACAAAATGGTCTTTAAGGTCCTTTCCCACCCAAACCACTCTGTGATGCTACACTGCAACACATCATATTGTGTGATTCTGCATCTGCAGACAGCTCTTCGACCCTTATGCTCTCAGACTCACAGCAGTTACCAGTGCCCTGCAAAACAAATGACTGTTAAAATCCTTAATTGTTTGGAAGCAGCTGATTAGCGAGAGCACACCCCTCTCTGCAGTATCTCAGCAAAGCAGCAGTCAGCACAGCTGCTGATACTCTCTCATGATAGAACCAAGAAATTTAATATTTTTTTCTAGAAAAGACAAGATCAAATATCCTTCTGCTGAAGCCTGAAACAGGCTGATTTTATTGACATCTAGAACATGCTGAGGGGGTCCGTGTGGAGAGGTATGCAACAGAGATAAAGAATAATTTTTGAGGGTGACAGCATTTGATAATGGGCTGTAAATTAAAAAAGTGCTCATTGATCTGCATACTTGGTATTGTAGTTAATAACTCATTAAATCGGAAATGCTGCATTTGCTTCGGATTTATTTATTAGCCAAATAAATTCTATTTTCGGTTTCAGAAACAGCATTATCAGCTCAGTTCACACGAAAAGAGATCTTTATATATAGTTTTATATTTTACAGAATAATTTTACTTTTTCCCCCTGCAAAAGAAAAATCCACTTACCACAGGATGTCATTTCATCGGTGCCATCTCCACAGTCATCCTCCCTGTCACACAGCCATGACGTTGGAATACACCGTCCATTCCCACAAGAAAACTGATTAACCTGACAAGTTCTTGCTGTCAAGACAAAGCACTCCAAAAATACACGGGAAATGGACTAGATCCGATAGGTCTCTTGGTGGGTGCCTGATTTTAGAAGCTGCAGGGCTGGAGGGCACCTCCTGGCCTGCTGCCCCTTTCCCCTGCTCTGACTGAACATCATTCACCTCCTTTGGCTTCAGGGAAAACTGAGGTCACCTGCAGGGCTGTGTTCTACCTCTGCTGGGTGGAATTCTTGGGGGTTTCTTCCTCATAAAAGAACATCAAATTCCATATATAACTGTGCAAAACTAGGCGGTAGAAGAGCATTAACGCTTGAAGAGAACAAAAGTCAGGGCATAAAAATGCCCACCAGCTGGAATATGAACAACTTGGATTCCATAACACGAACAATGATCCTGTGAAATTCGTATTTACACAGGAAAACGGGAATTAGCCTGTGTGTGATGTGCCTGGCCTCACTGTCCTTAGCACCCTTGCCTTTGCACACACTTAACTGTAATCATGCATTAAAGGAATCAATGCATGCCTTTCTGCCGAAGAAAAAAGGATCACTAAAAGAATCCGTGCTATGTAACTACAGAAATTACTTTGAAAGCTGATGAATAGTAAAATGCCACTAAAAAAGCTGGCATAGAAAACTGACATTGCGTATCATTTTGTTTATTTAAAATGTGAACCCATAATAATGCCACTGATAGCAACACAGATTTTTATTCCAAATTTAAGCTTTTAGAGTTCACCTGGATGTTATTATACACTTTAAAAAAATGGCTGATATGTCAAAAACCCCAGTAACTGAAAGAATATTTCTTCATTTGTTGTTTTCAGCTACCATTTTCCTTTTTCTTCATAAAAGTAGCCCAAAACACAGAAGAGGAATAAAAGTTAAAAAATATTTCAAAGCAGTAATTTTTTAAACATTAACAGTGTTTGCCACTGCAGGAATAAATGGAAAAACAAGAATTCAAAATTCAGTCCATAGCCAACTGACACAGGGATTGAGAAAAATGGTCTTCAAATTAGACTCTCACCCTACAAGCAAACAGTTGGATATCAAAGAATATCAAGGCAATAAGACAACAGGAAATATTTTAATATACAATGAGTGCTGTCTCTCACTGCACTTCAGTTCAAAACAGTCATCAGCTTATTGATGGCTGGCATGTGGCATATTCGAGATTTAAGGCTTGTTTAGTGTACTCTGACAACAAGCACTGAACATCACTTCCACACAAGCAAAGGACAGGTTGGGAATTCCATTTTTTACTACAGTGGAATCAGTAAACAATCTTCATCTTGCTATTTCCTTAAAAACCCACCCCCCAGTTGATAACTCAGAAATGAAAAGAATTTCAAAGCACTGAGGGGAAACGGAACAACTAATTATGCATAAACTAAATCAGCAAAAAAAAAAATTTACTGGTGACATGGCACCCATCACAGCACGTTAATAAACAAAATTATAACTGCCAAAATAGATTTGTATCTCAAAGTTTGTACCTGAGCATTGCTTTGACAGTTGACCCATATGGAGAGATTAAGAGCTGAATTAGTTTGGAAAGCACAGTCAAGCACATGGATTAAGTAAAATACAATTTGTATTCCAGCCTTGGTGGCATCAAAATATGTATTTATTTAAAATGCCAGTAATCAGATTACAAGTAGCAGACTGGTTCAGTTCAGTTCAAATTAGTCCTGAACTATTTATGGAACTGAAGCTAGAGAACCTGTATACACAACCAAGTAAAATTTTTACCTGCACAAGTTTTATTTGATTCGTCTTCGTTGTTACCACAATCATTAGCTCCGTCACAAAGCCACCTCTTGGGAATGCAGCGATTATTTTGGCACTTAAACTGATCATCAGGACAACTATGATTGACTGTGGAGAAAAAAAGAGATGTTTTTTTTTCCCCAAAGAAAATAATTGAGAAAAACAGCTGTGAAATGTGTGAAAAGAAGACATTAAATGGAATTCCCTGGCGACGCAGTTAGTGTGGTTATCCTTTATATATAACTGCCATGACATAAAGATTGTTCAGCAAACCAGTCAATTACAAATATTGCAGTATTTCAATCATAAATTAAATAATATATAGCGAAGATGCCAATATGGAGATCCTCTTCTATTCAGTGATAAAAGGTAGTAGCATTTTATAGTGTTGCTCTTTCCTTAAAGGAAGATGTCCTTGATCACATTTGAGCAGCATGATGAGGTTTGCAAACTAAAGTGCAGATAAACAAAGGAAAACACCGAAGGGAACAGATGCAAGCTGCTAAGTGCAGATCCAAAATATGATACCACAGTGAGCAGGGATTTGGGCAGGTCATAAAATGCTTCTAAAATGAGGCACATTACTGTCAATGGCCACATATAGATCTGCTGCTTACTTACCATGAAATTGTAGGTGTCAAAAAGTGAAATATGCAACACGGTGTAAAACAAGCAAACAAAAAAAATCTGGTATTGAGGAGTGAACAAGGTACCTCTCAAACATGTTTTTGCTGGCTACCAATTCTCATGGAAAGGATGAAGCTGAATGCACAGAGTTTATGTAAATACTACTGGCCTGCTCTTGCAACTTTAGTAGTGTTTATGTTCTGCTTCTTTCATGCTAAGAACAACATCTATTATTAGCAGATCTTGCTCATCTCCATCTAGACAAGAGCAGCAAACTGTTTGAAACACGATTTCAAACGCTGGGTTAAAAACAATCTCCACCTATTTTTCACTTACTCAGCCATCCACAGTCTCTTTTTTAAAGTTTAACATACATCTGGAAACAAAGGGTATTCAAAATGAAAGGATGTCTTGCAGGCTTATCCTTGACATTTCCGCAGCTTTTATCTTTGACCTTTCTGCCTATTCTTCCAATTGAAGACGACACAGAGCGAGGGTGATATCAATAGCACACGAACCCTCCGTGAGTGGTTTGTGTGCAGGGTGCAGGAACACAGGAAGGAGAGATTAATTAATAATCTGAGCAGAAAGGTGTCCCAAAGCTCACACTTCCGAAGAAACGTACTTTGCAATGTGACTGGAGAACAAAACTGGAAGCATTCAAGTAATAAAATCACAAGTTGAAGATTTTTTTTTTTTTATTTTACTTTAACGCTTGACAAAGATACTGCTTTAAATGGGAGTTAAGCTTTTGCTCATATATACTTAGTAACGTGTGTGTATTCTACTCATAATTGCAAATATTTCAAACTCGTAAAGAACTATTGGAGTTACCATGGCAACTGCTGAGAAGAGATCAATGTTATCACACTGGCCATGTAAACTATAGATCACATTCAGGTTTAAGACCAGGTTATGATTTCATTTATATCTGTATAAATCCTCAGAGAATTACAAGCTTTGATCAATGAACTGGTCTTCCTTACACTAACTCAAAAGACAATCAAGTCAAATCTGCTGAAAGATTTTCCTTCTCACTGTCTTTATTAGTTAAACTCCTTAATTTAAGTGCAAGAAAGAGACCCCAGTATCAAAACAAAATTCAAAATTAGAAACAAGTATTTTTTAAAATATTGTTGAAATCCGTAATAACTACTACATGCAGCTATCAAAATACATAAATGCTGGGAAAACAAACAAACAAACAAAAAAAAAAAACCAAAAGAAACCCAAAACTGGTAATTTAATAGCTATATTGGAAACGGTCTAGGCATTACAGAGGATCCCAAATCAGTTTGTATCGGCAGCATCAGGCCCGTATGAAGCAGGCAAGATTGACTCAAGGATGAACAAACCATCACCCTTCACAAACACATTCTCTCAGCCTAACCAGCTTCACAAAAGCCTCAGCAGAAATACACACATCTGGTTTTGGACATCCATCCCCGAGAACCACTTCAGAAAACAGCAATGAAACCTAAAGAACCTGGCATAATCTACAAGGAGGAAAAAAACCAAACAAAAAACACCCAACAAAAATCTAACAAAACCCTAAAACAGTTTAGAGTTGTTTGGTCTCAAAGAGATAACAAAGAGACACTATGATAAGAGTTTTCAGACACATAGAACAATAGTGCAGAGTAGAAGAGTGTTCATGTCTACAGCTGATTGGGAGAAATAATGTACTTTTCATTTCTGTAAAGGAGATTTGGTTTAGAGAAATGATCTAAGGAGCGAAATAGAAAGCATTGTGACAAACAGAGTGAGGAAAAGAATTCTCAGTGGTGCAACACTAATTTTATAGCAGGCTACTTAAGTACCTTCCAGAAATGACAGGTACATAATTGGTACATTTTCTATTAGTTTTCACTTCAACAGTGGAACTCCTGGACAGCACGAAAATACATCTCTTGTAAAACCGTGACTTCAAAGACAAAGTACATCTAATGTAATACTGGAAGTGGTGTGGGGCCTTGGGTTTTACTTTTGTTGCTGCTTTGATTTTCGTGGTGGGGGTTTGGGTGGGGGGGTGGTTTGCTTTGTTGGTTTGGTTCTTTGTGGGGTTTTTTGGTTTGTTTTTATTTTTTTTTATTTTTTCCTGAGGATTTTTGTTTTTATTTTTAAAGAAATGTATCATACAATCTCAGAATTTTTCATGGTTTGAAGGAACCTGCTGATATCCCCTGTTGTAATCCCCTGCTTGAGCAGGGCCAGATAGAGCAGGTTTCTCAGGACTGTGTCCATACAAGTTTTTAGCACCTCCACAGACAGAAACTCCACAACCACTCTGGGCAATCTATTCCAGTGTCTGACAGTAAAAACATGTTATCTTTCAGATGTTCAGGTAAAATTAACGCTTTTCAGTTTGTGTCCATTACCTCTTGTCCTGCTAGTGACACTATCAAACACTAATACTGTACACTAATAGTGACACTACTAAACACTAATAGTGTTAGGTAGTGACACTTCCTAACACCACCAAATACTGGCTCCCTTTTTAGATTCCCTCCCATCAGGCGTTATACTGTGACCCGTGCAAGAAACGGTGGAAAACAAAGCAAAAAATCTCAATATTTAAAGAATCAGCAATGAGGATGCCAGCTCCAAAAGATGACTGCTCTTGCACCGTGCTATGAAACGAGTGCACCGGTGAGATTTGAAAGGGCTACGGTAACTGTGAGCAGGAAAAGACGGAAATGAAAGATTTGCGTGAATGGCTTAAGGATGATTACTTTTGTTTGGCTGGCATTGTTCTGCTTGCAGTCCCTGAAATCAAGCATGGGCTGTGGGTGAAAAGGGGAATGGGTACGTACAGCAGATCTCAGAGTGCTCGTCGCTGCCGTCCAGGCAGTCGTCGTCGCCGTCGCAGCGCCAGCGCTCCTGGATGCAGCGCTTGTTGCTGCACTGGAACTGCTCAGCCTTGCACAGCTGGGGCAGCACTTCTCCCTGTTTAACTGGGAAAAACATCCAACAAACATGGAAAAACATCCAACATCTCTTATCTGCTTGATACACCCAGACTGCAACACTGCCCCTACGTAAACAGATACCAATTCTTGTTCTTGCTCTTCAGAACCTTTTTACACAAACTCGGCGTACCTGAGCTAACTCCGCCTGCAGCCTGTAGGAGCACATGGGTCTGAGTGCATGGTTGAAGGAATGTACTTCCAATAAATGGAAAAACTCTGGACAGAATGGCACTAAAACTGATTTTTAAATTGGTGCTTCGATTGCAGCGTAAAATATCAGTTTAAACTATTGCAATACCTCATCAACAGCAAAAAGGAAATATTCTGACAGACACTGGCCAAATTCTGGCACACATTTAGGGACAGAAAATGATTACTAAAAAGCTGATTCTCGTATCCAAGCAACAATTCAAACACCTGCATTATGCACTGGTCCAGACTCGGCAGAGAAGAAAGGATAAAATTCTGCTGTGGTAGAGTTAAGTAGCAAGCTACGAGCTAATGGACAAATTCAGGCAGATGTATTTCTCAGCATCAGGTTCAGAATGCTTCATGTGTAAATGCCACACACCAGTCTATGTGTGAGGACCCTATGAGGAATACCAGAGCCCTTGGAAAGAGCCAGGCAGTGAAGTGTGTTGGGGGAAAAGCAGGAAACCTGCCTCATTCCAATCTCAGTCTCTAACCTCTCTTCCTAATGCCTACATTCCATCTTTCCAGTGAGGAGTCCACCTTGCAGTAATTTCTGCTAAAAAAGAAAACCAGGGTTTTTTTTAACAACACTGATGGCTCTGCCTGCCATGCATTTGGGTCAAATCCAGGGTCATTGCAAGTTCCATAATGCTCATCATGTTATGAAATAATCCTTATGTGTTACTCATCTCTACTAAGCTCATTGCTGGAGACTCACGTGAAATTTTACACACTTCACTTCAAGAAATAGAACAAAGAGACTTGGAAAAAAATGAGAACATTTTTAGAGCAAACACCAAGTCTAAACATTAAAAAAAAAAACCTGTAGTACCTGGCAAGTTATTATAGTAATTGAAAATCCCACCTTTTATTATACCAATTTTTAGCATTGCTTCAATGCAGATATCTAAAGAAAAGATCAAAGACAGCAATATTTGCACACACTGTGTCAGAACCTATTACACATAAATACATCTGCTTGACATGTTTTATGAACAGTTTCATCATGAACATTTCAATGTCAGATTTCTGATTAAGATACTTAGTAGAATAGTCTGAAAACTGCTCATATATATTTAATTTAACAATTATATGGATTAATTTCTGGTATTTTTAAGAGAGTTCAGTGAACTATTTAAGTGCTTTATCATATCAGATATGCTGAAATATTTTCCAACGCATTTCATCCTTAAATGGTGTACTTTGTATTCTGTTTTCTTTGGAAAATCTTTTATATTCTGTAAACTGCCTTTCACTAGAATCGTTATTCAAGCAATATTTCTTTGTCTTATAGACCCTCTAGGAGGCCACACTTTCTGGTTTTATTTTCAGGTCTGACTCGATCCCTTAACAGCAGCATCAACTCAGATATTCTGAAAGAATCTTACTCATGCAGGTTGTGCTGTTTTCCTCCAAAAGCTGATTATCAGCACAGGCACAAACTCTGCCTCCAGGAATGGCCAAACAAAGAGTGCTGCAGCCTCCATTATTAACACGACAGGCATTATCACCTGGGAAAAGAAATAAAAAGAAACTTTAAAACTAACAGCCATGCTAGGACTAAACAATGGGGGTTTGGGGAGGGTTTTTAGTTGTTTTTTCTCTTTTCTTCAGGAACATAAACAGATGAAGAATTTTCTGCAATTACTTTTCTCTCATGTTAGGAGCACATTATTCTCATGGTTTGGTTACTGTGGGTTATAATCTTTAAACTTATTTAGTTACAGGCTGCAATACTCTATTATAATAATAATAATAAAAACCCACAAAAACCTGCACCATCAGCTCACAGAATTCTTTCTGCCTGTTTTATGAGGGCTACAAATACTGTAAAATATCTGGCACAGCTACATGCACATAGTGGCTTCAAGGAACCAAACAGTACATAAACAAGGTTCTGAAGTTAATTGGCATCTGTATGCATTAAAACAATGTGGCTACAAATGCAGATTAAGAAAAAAGAGAAAGGAAACAAATTAAAAGTACAAAGGAATCTATGGCAGATAGAATACAGGCAAATATTCCACTGCTCTCTTCTGAACACATCTGCCATTGCCCTGCTTTGTTTTCCATGTTATTGTTCCTTCCCCAAAGCTGTTCCCACGAAGACACTGACAGCTGTCAGGTGTTTTAACCATCTACCAAGGGCTGCTGCATCCTCACCACCTCCTTCCTGAGGCAACCAGACTCAAAGCCACCGAGAGCCCACAAATGTCACAGCTTCTGTTTGTGTCACTTTGGTCATGACCTAATTGCCCACATCTGCACTGCTGAGGACACCCAGCCTCTCACAAGCAAAGCTCTGCTCATTCCAGGTGTTGGTGAGAAGTGATAATGATCAAGCAAGCTATAAAACTTCATGTCTGCTGAACCTTTAAATAAAAACTACCTTTTTTTTTTTTTTTATCTTCCTGTTCTAGTAAGAAGCGGTTCCTCCTTTTAAAGGTGTACAAAACATTCCTCAGCTTCCTGGGCTGAAACAGACCCCACACAATTCCCTCTCCTCAAAGCTCTTCACTTTTCATGGAAGATACATTAAGTTCTCATAAATGTAGCTGTGAAGATGGATATTAAACTGTCCTGTCAGAGCCATTCCTGCGTTGGAAGGGAAATCTCTTCAAATTATCAAATGAATATCAGTTAACCAGCAAATAAATTGATTTTGAATTTTTTTATATTTTAAGATGTACTTAGATATGTGTAACAATACTGAGCAGGGCTTAATAGCCTTTTCCTATACTTTTTCTGATCCACCACACATAACATTTCTTAGAAGAAAATGTGTCTACAGTCCATTAAAACCTCACTGAACTTTTAAATAAACTTGTGCAAAATGAATAATGGAGAATGATGTGAAAGGCCATTGTGGTACTTGTACTTCCACTGGGCAGGGTGTGAGTGAGATGGGAAAAACACATAAACAGGGAAAACAGGAATTCTCTGTGAAGTCTGAAGGCATGATCACAATTTTAGTCAGAGCTTTGATGGCAACCATGATACACATTATTGATCCTGATGTCAAGTCTGAGACTATAACCTAAACCACCACAAAAACCAACTATTGCATCTGTTCTCACCGAAATAATGTGAACAAAACATCAAATATGTAAGAAATGTATTTGAGTCTAAGTTTTGGAAAACCTCAGGTAAAACACAACCTCAGAAAAAGTAGCCTTGAAAGTCTCCCCATCTTTACAGGGCCATCATTGTACAAATCAAAGGATGTCAGTGACACAAAGATTTCAAAAGTTCTACGAAGCTGAAGAATAAACAAACCAAAACACAATCTTCAAAAGTGACTCCAACATTATACAGCAAAAATCAAAACATTTGCAGCAATTTAATTAAAGAATGTACATGAGTTTGTCAGCTCCCTAAAATAGAATAAGCCTACAGAATAAAAGACTATTTCAGACAAATACAGAAAACACATTGAAAAGCCATGATGCTTCTGAAGCCCAATGCAAGCTTAAAATAAATAACATCAAAAATTAAATCACTAGATCAAAGTCAACTGGTCCATCTTGAAGATGAAAAGTTCCTACTTAACCTCATAATTGGGATGACAAACTCCTGCACAGTGGGTTATGTGCTAAGTAAAGTGATAAAAGAGGGGATAATGACAAGGAAAATAGAAGTACCAAGAGTTAAAGCAAAAAGATCCAAGATAAAAAGCTTTATAAAGTGCAGTCTTCAACCTGAAGGTGCAATGAGACCTTCAGTCCCATCAGTCTTGCTGAAGAGACTCCTAGGCTGAAATGTCTCCCAAAACACAGTTCAAACAGGTTAAGCCTCTTTATTGAATAAGCTCTAGAACCTGTACAGCTATCAAGTATTTGGAAAATTAAATTTCCTTGACTACAGTTCATAACAGCTATTTTATATGGGTGTTCTTAAAATAGACCTTTACTATTAAAATACTTTCAAAGATATTATCATATTTTTTATAGTTTGACAGCTTTTAAAAGCAGGTGCTGCCCTGTCAATTGCATGTGATTAAATTAGGCCAATTCCATTTCAATTAGCTAAAAAAATAGGCCAGAGCTAAACCAACAATGTGATTGCATCTCAGTCATCACTACTGGAAAAAAAAATGATGGCAACCATGCACTTTTGTTTAATCTTCTCAGCTAATAGATGCCCTGAAGTATTTACTGCATTTGTACCTTATTAACCTAACCTCAAGTGCTGCTAAATTGTGTAAGCCTCCTCTTAGGATCATCCTCCACACATGAAGAGCAGCAGCCTGGTGCTCAAGCTCTCCTTTGCAATCTGAGGAGTTAAAACATCAGCTGATTTCAAAAGAGGCTACTTTAACTGCTGTAAATGCACTTACACAAGAATCATTCACGTGTAAGTAGCAATCCAGCCTTCCAATGCAGTGGAAATACCTGCAGGACTTGGCAGGGTCATATTCTGAGTGTAAATCCTACTCCTATGATTACTATGCTTCACCTTCCCATTTTTTAGGATTCCTGAAGCATAGAGACCCAAAGATGAAGCCTGAGAAAGTAAGGTGAATCCTGATCTCTGAAAGCAAGGGAAAACAACATTCCTCCACGAGAAGATCACACCTCATGAGAGAGAGACCATGAAAAACACCTCTCCTTGAGGAGATTGCAAAGCTTAACGCCACTAGCCAAAGCCCAAAGCAAAGCAGGACTGGCACAGCATCCTGGAAAAGCCCCCCCAGTAAAAATGCCAGTCTGCATTGAACTATGCCAGCATGAAGTGGCACCGTTTCTGCTTGTGGAGACAGTGACAATACCAGCAGCATCAAAGCAGTCACCTCAAAATATCACAGCCAAAAGTTGCTGAGGTATGTGCATGTAATCTTTAATGTACATAAAATTCATCTATAAAATGGTTTGCTATGGCTTTCTCTGTACCACAATTCAGCCTCAAGCCTGCTCTTTTAGAAGAAAAACATGCACACACACACACAAATAGTTTCTTTAATATAAATTTCTATGCTCCTTTTGGGAACAATGGCAAGATCAACCTCACTGAGCATGGCAAAAAGGGAAGTTCCTAAAGGCTGCTGCAGTTAGCTTACAAAATTCCAGTTACAATTTCAAACAAAGAATATATTAACGAGCCAAATTCTCTCCCTTAAGACTTCAGCTCATTCAGCAAAACTGTCTAAGAGGCAATACTTTCTCCCTCTGGTGTTAGCTTATTTGGAAACTAACGGCAACTGCATTAAATGTCCCTTTTTTTTCAAAAAAGAAAGGAAGATTCTAAGTACTGAATAAAGCAGCAGAAGTACTAAGCATTGAAGCAAACACTGCCTCTTCTGTCAGCAGAAAAAACATTCTGAACTTTGGCCACCCTAAGGGTAGATTTGGGACCAGATTTTGCCTTAAAAACACCAACCAAACAAAACCCACAATAAATCCAAGAAAAAAGCCCAAACTATATTTTCACATGTCTTTGAAATTAAGAGAGAGTCCCTGCAAAGCATCTTTGATAACAAGAATGCTGTTGCAGCAACCCTGACATAGCACAGTGCTACACACACTAGCTTGCTTTAGGTAAATTAAATGCTACAGTATCAGGAAAGAGACATTTTTAACAGTAAAAAAAATAATCTTTAAACAGTATTTTAGCTATACTAATTCCTGACGCTCATTTTTATGTTTGGTGGCAGACACTAACCAGAAATATGTTTTCACTAAAGCGAGCCAATGCTCAACAACTCATAGGAACACTGTATGTAGTGAATGGAATGCAATAATAAATACAATAAAACACATTTTTTCCTTTACCTGTATAGTAGAACTTGTATTTTCTAAAATCCATCCATGGAAAGCTATGGTTTCATCTCATTTCCCTACTGATACAAGTAGCAACAACTAGGGATTTTTCCACTACTTTCAAAGGACTACTTTCAGTCTGTGCAACATACAGTGTTGATGTAGACCAAGAGGAGGGAGAAAATTTAAAAAAGGGAAATACAGGCAGAATCTATGATCTCATTTAAGGAAAGGTAAATGTAATCATATATTTTATACCTTTGAGCCAATGCATATATGTTACCCACTATAACTGATACTTGCACAGCATTTCTTGGTCACACAAGGCAAAAGGGCAATAAAGGCAGTGTGAATGCACACAAGGAATTCAGACAGGAATAATGCTATAATTCACTTTTCAGTACTTATGCGAGGCTCAATTTCTACATCAATGGACTGAAATGTTGGAGAGCATCTTTCTCATGCCACAACCCATATTTGTTTTTCTATTCTTGTTCATCCAATCACCTCAAAATACTTGGAGACTGTAAGGGAAAACGTCCTTTTATAACAGAGCTCTGGACAAACTGCACAAGTACCTTGCTGTTTGCGTGGATCATAAATCTGGAGCCCAAACAAAGGTGGCCTCTCACTTCTCAACAGTGTCACATTCCTTGTTACCAGATCCAACTGGAAAATTGACCCATTCATGTAATCTGTCCAGTATATGTAATTTCCATGATGTGACAGTCCAAAAGGATGATTCAAATCTTTGCCACTGTAGACTACCTGCAATAAATTAGTGGTAGGTGAGCATCAGCAAGGTTAAAAGAATTATTAATTTTTCAGAGAAGGTAAAACAGGAAATAGGAAAACTGAGATAATTACTGTCCCAAATACAACCACCTATTGCAATAAAATTAAATAAAGAGTGCAAAGCCCTTCTGTGAAGCAGCACCAGTACCCAACTTTAAAAAACTTCATATAAATTCACTTTAAGTGCCCCCCATCAGATAACACAGGAACAGGCTGCCCAGGAAAGAGGTGGAGTCACCAATCCTGGGAGGATTTGAAAGACGGAGGTGTGGGCTGTAGGGTCACAGTTAGTGATGAACCTGGCAGTGCTGGGTTAAGGGCTGGACCTGAAGATCTTAAGGCCTTTCCCAACATAAACAATTCTATGATCCTGTGATTCTATTCCAGCAGCTGCAGTTTGGAATGATTGTTCTTCTTTCTGGCTGGGATCCTTGCTTGAACCAAGAGCCCTTTTCTACCCTGCCTCTGGAGACAAGGAAGCAGTTCCTCAGATGCCCTGCCTTGTCTATTTATAGACACAAACCCAAGAGAACATGGAGATAAAAACAACTAAAATACTACTTTGAGGTGATTGACAAACATCATCCTCTTTTGCCCTTCAAATTTTCTCTTAGGACTTGGGATTCGTATAGTTAAAACTCCTCATCTCAGTGAACAGCTTTTGACCCAAAAGAATCATTCAGTCAATAATCTGACAGCTATTGGTGGAATTAAGGACCTCCCCATCCCCCAAAATCTTCACTGTATTAAAGAATTAAAGATGTGATTGGTTCAGTTAAATTTTGACAAAAATATCCTATAATTAAATACAAACAATTAAGCATCAAAAGCAAGTATCTTCTAGTTATTTTTGGCTACATAAATTTTATTCAAGTAGTCATGTATTTTTTCAATATCCCAGGATTAAAAAAAAAATCTGTGACACACTTCAAAATAAAACCTGTAAAGACAGGTGCTTCTTATTACTCACCAGTCACTAATTTTATGAAGCAGATGGTAAAACTTGCCCAAATTATCAGACTCCAATCTAAGCTTTAACCATTTTCAAAGTGTCTTATTCTGTGCTCGTTGCTACTACAAACCCACGCAGATTGTCTGCACAGACTTGGATGTGGCTAGTACAGGCATTAGTAACAACCAACGCAAACTCTCTCCATCTTTGACAGCATTTGTTGAGTGCTGCCCCTCTGGATATTACCACAAATGCTCAAAAGAGGCACAGAGATTCATCAAAACCAGTTTATCCAGTGAAGTTCAAGGAAAAGCCTCTCTGACAAAGCCAAAAAGAAATATTGAGTTTTCTACTGAAAAACTCTTTGCAGCTTCATGGCTCAATCAAAATATAACTCATTGCCACATGAGAAAAAATAGATTAGAAAAAACCAATCAGGTTTGGCGTCACTTAGTACAGAGGAACATCCTAAGCTGTGTTTCAGGCTCTCACTCGAGGCTGCCACCACCATTCCACAGAGATGACGGCGGACACACCGCAGGGTGACGCAGACTTTAAAAACCTTGAGAAGTATATTTAACGTAACACAATGAAATCTGGAGAAAGAACATGCCTGTGGCAAACCAGCAGCATTTCTCTGTTACCTTTCTGTCAGTCCCATTCAAATAGATCCTTTCAATGTGATCATAATAGGCATCACACCAGTACAGCACATTGGCGCGGTAGTCCAGAGTTAAACCATTTGGCCAGAGCATCTTTGATGTAACAAACACCTGCCGGCTGTAGCCATCCATCCAGGCCTTCTCAATCCTCCCCACGCTGTCATCTATTTCATCTTCCTCCCAGTCTGTCCAATACATCCATCTAGGGAATTACAAAAATGAGCGCTCAGATCCCATTTTCATCAGCTGAATTATACCCTCAGGTTTTAGCAACAGCTTGAACAAGCCAGAGCAATTTTGACTTTTGCATGTTTTCTTTCCATTGCTGTTTCTGTAACTGTATTACCTTCCCTGATGCTGCTGAAGTGACACTTATATTACTTTGCTCATATTGTGATAAATTACATGAATACCAGATGGACAAACAGACAAGAAAAGTGAAAGAATTAAGACCTTATTCAATCCCACCAGAATTATGTGTTTTCTTTCTTTACTTTTTTTTAAACCATCACTTGTACTGACTTTGTCATGAACTTTTTACAGTGAGCTGGTTCTAGCCAGGTCTAATTTGCTTTTATGATGCAAATCTCATTTTTATTACACCTATCAAAGAAGTTGCAATACTAATTATTTACACTCTGGTTTTAGAGCTAAAGGATAACCTTGAGGTTCTGTGAACTTCAGGTCCTACATGAAAGCAGCTTAAATTACTCAGAAAACTGTTACAAGTACTTTGTCTGTCACAAAAATGTTTAGAAATAGTTGCTGTGAAAATTAGTTGAAAAATAGCCAGTAGGCAATTTTAACATACTTAAAGCAAAATAGATTAAAAAAAAAACCTAAAAAAAGTCTGAAAGAAAGACACCAATACTACTTTGGAAAAGTTAAAAAAAAATCTATTAACTCCTCTAAAAGTGTTGGCTTGAAGGAATTCCATGAGACTTTCTCTACTGGACACTATAAACCTTGGTTTTCCTTACTGAATAATTCTGATTATCATATTCTATTATAGAATTTGCCCACGAAAACTGTGGTTTCAACCATTTAAATACACAACTTGAACTTGTACAAAAGCAGAGGGCAGCAAATATGCTAAGAAGAAACACTTTTCTTATTTTTTTTAGCCTTTTTTTCCCCTAAGGAAAACGACTTAATGGGAAGAAAGACATAGAAACCCATATGCAATCTGTGAATCATCTCAGATTGTACCACATAGAGTCACATCATTAATAAATGAAAATATTTGCCAGACAGCAGATGCTTACTTTTAGTCAAACATAGGATTTCAATTAACAAGCATTAAAGAGAGGAAAAACATCAAGCCAATCTTAAATGGATCCTATTCATTTAAGTTATCATGATTTAATTGCTATTGATGTACCTCACATTTTATTTCACCAGATATATGTTTCTGAAATAACTTCTGTGATCCTGAACCATTTAATTGGCCTGTACTTTGAAGAATAAAGTCCTGGAATTTACACACTGAATTTACAAGGGAATGATACACTGAAGTGAAAAATTATTTTATTATCACACCTGTGTAAATTATGTCTGATCTACTGGTCAAAAAAAAAAATTCAAATGCACTTTTATGTAGAAGCATAATTTGATATTTATGAGAAACTGGAAAAAAAATTGCACATCATTACACAGGTTTGTGGAAATGCAAATGCAGCATTTTTGTTTCTCTTTCGTTTCTCTCAAGTCGCCCACTAGAAGGTTGATGTGGGTTCTTTTAAATGTTTTTGTAAATGTGTGCAAAGAACATCAGTCAATTTTTGATCCATGAGCCTTACAAACTCCATTGCACGTTTGACTCAAGCAGCACCAGGTTCAATCACAGAATTATCAACCCTGCACACGCCCTGAGGCTCAGGCAGACGCAGGTCAATACGGCACTTCTTTCATTGGGACACAAAATATGTTTTACAAATATTTACAGGACTTCTCAGCAGCAATTACTGAGCTTTTCTCCATTAACTTTTTGTCCGTACTTATTTTGGTTATCCTGTCAAAAGCCAAAGCGTGCTCACGGTGACAGACACTTACACTGGTGCACTTTAATTGTACCTCAAAATGCAGTTAATGCTCCAACACCGGTTAAATCAAGGCTCAAATTTTGGAAACACAATTAAAAAGCCATAATAAATGCCATCCCTCAGGAAGAGCTTCCACGAGAAGTATAATCATGAGGGACACGCTGTTTTATTAGAGAAGTGTTTTATAGAATGGCCCTTTCCAGGCAATACATCTTCATACACTCTTTCCTGTGCCATGCATTTACTGAGCTGGAAAATTTAACAAAGTAATTGCAGGTGTGGTTATGGTTCACGGTCTGATTTTATACCCTCACTATCTGACCTCAGTGAATTGCAGCCTTCCCACAGCCACTTCCACTCCTCAAAGGACAGGCTCAAAAGGGAAACCCGATAGTGTAAATATTTTCTCTAATAGAAAAATAGTAATCAATCCAGCCACACTGAAACTACCCACCTACATCATTCTCCAGTGACAACTCCCTGAACAAATCTAACACTGATTTTTTAAGTAAACCACCATTATACCACAGTAATATGTGGGGTTTTTTCTTACTATGCAGCCTATCAAAATTAATTAATGCTAATAAGTAATGAGGAGTACGTGTCTCAGTTTTGTAAACCAATGTGTACGAGGATATGGTCATAATTATCTCCAGAAAAGGAGACTTACAGAGAGAGAAATACAGGAGAGCATCTTAAAATTCCCTTAATATTAAAAATTCATACAGGACTTACACCCTCAATTTGTTTGAGAAAAAGGTGACTCACATTCAGATTAACAGGACAGACCTTCAACAGTGACAGGCATACAAATTCTTCTGAAGGCTTCAGGGCAAGAGTGCTGGTCAGGAATCACAGATGTTACAGACGCCTGAAGAATTAGAGACTGCTACACGACTCTACAAACCTCATCCTGGGCAGATTCAATTCTGTGTTTATGCTACAAAGACAACCACTAGAGAAGAGCCAGTTTGCCTCATACCCATTGACAGGATCGACAACAATTCCTCTCGGGTGGGACATGTCTCCCTCCAACAAAGTTTTCCTACTCTGAGCAGCTTTTTCCAGTCTGGCAACAGCAATTGTTTTCCTGTGGCCATCATTGGTCCAGTAAAGATTATTTCCAATCCAGTCCACTGCTATGCCTTCCACATTATCAAGATCTGTTGAGAGAGAGAGAACAGTAGTAAGAGATTATACTATTTATTTTCTATATTTTCTTATGTTCACTATTTATTATGTGATATCCACAACGGATTTTTAAAATTGCTTTTTTCCCTTATCTACTGAAGGTCCAAAGCACATTACAGATATCTGGTACCCACCATCTGGTACCACCAAAGTCTCAACTAAACCTTGTTCACTTAAGAAACTAGAACTAAATTTTGTATATCAATCACAGGTGTGGGGATGACAATACATCCTGTGAGACACAATATGAGAAAGTTATTTACAAAAGTGGCATATGCTGAGAGGTCTTGCAAAATGTGTTTTAACCTTTTTATCCGGATTACTGATACACTTGCAGTTTTGGGAACTATTTTTCCTAGTGATCTAAGAAGCTTGAGGGAAGCAAAGGTGTCAGAAGGAGCTCTGCAGGACATGAAGCAACAGAATGATGGCATTTCTAACCCAGCAACCAGCTGGTCTGACAAGAATCACCCAAGGCACAAAACAACCGTGGGTCAGGCAGTGCCTCAGAGCAGTGCCAGCAGCTCAGCCAGCTTCCCCAGGCTGACGGACACTGCCAGCTTGATTTTTCATCTCTCAGTGCCTTTGCTACATTCTTTTGAAAAGACAATACCAGAGGCAGCTGAAGGATCCTGAAAGAAGAGAGTCTTGGAGTGGTAAAATATGCCGAGAAAAGTGCTAAGAATGGAAGGGGAAAGAAGAGAGAATTTCACCAAAGACCTGGAGCCCAAGGCTCAGAGAAAAAACGCCTGAACAGAACAGGCAAGACAGACAAACTGGAGCTGTGAAAGAAACGTCCTCTGGAGCGCTGAGGGGCCTCAGCAGCTTTTGCTCAAGTCAAGAAAACAGCGACAAGAGTAAAATTAAGCTTGAGGACAAGAAGTGATTTGTTCAAAACTCATTTTATTTTTATCCTGTCTGACCAAGGCAATTTGCACTAAACGTAGTTTTTATGCTAATAAAATCAGATTTTGATATTAATAAGATCATCTTTTTAAAGAAAATATTTGCCTTTTTTTTTGTTTGTTTGTTTCTTCTTTGGGAGTCAAACCAGTCCAAATACGGGCTGCATTGGTATTAGCAGCAGAACTGTTAGATTAGAATGCTGGATACCTCCTAAAATGTACAAGACTATTGCTCCACATCTCTTCAGCTTCATAAAACAGCCACAGTCTCTGACCTACCTTGCCTTCTGCAGGAATTTTGGGGCAAATGTGTTTCTAAACTAAATACAATCCAAGTCAAAAAAACTCACGGTAACTGAATACTAACTACATCAGAAAGTTTTAAAGATAAAGGAGAATGATACAGCACCACCCTATAGAGATCATTTTCATCGTTTTTGTGGAGTTATAATTTCAAGTTCACTTTTATTGCACTATTTAAAAGCTTTAAATACATTAATTACTTTTCAAATGGGTTTCATACCAAGTAGTAAACAGGCAAAAAACAACAGTCATTCTGCCATTCTGGTCTTGATTTGACTACGGTAATTCAGTCCTTCTGCAGTAAAGCCCTTTCATCATAAAAGGGTTGAGGTAATAAAACAGCCTTGTGATCATTCTTCACTCGCTAATTGAAAAGTTAACATTTGTAATTCTGGAATTTCCACCAGAATTTTACTGCCAACAGTAATGTGAGGGCTCCAAATACACGGAATGCAGATAGGAGATTTTTAAAACCTCATAGTTCCAGAGGCAGCAGCTTGCCACACTGGTTTTTAGTGTGAAATAGGTTACAGGCAGAACAGGTAATTTGGTACAGAATGGCCAAGCTCATCAGTGTCAGTTAGGTCATGTGCAGTAATAATGACTAAAATGCTAGATTAACATAAAAATAGGTGGGAAAACAATTCTTCTATATACCAACCTTCTAAACAGCTTCCAAAGATCTGTTCAGAGTTACTTTGGCCTTGTTTAAGCAACAGGTTAGCCTTGATCATCTTTACTTAAATTTACAAGTAAATAATATAAGACTTTTTGGCTTACAGCAACACCTACAAAAAGCATTAGGGGTACAAAGACAAGTAAAAAACCCTGAGCTTGGGCTCACGTTACATCGACTGAACAGTATTTAGATTCATTTAAAAATGTCTGGGTTTTTCCCAGTTTTTAATGTAAAAGACTGATTTTACACGCAAGTTTGAAAGGTTAATTATAATTTCTGTTGCTGGTGGAAGTACAGTGCTACTGCAGCTGTGCCACCAGCTCTAAGCTAGGCTGTGCTGGGGGCTGTCAAATTGTTATCAACGCCACACAGCAGTTTGCTTCCCAAAGAGAAGAATAAGAAATCACAGCTGAAACTGTATGGGAAATCAAACTCCAGCAGAGTGAGGTGCTCAGCGATCCCAATTCCCACTCAACAGCGGGCAGGACCAGGCTCTCATGTAGGCAAACTGTAATTATCTGAGCTGCAGTGCTGTCTGAACGAGCGTATACACTCTTGAAAAACATGATAGTCACCAAAAAAAAGGCAACTTCTAATCTGAGAAGTGGCACCTACCACAGCTAGAAGAAGCCCTTAGCAGCACGCTGTTCAGAGCAAATATTAAACCACCTCCTGACACAGCTGATATTCCGTAGTAGCCTTCCACGAAGGAAGGATTTTATCTGTCCCTGCTGAGCTCTTGAGAGTTGACAAGAATAAAAGCTGAGGTGTTATGGCTGGAGGCCATATTAATTTTTTAAATCATGAAAAATACATTAACAAATGTTCTTTAAATATACTTTAAAGTTATGAAACTACACCAAGTTAAAACTAACAATGTAAGCTCCTGGGGGAGAAGGAGGGGGAGAATGACAGTGACATATTTTTGGTCTTTGCAAATAGTGGAATCACCAACAATAAATCATCAGATAATCCACAGCTCTTTCAGTATTGCATTGATATTTTTGCTATGTTGTACTTATAAAGAGTAGACATTGCATTTAAAAATTATTTACAGGAATATCTTTAATTTTCTGGTTTGGCTTACAAAGTTTATTCATGTTTGCACGTTTGAGGAGAGCAATCCCAGCCTGTCTGACCCCAGCCTGTCTGACCCCACCCTGTCTGACAGCTTTCAGCCAGGATGCTCCTTGCTGCTCCCTTATAATGTTTAAATTTACATGTTTCCTGCTCCTTCCTCTACTCCACATGTGAATTACTTTTTAGTCAAATGAAATGCACAGGTAGTAGAAGAAAGCCAGCAATGGAAGATGTGAGATGTACATTATCCATTCCCATGCTGGCAGTGAAATGAAGAATTACCAGACTGACAGCTGAGTATTTGTTATTTTGTGAGACAAATGCCCTTTATTAACCATTCACCAGAGCAGGGTAAAGAGCCAGTCACTATTCCTTGCAACTGCTGCTGAAGGGATCTTCATGCAGGCTCTAAGGAGAGACCTTACACTAAAACAGCATCATATCACTGCAGAGTGGAGATGGCTCCTCAGAAGGGTGGATTAAACCATGCATTATGAATGACAGGGAATGGAAATCCCCCTGCTAAAACAATCGTATTTGAGTTACTTTCACTGTCCTGAGCTTCCATTCACAAGTAAAGATATTGAGCTCTCTGAAAGCTAAGTTGAATATTTATGCGGCTTCTTAGACTAAGGACTAGAAAATAATTACTGTAGAATGAATTTCAGCTGAGGCAGTTGCTAGCTCCTGCTGAAGCAGTAGTTCAGAGGAGGGGCCATAAAGGAAAACCAAATATCGATGACAAACCAGAAGCTTTTTTCACTGCAACAACATTTGGTATGATGAGATATAATTCTAGACCAGACAGATTCAGTGCAGTGGGAGATGTGGAAACTAGAGAACTGCTGGCATTTTCTCTCATTGCTAGAATAAATGTTACAGGCATCTTAATTAAGGTTCTAATAGATGTTTAGGTCCTCCTGGTGCTTCCACACATACAATGGAAAATGCATCAGGAAAGACAATGCTTTTTTCCTAATGAGTTTTCAAGCACTACAGACAATCTCATTCAGCCAAACTACTTGAATAAGCTCCAGAATCCACAGTGTGCTACAGGCTGGAGTGAAGAAGTCTTATGAAGTCCACAAGGATTTGGGATGGCTCAACAAATACCCAGCCACTGGAAGGATACAGTGAAAACAGGAATTATTCACCAGTGGGTAACTGGACAAAGCAAGAACTAACAATAGAATGGCTCAAACAAATTTTGCATTTCTGCCCTCAGGAAAAATAAACAGGAAGCTATAAAAAAGTAGCTCCAACTCTGTTCAAGGTCAAATTTGTGTCTGTTTTCCGCAGGAAATTCAAATAAAACTCTAAATTATCTGCAAATGTCAGTTCGACTTCTCCAGAGCGAGCATCTCTGAATGTCACCGTCACTGAGCATCGCCTACCGTCTTTGAGGATTGTTTCTCGCTCTGTGCCATCAATTTTCTGCCGTCCAATTAGGAAACTGGTGGTATCAGCAAAGTAAATGTAATTGGTTTCAGCGTGGAAGTCCAGAGCACGAGGATTGACCAGGTTCTCTATGGGGATCATGTATTCGTCAGACACTTTGGTATTCAGGTCCATTCCCCGGATTATTCCTGGGCGTCCCTTCCCATAAAAAAGAAACAATTCATTCTTTGGTCCTGCAAAAGAAAGATTACAAACATAAACAACTGATGCTGCCTAATCTTCTTCACAGTGCATAATGTCCCTGTTTAATTAACTGGCGTAATTAGTGGGGAGCAGGAGCCTTATTCAAAACGAAAAATTAAACTTTCATATATTCTGAAGGTATCTAGATTAAAAAACAAAATCTAGCTAATTACATTCCCTTATTTAAAATTGCTTCAGTGAGCTGCTTACATTTAATTATTTTTTTTGTGTAAAAGCTCACATTGAAAAAGCAGTTGCACATCACAGAATAACTTTGCATCTGCTGTGAAGTGGACATATATAGATCTGTAGACATTTAATTTCACAATTCATTAGGATCTATCAAGGTAATATAGACCACGACTGAAGTAATCTTAAAATCTAACAATACTATAAACCCCAGCATATACAAAACACTTTTTTTTCCATCTTCAGTTTCTCAGAATCAAAAAACAAAAAAGAATAAAGTAAATTTCTTTCAAATTGAAAGGAATACAACAAATCAATGTACTCTGTTCTTTCCAACTGAGGTACAAAACATGGATATCAATAGTTCATATTTCTCAGATTTTTACAATATAAATAATTAAGTTGATTACAAACAACGGAAGCTTAGAAAAGTGATTTTCTTTCCTTAAAGATACTGATATCCTTAGAGGCTTAATGCTATCAATATACCTCTTAAAATTCTCTAGATACTTTTCCTGCTGCCTCTAAGGGTTTTTTAATGGAACTGTCAGCAAAAGCTGCATCAGGTTTGACTGAGGTTAAATAAGTCCATCTACCAGCATCCATCAGAGTATCTAACTGCCTGTCTTTCATCTGAACTAAAAAAATGCCATTTGACCGAAAAACCAGCCGAAAAACAGGCATTCCCAAAAACTTTCAGTGCCCTCCTGTTGGCTGTAGGTGACCAACAGACTGTGTTCATGTTGTGTAAGGTACAACCACAGCTGCACAAATCACATTTGCTTTCACAAAGCATTCTGAGACAAACCTTGACTTGTTCACAAGAATGTTCTGCTTTTGTGCTCTAAGTTGATTGCATGGGTGGAAATTGGATGTGACAAACTATTGAGCAGCACTGCAGTACCTGTGTGCTGTGAAAATGCATGGGATATAAACAAAGAGTGAGCCTGGTTCATGTAAAACTTGTGATAGTTTTTAGTACTCTTTGAACTGAATCCCAGGTTTGATCTGTCACTCCTGCGAATGAAGCCAAATCAAATAACTTTAAGGGAATGAGAGGAGCAGGTGAGCAAAGCGCCAGGCACACGTTACAAACTTTACCCCAAAGCAGCTCACATGATTTGCTAAAGAACACCCAGAATTCTGCCCTGGACTATTCCCGGCTGGCAGACCCTTGGATTTAAATAACATACTTTTGCATGACCTGCCATCACTCCCCAGGATGAAGCCAGTCCTGCAGCGACACGTCCGTGCTTTGTAGCTGCTGCTGAGCAGGCAGATGTGGGAACATCCCCCCGGCATTCCATACGGGTCCGCTTCACACGCGTGGCTCCTGACTGTGGCGAGTGGAAAACAGCAGGGCTCAGAGCCATTGAAAGCAAGACAGTTAAATGCATCAGCATGGAGAACGTTTACAGAGAAAAAAAAAAAAAAGGATTTGTGTCACAATAAAGCTTTCTGCAGATTACAGCTACTAAGGAAGGTGTTTTTTAAAGATGATACCCAAGGCCAGGGCCAGCTCGTGGCTATCAAGCCATGCCCATGGCTGTGTGCAATCACCCCTCTGTGAATAAGCTTCTGCACAACCCTGGGGGAGCTGACACTTCTCCCCGTTTTCATTTGTTGCTTTGGGTCATTTGGTTGGTTGGGGTTTTCTGAGGACAGAGTGCATCCCATGCCCACATGGTTTGGTGTTCCTTCAAGTCCATCAGCCAGCACCTTTCTGGGCAGGGACCTCTGCTGAAACTAAAGAACAGAACAAGCCGAGTAGCGTTTTTTCCATATTTATAGAATCACAGAATGGTTTGGGTTGGAAGGGACCTTAGAGCCCATTTTATTCCAATCCTCTGCCATGGGCCGGGACACCTTCCACTAGACCAGGTTGCTCAGACCCCCATCCAACCTGGCCTTGGACACTTCCAGGGATGGGGTGCAGGTTTGTACAGTTAGGATATAAATCCAGCTGAGGAAGCCACGGAATTCCTTTCCATTGATTTCATATTTCCAAACACTCGGTTCTCTATTAGCAGCCTAATATTTTTTTAAAACTGTTTATGGCAATATGCTGAGAAAACAAAATGTACCAGGCCATCTTACATTTACCAAGCTGGCTTAAAACAGAAAAGAGTTTTCCAGCTAGAAAAATGTTTTTCCGTTCTTCCTACCTTACCTCAAGCTTTTCAGGTTTCTTTTTAAAAAAAAAAAAAAAGAAATCAAGTGGTTTAAGGTCAATATGGTTAAAAGTAATACAGAAACTCCACCAAGCTGAGACAGCCTTTACAGAGAATCTTGACAAGCAACAAACATGTCCATTCAAAACAAAAGGAGTAGTGGAGTAATCACAGGATGTAATAAAAGATTACACTGTGCTCATGTCTCTCCTCTACTCAACCTCTCCGACTCCCTCAGGAGTATGAGAGGGATGATAATAGCAAAGAAAGAGTCTCTGCAGCCTCCTTCAGACATTGACATCTGCAAATCAATGCCCTCAGCTCCAGGGTGAAAATTAGTTCACCCACTCTACATCAATTTAGAGTTTGTTCCCGCTTCAGAAACTTCTCCAGAAGCAGCCATTCTGTTTAGAAACATCGACATTGAGAATTGATGTGTTGGCTTTTCTGTCTAAGCAGTCATGGCAATGATTTATTGTTATCAGTCACATCAAAAAATTCTCATAGAGAATCACTGTAAACGTGTAGGATCTTGCTACCTTTACTCAAAGTTCCCACCAGTCCCACTGCTCTTCTCCATGCAGAAAGGATGTAAACAAATTAAAGTCATACAGGATTATGGACCTCAGAAATTGCTGTTTTACCCAAACATTCTGAGATTATAACAACGTTTGTCATTCTAGAGGAAAATGAAGATTTCTTTCACCGATGGCAAAGCTGACATTCACACAAAGCAAGGAAACCCTGTCAGCATTTCCCTCTCTCCCCGGTGCTGTGCTGGCAGCTCGGCAGGTTGGCTGCCCACGCCTCTGTGCCCTTCTGGCAGCCCCAAAGCCAGGAGCTCACAGGAGGTGTGTGGAGTCTGAAAAGCAGGCCCAGAGATACCAAGAATCTCTGAGGTCCGAGACCCGAGCATGTGATAACACTGGGACATCCAACAGCCCTGAAGGTGTTAAACTCCCAGAGGTCTGAGTGTCACGACGCGCAGAGCAGGGCTCTCTGGCAGTTCTCTAAACTGAAGTCTCACAAAAAGGTTGAGTTGGGAGCTTAGAGACCCAGGAAAAGTGGCAACAATCACACAGAAAGCTGGGCAGATGAAGTTACAGCAAGCTGTGCCACAAGGACGAATTTTCACTCCATCTTCAGACACTTTTTTCTGGTAGGACCTTTTAAACCACCTAATGCCTGGTTTTATGTTTTCTAGAGAGAGGAAATTTCATCTCACCTGCTGCTTGAGTTCTTTTCTGGTACACACGGATCTCTTTTGCATTGTCCAGCCTAGCAAGAGCCTGAACATCAGTACCATTGTATCTGTTTATTCGTAAAATGCTGAGGTTATCTGAATTAATTGTATATAAATAATTTTCAAATACTGCCAAACCACAAAGATGCCTAATCTGGAAAAGAAAAAAAATGGTGTCATTATTTTAGCTCAGTATTTTAGGCATATCCAGGAGCTGTAGACATCAAACGCTACTGTAAATTGTATGTGATAACCTGTACAAAAGGTTTTCTGAATTTTTCAGCAAATATTTGTAAATAATAAACAAATTACACTGGAAGTATAATTCACATTCCGTTAGTCTGAAATTTATAATTAGAAAAGCTTTGTATAAGAAAGGCAGAAAATTCAAATTATTTAGCAATTGAAATTCATTTACTTTCTGAATTCCCCAGTCTCTCTGTTTCTTAAATTAAAAGTTTCTGCATAGTTATTGAGCAACAACTTATTTTAGTATTAACTAATAATCATTAACTAATAGCAACCAAGATAATTTAACTATTATTAACAAGCATTAACTAATAAATATAGTAAACTTAGAAATTTAAAACAAAGTTCATAGGTGTGATTGATCCACTTTTAAAATTATTTTATGATCAATCAAGGCAAATGGTTCAAGATACACCTGCTGAATATTTTCTTGAGTACATGAGAAATAAACAAATTCTGTCAGCTTTGCTCTGTTCCTTTTGTGTTGGTGTCTTTGAATATGGTGGTGGCCACTTGGTAGTGCTTGTTTCTCAAAAAGTGAATTCTAAAATTGTATTAATCTCTGATGTGTCTGGGCGCATTGATTAAAAATTAGCTAATAGCAGTTAGTTAGACAATCACAGCTCAAACACGAAATGTTCAATAATTTAGAAGCTGTGCCTGATTTATAGATTTAGAAAATGTAAAATAACTCACAGGCAATTCTGAAAGCTGAACAAATTGAAGAGAATATTTTGGCAGATGTTCAGATATTCACAGGCTGAATACCTTATTACTTTAATCATTAAATTGCTCACCACAAAGTATTTACTTATCTCATTCACTCACAAATTCAGACCTACGTCACCAAACCCAACCCAACCCAAACAACCCTGTTGTGCATCAAGTATTTCAGTCATTTGGGAAATTTTACCACAGTTGGCCAAGTCTTGCCATTGTGTTCTGTCCTCACCCAGGAAAATAAATAATAATTGCCATCACTGGCAGTGTTTGATTAAGACCCAATAGAAATTCAATGCAATTAAAGTAAGATGGAAGAGAAAACAGCCTTGAAAATAAGGAAGCATCTGTACCAAATTGTGGAATTCTCCCCTCAATTACAATCTTTTCTTCCCTATTTCCATTTGCACTCAGTTTAAATCTTTATCATTTAACTCATTTTAATGAAAAAAAAAATTATTGAAACTATTAAACTACATGGCTCTTTTTGCAATGCATTTTATAATGACCTAATTATTTGTATTTGTTTTTTAATTTTTGGGTTTTTTACATCTCATGAAGCTTTCCAGCAATCTTATGCATGAGTGAAAGCATTGCTGGTTTGTCCTTTGAAAGCCACCCAGGCTGACAATCACAAAATCCAGTTTTGCTTGGAAAGCACATCTCTGATATGCTTGTACTTACACAAGAAACTTCAGTCCCTAAAACTTACAGCAAACAGTTTTGTGGTCTGCTGTTTCTTTGGGCTAATGAGGAGTAATTTGGAGAAACAATCATTCCAGATCATGGCAAATGCAGCACAAAACCTACTGAAGTTACCAAATTTCATTTGAGTGGAAAGACAATTGGTACTTCTGGTATTATATTATATTATATACTTCTGACAATTGGTACTGGGATAACAGTGAGAAGCCAAACTTTTTATTACCCTTCACCCATCTTAAAAGACACAGATATCCTCCTTTTTTAGCTAGTTTTGAGAAGAAAGAATCCCCCTGAACTTGAAAAAGTATCCTCTTTTGCATCTAAATTTCAGCAAGAAGAGAAAGAACAAGCATCTCTCCTATGACACCAGTACAACCCAGTTACAAGCCTGTAAAGGTATTTGTTAATGGCTTCTGAAAATTACTTCAGCTTTTTTAAGTATCTATTCCAAAATGTTACATTAAAAAACAAAAATGAAGCAACAAAGCCAAAAGTTTACAAGACCTGTTGTTCCAGAATTGGTTAAAGACTGGGAATAGTCTTTAATAAGACTGGTAAAAAACAGGAAAGTGTTTCCCAAACCACCACTTGGACTGCTTTTTGTCACATTTTCTGCCTGTTTTTAGTTAACAGTTAGTCTAACCAGTTGTCTCTTGGTAAACAGTGATTACTTGGAAGCAAAGAATGATGGCAAAACGTAAAATGTTTATTGTGCTTGCAAAGTTTTACATTCCCTGTTTAACTTCAGGCAGGAACCAATGCAAACTTGGTGCCCACACCAGCTCTGGCAGCGACCAGAACAGTTCGGTCTTTGCTGATTTTCCCTGGATTTACACAAGACTCACAACTGTCAGAGAACTGTTCCACTCTCCAAGCTAATGGATGGAAATGCTCCTCCTCAAAGACTCACACAGTCTCGGTGTTTGTATTTATGACTCTAACCATCGGGATCAACTGTGAAAAGCATCATTGCCATCAACAAAAATAAGATTTAAGGGCGTCCAGATTAGTCTGAACGGGTGAATAGCTTTTGCTGTTCTGTTTCACATTATTGTGCCTGTTAGTCTCTCCTTCCTGAGTGGGTAAGGACATCTTGTCATTAATGATTTATCTGCCAGAACCTTTCCACCCCATTTTTTCCCTCCTGAAGTCTTTTACAATGGGGAGTGTGACTTACCTGGTGCATTGCTAATGAGACACTGCATGGGAACACTCACAGGTAGCAAAATGGGCTAAACTGCAGATAAACCCAAACATGCAGATGGATCTTTTAAAGTCTAACACATTTGAACCAAAAAGGGAAAAAAAATATGAAATCCCTGTAGCTGCTAGCATTATGTGCATTCATTATTTATTTATTTATTTATTATTTTTACTGATTTGCAAATAAATACCTACTTGTCTGCCTTTAGTTATTGTTTGCCTCCTTCTCCCCTGATAGTCAACAACTTCCACACTCTCCAGATATATGTCAAGCCAGTACACATATTTATTGATGAGATCTAGTGCCAGAGCAGTTGGCTGTTCAATTTTCGAGTCTACTATCCACGTCCTGTTCATTCCATCCATGTCACATCTCTCCACCTTGGCAGCATTCCCGTAGTCTGTAAAGAAAAGCTTTCTGTTGAAAGAAAATAAGATGTTGTAAGTTTTAAAGGGTGTGAGCAGAGTGCAAAGCTCCTGCTGGCTCCAGGAAAAGGAAGTTTTTGTTCTTTGTCATTTCAATTTCCTATATATCCCGTATTGATAATCACATAATTATTTTTAAAAATTCACCGTATCTTCAAACAAATTAACAATTACACAGAATTATCTTTCAAATGTAATGCACAGAAGTCCTAAATACACTTTCTTACACAACAGATACACCATGTAATACTCTAAAATTACAGTCTTAAACATATTTTTAACCATTATTTGTAAAAAAATGGCAAGATAGTTACAGAAAACAGTGACAAAAGCACAAAGCACTCGTGTTGTCTGGAGGAAAGTTCATTGCACCTAAGCTTTAACAAATACAGTGATTCCCACTGCCAGCTGTTTTAAAACCTGTTTCTGAAGGAGGTGCTTTAATCTGTAGCACATTCGGATCCAGCCTTGGAAAGGCGTTCAGGCTTCAAAATGCTTCCACAAATCCAGTGAGTCATTCCATCCAGGAAAAATGGGAAACTATCAGAGACTTAGAATTGCTGCTAAAGCTTCCTAACCTGATCCTTGATTAGCATTCACTGGGTTTAGCACACGCAAATCAATTTTGATTAACCTGACAATTTTTTAACAAGATTACCTATTTGTGAGAACAAATTACACTTGCAAGCTGAAGACCACCTTGCCATGACTTTAGCATGCTGTAAAGAATAATCTGATTCCAGGCTGAATGCTACTAAAACTACTTTGAGAGCCAGGATTTCATTATCCAAATGAAGTGAATTATCTCCTAGTTACTCCCACTAATGCGAATAACTTTGGATCAACAGCATATAAACCTTCAGATATCTTTATGTGAAAGAGCAGTAATTTATAGCCTTGTAACCTTTCATAAAAATCCAGGTTAAGGCTGTTTGCTGAACAGCCAAATGAAACCCATATCCTTTAGTTCACAGTCTTCAAATAAATAAGAATACATTTTAGATGGAGTTGAAGTGTTTCAAGTGCAAAAAATTGAAAATTAAAAAAAACCAAACCAATGACTTCTTTAAAAAGTAAAGGCATTAGAATCATCTATAGTCTATGTGCAGGAGCTGTCAAATGCCAAAATGAATTGATCTCAGAGTCATAAAATGCAGCTGGGGGAGAATTTGAAAGGTCATGTAGTCCATCACCAGGCCATAAGGCAGAATAAACTTTACTATAACATTCCTGAGGGATAACTCCATTCCTGACAGGGATTTCTATTTATCAAAATAATTCTGAATTCCGGTCCTGTCCTTCACTGTCATTCTTAAGCCCAGCTGTACTCTAAGAATATATTTAAAAACACATACTTAACATTCAGGTCTCTATAAATCAAAATATCCATAATACAGAATATGTGCAAAGTAAAAATCACGCCTGAAAAGCAAATGCAATTTGGAATGAAAGCAGCAAAAAAAGAAGTGAGTATATAGAAGTATATACACTTATTTATGTATGTATTCATATAATCAGAAATAACAAGGCCAACACCTCTATATATTTAAACCAAGTTGTTAAAACGTTACATGTACTCTAGACTACAATCTGTACTTCTGGGGATTTGATTTGTGTTATTTAATGGAACTTTGTCCCTCAAGATTCAATAATTCAAATAAAGCTGATTTTGCAACCATGGAACCAGCTGGGTTTGCTGTGATCAGACACTCACATATAAGTAAATGTATAAATACACACACAGGCATGTATATATAAATACAACTCCAGACACACAGCAGCTACAAATACCTGAAGTTTGACTTCAGACTGGCTCTGCTGCACAGTGTTCAGTGTTTCTTATTAATGGTTTAACATTTCTACAGACTAAAAATACAAGTTAAAAATAATATTTATTAGCCTTTTTCAAAGAGATTGTCTTTTCAGATCAGACAAGAAATAAAGTGTTTGTATGTCAATAACAAATACATCCAGGAAGGAATATCTAAGAATTAAGAATATTTAAGACTTTAAGAGGCTGCTCCAGCTTTCTGGAATGGGGGGTATTTCTCTTTTTCCTCAATATCTGTCTTATATTAACATCATTTGCGCAAGTTACCATGACTTCTTGTGTAAATCACATTCCTTTTACTCTAAAAATGATTTTTCTTCTCCTGGAGACTGACAATGAAACTTTACAATTAAATGAAGAGGTAAAAGACAGAACAAGGAAGTAGTTGCCTAACTGCTGCTGCACGATCAAAGAGCTCTGAAAATTAAATTAAGAAGATTAAACACTTTACTGTGTAATCTTGAAAGGCAATCCTGTATTTAAAGAATAATGCAGATTTTTAGAGTGAGGTTTAAACCAGAATTGCATTTCTAACACAAGCAGCTGACCCACAATTACACTGTATTTCCTTTGCCTTGGGAGCACTCAAGGATGCACCGTACAGCATTTATTTCAGCTCAAGGCTAATTTTTCTGCTTACAAATGGTGCTGGGTTTGCCTCTCCACTTTCAGCAGAGGGCAAAGAAATCTTTTATCCATTCACAGAGCAATTTCAGGAGGAAAACTGGGCGTGTGCATGTCCCTGCACAGCCCAAGCTCAGGGCACTGGTGCTGACCTTGAGGGACGGGCTCTGACAGGAGAGCCGAGTTCATTACAGCCTTTATTTCCTGGGACTGCCAATGAGGGTGCTAATTGAGGCTGCTGCAACAGTAAAAATGTTGGCACCAAACTGAATTTTATTAAGGCATGCTGTCTTTTGAAAGCCATAGACTTCATGTGTGGAAACTCTGAATTCTGCCTGTAGTTAATCAAGAACAGAAAGGGCCATCTTCTTCATCAAGTCCTGGTGCTTTGCAGGCATTTAAACTGACAAAAGTATTCAGTTGTTTTGATTATTTCAGAATGGTTTCACTGTTGTTCCAGCAGCTGGGAATCTCTAATAACTAATGTCTAATAACTAATAGTCTAATAACTAATGGTGGTACCTTCCAGGCTAAATCACACCAGCTGATTTCTGCAGCAGCTTATTTGGCCTAAACAGCTACTTTCACCTGTCCTCCCCTCCGGAGATGTTTCTAGATGGCAATCAAATCCTTTCACTCTGCCTAGCAGCTAGAGATAAGGACGGCAAGGCAGATTTCTCATCTCATAAGACAGGCTCTTCCTGTGGCCCTTCTGTGCAGTTAACTCCAGCTTTAGGTCAGCGATTGCACAAGCATGGCCAGCACTGGCTGTGCTGCTCCAGGGCAGGGCTCACTGGTGCCAGCACAATGGCTCAGAAACCTTCCTGCATCAGCTGGAGATTCAGCCATCCCTGGATGCCATTTGCTGTTTTCACAGCTCTCTCACACTGCTGATTTACACTCATCCTCTCACCAGCTATTATATACACCCTCCTCAGTCTAATAACTTAGTCTCAAAAAGTTATGGTTGGAGGTTTTCCATAGAGTTTGGTTCCAGCTAGGAATATTTCCTCTGCATCTGAGCAACAACAACTCCCTAGCATGTTAAAATATCCTCACTGACAAACCATCTGACTAAAGCCAGCAGTAAGTGTTACCAAATAGAATGAATTCCAGAGGAAAAGAACGGTGTCATGAGACAAAAGTGACAGTGAACTTCCCAGTCCCTGCTCTCACACCAGTGATCACAGATTCATCTTTCCTTCATTATCAAGCCTCAGAAACGTGTAAGGAAGGCCTCAAAAGGCCTGTTTTTCTTTCCTGACAGAGACATCTGCCTTCAAAAGACACTCAGATAGTTACTGCCTGAGTGCAGCTGCCAAACCCCTTATCACCACTGGTTTTGCCCAGCAACTTCTCTCTTGTTGCTTCCTTTTGTTTTCCAAGCTTTCAGTCACTTCATTCATAATCCACCTATTTAATTAGCTGAGAAATAAATGTCTTCCCTGTAAAGCTACATTTGGGCACTAGCATGACTGAAAACTGCTAATTTTTAATGCACCTAAGATGCCAAACACTGTACAGCACAATCACAGTTTGGGGGGCAAAAATTCACAATTCTGGAACACTTTGACCAAAAACACCCCAATGAAATTATAGCAGGCAAATTAGTAAAGTATATATAGAAAAAGAGGATGCTTTCTTAGGCAAAATTACTGCTGTGGACAAGAAAGACCTGACTAGAATTAAGTAAAATAATTCCTACCACACCTCAACAAGAGCTGTGAGTAGAAAGGAGAGGGTTTAATTTTCAGCAAGTTATACTGAGACAATCATTTTCAAGACAGAAGGTGACCAACGATATTCAGTTGATCCTGGCAAAAGGAACAAGTGACAAAAAGTTAGAGGCTTTTTACCAATTCAGGAGCGGGGTTATGGTGTGGGGAAAAAAGCTTGACTTGGAACGAACAGAAACGCTGTTCAATTTAATAGGTTTAAAAACATAATCAGAACAACATTGGCATTGAATAGCACCAGCCAGATTAACTGTAGGACAAATAGGATAACTAAAATTATAGGGAGTGTGATGAACAAGGAACCTTCTTCAGAGGAGGTGATCAAAACACCCAATTAAAAGGAGTGTGTGAAAACACCCCGTGGGGTTCTCTTACAGCCTGTGGTATGAGGGGGTCGACTGAGTGGATTCTCAGAAGGGGACTGCCACGCAGTCCTGTATCTGATTTCGACTGCATTTAATTAAAATGAATGTGATTCGATTTAGTTTACACTGCATTTAAATAGTAACATGCTTTATAGCATGGTCCGGGAGCATTTCCCCTTCTGTTGACATTTGGGTTGGTTTCTGGGTTCAGCAGATTTCTTTTTTCATCCACATCTAAAACAAAAGAAATCAGCCACCCCCAGATTTAGCCCATTTTTGGTAATAAATGAGCCAGGGCCCTCAGTGTCCCAGACAGATTTTGGGAACTTGAGCAGCACTGCGTGCTAGAACACACACACACACTGAAAGCAATTCCCAGGTTTGGGGCAAAGGGAGATTTTTCCCCAGGGAAGGAATGAAACACCATTGGATCGGGGTATTTGTGTTTCTCCTTCCTCTGCTTCTTTCCAGCACAGCGCAGCACCCATCACCTGGGGGATAATTTTCCCTTCCAAACCCACATATTTTAGGGGATTAGAAACTATTTGGCTCTCCAGCAATGTGCCTTTTCTTTTTTTTTTGTAACTGATATCGGAAGGAAATATCGAGTGGATGTTTTTGTGCTGCATGGGAGTGAAATTCTATTAAAGTTCCTCTGTGATTTCTGCAGTGTAAAGGACGACATATGTTCCAAATGTTCCTGGCATTTTGGAAGTCTAGCAATGAGTGCCTGTGAGTAAAATAATAATGGTTTCTTCTCCTAGAGAGCTCAGATTTAGTGCCACGCAGGAAGCAGCACAGGGCTGAGCTGCAGATAAAAGTAAAACCCAGTCTGGCAACTCATTCTCGCCGCGCAGAGCCCAGCTCCACTCACTGCTTGCTGCACAACAACAGGCAACAATCAGCAAAAGCTCAGCCCCTAGGGGGGACATTTGTGCTGAAAAACACTCCTCTTTATAGGGAAATCGCCAGTTCAAACTAAAGTTTTCTTATTTGCAGCAACAGGGGTGGCGGCCTGAGCAGCAAACAGGGAAAGCAGCTGGGAATTTGGGGATGGATGAAAGCAGAGCCAGCCTGGTTCACTGCTACAGGAGGTACAAGTGGTTGTAATTTTTACTTGTTGTTTCTATTTAAGCTGTCCATCATCCCTCTATGAAAATATGCCTGTTAGAAAGCTAAACTGGTTTGCCATCAACAGGTTCCCCCCTGCCCCAAACAATTTCCGTACAGACACAGAGGTATGAATTTTCAGGGGTGTTATAAAGTGAATGCAATTTGATCATTCAGGACGGTTGTTTATTACAGGGTTATGATGATACTCCACTATTGTTTCAGCTTTCCTAAACAAAATCCTGCATGTTATTCTTCAAGTTTGATCCTTTCCACTACAGAGGGTATAAAAGCCTTCTATTGTCGTAGGGATGTCAATCAAATATACATATTTAAAGCTCAGAATAATCCTTAAAAGTGTTTTTCCCCTCTTTTTTCCACCCAAATATGCTTTTTCTATAGGGTGAGATTGCAAGTGCCTCTCCAAAGCTCTCCTTTACCATCTCTGGGTCCTGCAGGAATGATGCACAGCTGATTTTCTGTCTAATGATGCTTAGTCACAGCAATTTTCTCGCACAAGCTCTACTTCTTCCTACACAGAGTAAATATGTCATAAACCCATATCAATCCCACCATATTCTCTTTCGAGCCCCTTTCACGAACAGTTGTGGCTGCGCATGATAAAAAAAATGCACACCTGGAATATAATAGCAATGAAGCAAACACAGAGAGAAATGAAAGTTCACTTCAGAGGTTTTGCTTGCGGATAAAATTGTAGAGAAAGTCTGTCCTGCACTCATTCTCATCACAGGAGTTGTCTGGTTTTTCCCACATCAAGACTATGGCGATGAGATTTACTTTTGGAAAAGCGCATCCCTTAGAATATACCAAATTTATATTTGCTTAACCTGCTTTCTGTCTAAAAAATTTCTGTCTAAAAAATTTCAACACACTTTCATTAAACTCATGTCATTACCTTGAGTAACTTTGTGCACAAATTTTCTGAACAAAAAGGATGTTGCCTGAATTTTGCAAATTCATTCCCAATGTAAAATTTTAGTAAGTAAATCAAGTATTAGCCATTCAGCCACATTTTTTTTTTTTTTGTAACTACATGCAAAGTTTTAATAACTTTGAAATGAAAGACACGTTGCAGAGGTATTCCTGGATTCATCAAGGGCCCTCAACATTAGTATTTATTTGTCAGATTCCTGCCCTTTATCTGAAAATGTAAGGATTCAGACTTAAATCAGATGCAGAAATTTGGAATTAGAGTCCTTTCAGACTAAATGTATTTCCCCATGTGCTACTACAAGCTCATCAGTTAGAAGAAGAATGAAGAAACATTGATTATTCCCATCTTATCACAAACCAGCTGTGCCAAATCAATGTGCTGATCCACTCAAAAAACTCATTTTATAAACAAAGTGCCATGTAACACGGCTTTGTATCAGCATTTAAGTAGACTTTTAATGTGATATCCAAAATATGCCAAGAATTCACTATAATCTTTTTAGAAAAGTAGATAGAAACCCTCCCTAAAGGAAAAAAAAAAATATTTAGCAGATTTTGTGTAGTTATAAAAGACGTGTTTACATTCAAACCATGCACACACTGATGTTAGAGATACTGAAATCTGGAACATGATGATGAATAATTCTTGGATTACCCTGAGCACTTATTTTTGAGGGTAAGATGGTTAATTTCCAGTGCTTTACCAGATGTACAAGATGCAGGGAAATTATTTTGCCACAGAAAATAAAAATTCTAATTCTTCATTGGCAGCTCAGGGTCTGATATATATGTTACCCTCCAAACTCAACTCAACATATGTATTTTAATGTGCTAGTTTTGATTATTCTGCTTTGAATGATTTGTGGAGCATCAAAATGGTGCCACTTGACCTTTTTATACTCTTTACATGAACCCTTTTATGTACACAGCAGAACACACACATTCAGACACTTTCAAAGATTTCCTTAGTATTGTACTGAAGCTCCTGCACAGAGAAAATAAATGCAGCACTTTTCCTGAAGGTATTTAACTTTCACAAGATATTATTATGTGCAGCCAGACTCTATTGCTTCTTCCACTTAATAAATAACCTTTTCCCACAGTTGAAAAGCGACAATATTAAAAATTACTTTTTTAAAATAGGATTTTTTGGGGGGAGGGAGGGAGGAAAGTTTTCATTAATTGTTCAGTGATTGTCGGGGAATAAAGGTAGAAATAAAAAAGAACCCTGAAATTGCGTTTGACTTGCAGCCTGAGGAGCTTCAGGCTAAAGCAGTGAGGAGTTTGGGAGGTTTAACTTTTGTCCTAGAGCTAAGCTCAGCCTCAGAGCAAATCAGGACAGCACCAGCAGTAACTCCTTGTTTAAAAATGACTGTCTAGACACAGCAGGCCATCATTTCCCAAACACAGCCTCACTTCTCCAGGGGCTTTTCCTTCCCAGAATTGGAGACATGGCCTTTTCAACCCGGCCTGAGAAATGATGGCTGGACGGAGCGTTTGGCACTATGAAATGTGGAACATGGGCCCACTCCGTTTGTCAGGGATTTAAAATCATGTTTTCCACACCACCAGCATCGATCACAGGACAGGCTGCTTTGTCTTCAAAGACGTGACTTCTGTCAACCAACTTTTTCCACTTAGTGACGAGCAATGAAAAAGCAAACATTTCTGCAATAGTAATTTCTTTTAAATGTATTATTAATGAGGAAAAATAAATTAAAACAGTTCTTCCACCTTGGTATTTGATGACCTATAGCAGATTAAATGTCAGTTATAGCTGGCATTTGAGAACTTGTCTCATCCATCTTATGCAGAAAATGCTACAATAATCATCATTATGTAGGATTACATTAAATAACCAAAAATCCACAGTTTGACTGCTTTAGGAATCTCAGGGCTCCTTTGCAGGCAGACCTGCAGAAAGACTAGGATAACATTTGGACTCTTCAGACTCCAAAGGCTTCAGACCCTGAAAACTGATGATTTGAAGCCATGACGAGTTAGCAGTCAACAGAAAGGATGAGGATTTCTTTATTTCCCAGCAAATTCAGGAAAGGCTGTACCAGTGGCTATTAAATGCAGTGATGTTTTAAACTCTGAAAATCACAGCACTGCACGCTGCTGGAAGCTGGCAGGTTTGCTGTGGGACAGCTGCTGGATGGTGGATTATTCTTTCTTTCTTTTCTAAGGTGTGTTTTGGTGGAGTTTTCTTGTTTGGTTGGTTGGTTATTTGTTTTTTTAATTTGTTTTTTTTTTTTTTTTTTGCTGGTTTTGCTTTGTTTTGGTTTCTTTTGGTTTTGTTTTGGTGGGTTTGTTTTTTGTTGATTGGTTGGTTGGGTTTTTGGTGAGTTTTTTTTTGTTGGTTTGGGGTTTTTTTTTGGTTTTTTGTTTGTTTGTTTTGGGTTTGGGGGTTTTTTTGATGCACTTAGGAAAAGTCACACTGGGAATGTTGTGGGAAGGAACTGTGCTGGTACATTCCTCAGTACCCATGGTCTCAAGTTCTTGGGTTAGATTTAAGTCATTAAATATGATCAATGACACCAAAGCTGAAGATGATCTTGGATATAGAAAGAGGTGAGGCTGTAAAATAACTACTCTGACAAAATTACACTTGAAATTTATATTTCAAATACATATATAAATTCTAATTTACATAAAAATTTACTTTAAATCAAGTTTATGCATGCTAATGATCTCACCTTATGCCAAAGAGAGGCAAAAACATTTAATATTTGATCTCCACAAGCAAACACTATGAACACAGTAAATCCTTAAGCTGGTTTAAACTGTGCCAGTGGTTATTTATCACCATGCAGGACAGAAAATAGACAGCCTGTGCCTGGCAACAATGGACAGAACTGATCTGTATCCTGGCTTTCCTTTGGGATGAACCAGTGGACTTTGCAGGTTAGGGAATTATTCCAATTCAGTTGATGATTCCAGTGGTGAACAGCGATGAGAAGTGCTCAGGGCTCACCAAGAAAAAACGTATCACCCAAACTACAACTGCACAAAATGAAATAAAACCAAAATTCTCATCCAGCTCCTTGATGTTCCTGTTTAGGAATCTCTGTTTGTTCATGTTTGTGGGGTTTTTTGTACGGTAATAAGTTCAGAAGTGAATATTAGAGCTTGTCCTATATCTTGAGTTTCTGATCAAATACTTGCTGCTGGAGAGGCTGGTTTGGATGCTGCTGGTCCACACCAGACTCAGTGGTGGCACATCTCTGTGCAGGACTCAGAGCTACAAATCCCCCAACTCCAAATTCCTAAATGGAATTTCTTGTTATTATTTAATGTCAGCAGCGAGTGAATTACTGATTCCATGTCTCACCTTGGCAGTAAGTACATAAAAATAGGCAGTTTTGCTTCCTCATTAACTGCTGACTAAACAATTCTCCCAAAAATTGTACTTGCAAATTAAATTTATTTTAAAAAAACCCAAAAAACAAAACAAAAAAAAAAAACCACAAAAAAAACCCCAACCAACCAAAAAACAAAAACCAGAAAAACAACAAAAAAACCCCAACCAACCAAAAAACAAAAACCAGAAAAACAACAAAAAAACCCCAACCAACCAAAAAACAAAAACCAGAAAAACAACAAAAAAACCCCAACCAAAACCCAAACCCAAACAACAACAAAACAAAACCCAAAGCCCAAACCAAAGTCTTGTCTAAAACAAAGGTCATAGACAACAAATTATCAAGTTAGCAGAAAGAAAAAGCAAAAGCAGGATTTATACAGAATTGTAATAGTTGAAATTAGGTTGGAAGTATTATATTTTCATTATTTTATCTCTTCTGAGATCACAGACTCTTTAAATCTTCCTGATATTTTTTTCTTAAGGCGCTACAAAACAGAACTCAGTTTCAGTTAAGTGACAACAAAATTGGTTTTATTCCACCATGGAGAAGGCTCCATTGCTTTTGCTGTTGTTCCTCTATTCTTGATCTCTTAACCTTTAATTTACAGCAGCTAGGCCTAGTGGGAAGGCAGAATTATTTATAACACCACTAGTAATTAGTGTCTAATTACTAGAACTAATATGAAGCTGCTAGAAAACTGTGCCTATATTCAGGGTTTAAAGCCAACGAGTGCTGATTTGTAACACAAATACATAAACAACAGAAGTATTTCCATTTTCACTTCTAAAGGTTCCCCAACTGAGAGCCCAAAGGTTCCCCAGCTGAGAGCCCACCGATGATCTGCCACACTACTTAATAAATATCTACTGTGGCAGAGAAGTTATACAAGTATTTAACAAAAAGAGTTCCTGCTTTCGGCTCTAGTTAGGAAATATTTTTGTAGACTTTTCCTGAAAGATTTACTGAGTGCCATGAAGAATACAAACACAAAGATGTTTCATTATGTGGTGGTATGTGATATGTGTAGGTACTGACTGAAGTCTGAAGTGTAACAGTAAATTGATGGAGGTTCTGTATTTTGATGCTCAAAGTGATAAATGTGCATATATTTATTTATTTCGGTCATTGGTTTGAAATTTCCCATTCCATTTGAACGGATCATTCGAATAACCCTTTTTTACTGAATTACCTGCTGCTATTTTCCACATGAAGCTTGTGTCATTTCAAGAACAGTGGAAACCTGTGCTGGCATGACAAAGCAGTTTACAGAAAAGCCATCTCTGTAATACACTCGCTGTACTTGCTACAGAGTTGTGAACATAAGTAATGAATTAAAAAAGGGGCTGCAAGAAGCAACGTGGGAATTGTGGGATTAAAGAGGCTGTCAGCTGATCCAGAGGCACAGCATCTACTGCTGCAAACACACCATTTATACAATTTTTTAAAAGCAGTTGGCAAAATGTGGTAGCACAAAATTATGCTTTGTTTACAGAAATGATGAAGGGATTAGACAAAATCAAACAAATGAAGATCAAAATAAAATAAATTCCCTGGCTTCCCCCAGAGAACCCATAAAACCACGGGAAAATTTCACCAAGATATGCAGCAACAAAATAAATATTATTTTAGGAGATTAGTGGGTTATCTATCCATCTATCTATCCTTCTATCTATCTACCTATCTATCCATATCAATCAGACATTTTCTGCTATGAGACTGTGACCCCTCCTTGTTCTCTGGGGATAAAAGCATGGAAGCCATAGCATAGAAAGAATTCCAGAAAGTCACAAATCATAAATGAATAAAAAAATTAGAAGAATAAAGGAAACTTTAGCACTTCCCCTCCTGGCCTGCTCCTCTCAGGGTCTGCCCTGGGCTGTCCCTGTTCCTGAGGAGTGGGACACACGGTATCACCTCATCCCACTTTTCCCTCCGCAATGCGCAGTGAGCCCCTTCCTGGATTTCCTTACTCAAGGAAGGAATTGCACCAGCAATTTTGAAGCCAGCACAAAAATCTACTTCCTGATTACTCTTCTGAAGCACCAGAAATGCAGAGATGTATTAGCAGCCCCGATTCCAAGCAGGATGAGGAGAAAAATGGGGGGATTTGTACACCAGAGTGTTGGCTGCAAACACCATCTCTGTAATAACGTTTCAAATGCCAACCTACCCCACGCAGAATTAGATAAGAAGACAATTTCTGAAAATTACTAAAATGGGGAAAAAAAATGAAGGAAGAATTGCAGGAAAAAAAAAATCTGGTCAAGTACAGGAATTTATTAATGTCAAAAGCAGTTAGATTATGCCAGCATGAACTGATAGCTGAGCCATCCACACTACCTCACCAATTTTATTATCAATTCTAAGACAATTTTAGAACTCAAAGAAGTAAGTTATGGCCAATGTCATTAATACTATATGAAAAATGGAATTCTAACATATTTATGATTCACGCCACTCAAAAGTCTCACAGGCTTTTGGTCACATCAGTGGTCACTAAATCACTTTTTCCTTGCTCAAAATAGCACTGCTCCCCAAGTCTCCAGGCCATCAGGCACACAGCGATGAGTAGAGTTGCATTTTAGAGCTGATTAACTTATCAGTTTTATTAATTAACTAATTATCTCATTTTAGGAGAAGAAGAAACACTATAAACCCCAATATAAATGCTGAGCACATGGTATCTCATGCTGAGTGAACCTCCACAAGGAAGGGAGCTGCACGTGCAGCCCAAGAGGTGTCAATGGAGATGCTTTTATTAAAGCAGCTGATGCAGTCTGAGGAGAAGATTCCCTCTGCAGCAGACAGCCCTTCATGTCTGAAAGCATATCATGGTGTGCCCACCTGTCAGGAAGGCTTAACTTCTTTATTTTAAGACAAAATTGATACACACTGACACGAGAGCAGAGTGGATCAGCAAACGGCCTTGTGGGATTTGGAGGGGAGCAGGGCACTGCCTGTTTGCTTGCTTGCTTTACAGAATAAAGGCAACAGTCTACAGGCATCATTAACAAAACTGATTTTTACATTATTTTTTTTTCTGATGTCAGATTGATAATGATTATCTGCTTTGCATATCACCTGCAACAGCAGTAATTTACTCTGATCAGCATGAGGTGAAGGGAGCACAGATTAACTTGGGGCTTTCTTCCCCTCACTTTGTTTCAACATAATTGTCCTCCTCTGACACACCCTCAGTGAATAATCTCACAACCTCCAGCACTGTTTATAATCACTCACATTCCTCACTGCTCGCTGTGAAGAGGCAGAAGATGGCTTGGGCTGGGACACACAGACACCACCTGCTGCAGAGCACTCATTTCCTTTCTTACCCTATTAAAAGATCTGCTCCTGGTCTTTTCACGTTTTATTCCGAAAGAGGGAAAAATGAAGAGCGGTAAGGACACTACTTTATATTCCTTAAAAGCTGTTCCTGTGTTCAGCAAGCAGTAATTGCTTGATTTAACCTGCTCCTTGATGGTGCCTGGCAAGGGAGGTGCTTACTTGTCAAAGCATAATGGGGAGACAGCAGTGGTGACAATCAGCACAGCAGATCAGATGTGCCCAAATCCCTGTGAAATCTGCGGCAATAGAAAGGATAAACCCCTGGGATTCGGTTCCTTTTGGAAATCCTGATTGCTTGCTTGCTTGCTGAGTCTCAACATCACTGAGATCCCGTCCTCATCCCTGAGAAGTCAGATAAGATCTCACCACACAAGTGATGAACCCCAAGCACTCTGAAGGAGGATCTACAGAAGCACCACTCAATTATAATGCAAAACTCCATCCTTTCTGTTATTATTTGGTTCCTTTTTTTTTTTTTCTTCTTCTTCTTCTTAATTAAACTAGTAATTGAGGCTGTGCTACGAGCTGAACTCAATTAAATAAGTCAGGCTATGTTCAACACATGCTCCCCAAACTCTGCCACTCAAAGCCCAGGCTGGAACATCTAATCTGCAAGCATCAGACAGCTGTAAACAGGAAATAAATTGCCATCTGAGCATTGTGATAGTGAACATGTCTAGGAGAAGGCAGCACTCCCCTCAGTATCTAAATAACAGTTGAAAATCTAAGGACAGTTCCAAAGGTGAGGAAAAATTCAATCAAAAAGAAGTATTTCCTGGGGAGAGGGGGACATTTCTTTGGTTTACTGATTAAATTACTGTGCATTAGGAATTTTGGTTGAATGTTTTATCAAACAGTGATTTCAGCATCACATGAAATTTTCTGGTAAGAGGGCAGCAGAGTGTACCAGATACCCCAAGGGCTGGGATAAATCTGTTGCTGACTAAATGAGTTCTTCAAATCTCCATGTTCCTACTTCCACATCAGAGAACCTGGCCCAACACTTCCTTTTGAAACTTTTCTGCTTTCTATCGCTATTTAAAACAGAAGAGGGAACATAAAGCAATAAAACCAGGCATAAGTGCGACAAAAAATTTCTCATCTCTTCTCTAATGAAAATTATTTATTTACACATTGATAAAAAGTGTCAAAAAGATAGTATTTGGTGGCTAAACACTTGTCTGGTGTCTTGGAGGAGTGGAGATACTTGAACCTGGAAGTACCAGACATTATATGAGGATCTCCTGTGGCCGTGGCTTTCCCAAGATGTTTCCTTTTTCATGGCAACTGTGAAAGTTCCCAGGTTCACCTCAAAATAGAACGGAAAATCTTTTGCAGGACACAAAAATTCTCCCTATCAGCCCTACTTTTGACACACTAGAGCCAAAAAAAATGATCAAACTTTCTTTGTAAACAAACAAAAAAAGCCCAACCCATTTTGATGCTAGAAATCCCAGATATGAGGTTATTCCTTACGGAAAATTCTCTCCTTACACTTAGGAACAGCCTACACCGAAGGAAGCAGCTCAAAAGGGCAGTAGCTGCAGTGTTTATTTTGTGGTTTCCTAATCTGTTAAGGATATCCAGCTATCCTCATACCCAGAAACAGATAATTGCTTCAAACCCATGCTCAGTATGTTTTAAACTGCACACTGCCATCACGCATTTAGGAAAACAACAGCTATTTATAGAAATAAGTAATTGGACATAAAGCTCTTCCATGCTCATAACAGATCACTGGACATCAGTGAGATGTTCATTAATCTATGTTTCAGTTTGAATGGGAACACATTCTGTTTGAAGTGCAGAAATGGAAGCCATAAGAGCAGAATACACGTGTGCTTTATTAGCAGCTGTTTTTCAAACGCCTTCTCTAATGTCACATAACAAAGTCAGTGATCCAAGAAAGCTAAGAAATTCACAGGGTAAAAGGACTGAAAAGGATGATATTTATTAAGCCTCTTCTCAGGTTTTCCTAATAGAAATCCCATCACTAATCAGTCGTTCGTAACAAATACTCATTAATTGTCATCCTTCCCAAAGCACTCAGCGACAGGATGGTATTTTTAGAGGTGGGGAGGTTGAAGTGTAGAGCAGTGAGCTCACAAAACTGACAAGTATAAAAACAGGATGAAAAATCAGTGTTTTTCTAGCTCTTACACCTGTGCCTTACCCATCTGTTTATAGCTGGGTCTTTACAAAGCAGCGAGCAGGCAGCGTGCCCGGAGCTCAAACACATCGTCGGGCGACAGAGATGTATTGGCATTACCTTGTTTGCCAGGTACAGCAAATATTTGCTTTCACTTCCCAAGCCCTGCACTGACATAAAATAATTTATGACTCTATTGAGTATAAAACCTCAAAATCACATCGTTTGGCTCAGGCAGAATTAAGCTGATGCGCTACAGAAGACGAGGAGGACTCTGTGGCTGTGACACACCCCGAGAATTTACAACCACAAAGTGCTCAGCTCTGCCTTCTGCTGAACACAGGTACAGAAAACTTGATAAAAACTGAGTTTTGGTAAAGTTCATGAAAATCTCTACATTTCTGGTCAAGGTTTTAGGCCTCTACCACAGGCAATACCACAGAGCCACAGTGGCAGCTGCTGTAATCAAGGAAAGATGCTTAATTTTATCAGCACAGTGATGTGGGTTCTTTGGTTTCACCTTTCCCCAGACATATTTCTGTATAAAGCATCCTCTGCAAGGGACTTAGATTTTGCAGCTGAACAGCCTTGTACTCAAAGGTCCTTGTTTTTATTTTTGGTGAGATCCCATTGGTTTTTGCATGCAGGGTGCACAGTTCAGTTTTCAAGGGCGTGCACTTGCTATGAGAGAAAGATGCCCGTGCTCTCTGTGGGTTCTCCCACCAAACCACAGTCACATCCCTGGTTACAGTAAATATTCCATTCAAAATATTAATATTCCAATTTAAATACTAGTAATAGGTGTACCACAGTTTCCCAAGAGCGTTGAACACTTGTAGGATAAGGTTAAAGACTGAGATTGCTCCACTTACAGAAGTTTGGGTTTTTTTAAATATTGAAATTTCTTTATATTCTTTCTTTACATCTGTGACCAGGGTAAAACAAGACCCATTCTATTTTTTTTTTCCCCCCTAAATTCCCACCTTTTCTCCAAGTCTCTTTATCCATCTGTTTTTTCCCCATTACCACTGAGTTCCTTAACTAGATGTTTATCCTCACCTCCCTGTTTCAGAGCACTGCCCCTTGACTGGAAGCCAGGAAGGCTGAGCAGTCTCAGCTGTCCCCATTTGGGAAATAAAAGGCTTAATTCATTCAGCTTGTTTTTGAGATCTTAGAGTTTGGCATTCAATAAAGAGTAATTGCATATTCTTGAAAAGAGCTCATGTAGCACATAGATAAATTCACTGTATTTTAAACACACAATGAATTTTAAAATGCATATAATGACTTGAAATAATTCTTCATTGCTGTCACAAAACTGTTTAAATCTTTTTTTCTTTAATCTATCATGACTGCAGCTATAAATCCAGTGATGGAAAATAAGCATTTTCATTTGATTAAGCATTTTGAAGCAGCACTGAATTTGGGGAACACTCGCTTGAAGCACAAAATGAGGAATAAAATGACACGACGAAAGGTAAATGTCACCAATCTTATGATTAAAAATACAATTAGGGAAGACTTAAAACTAATTCTGTGTGTGATTTTTTTTCTTTTTTTCTTTAACTGTACCATGTGCAAATACGCAACACAGACACCCTCACCTACAGAGGCCAGGGCATGGTCAGGCAGTGACCTCTGCCAAGTGCCCTGCAAAACCCTCCTGGTGCCAACAGAGCTGGGCATGACCTTTGCTTTATTTATTATGAGGGAGAAGGGTGTTAGAAACAGAAAATAGGAGTTAAAAATCACATAAGCCGAAACTGTAACAACCTTCTAAGCCATGTCTAAACCCAGCAGCAACACAGGAAGGGTTCGCCACTGGGAATTTCCCAGGTTTGAAGCCTTTTTGTTTGCTATTAAATGAATGAAGTAATTTACAGATGCCTAAATTTTCACGAGGCTTTCTACGTAGGAAGATAATATATAGCCACAGACATGATAACATTTGTATCTCCAGGAAATCACAATGGGTTAGTAGGATTCACCTCCCAGATAAAACTTCAACATCTTTCCTTTTTTCCAGTTTTCATAGCATTTTTGTTTTTATAGCATTTTATTTTTTTATTTTTATAGCATTTTAATTCCTGTCCAAGTACCTTCCATGGATATGGATCCTGAAACTTAAAGAACAGTTTGCCTGACAATCAGATTAGGGGAATGGGGGAAGCAGAAAATACAGGCCATGGATATCCCCTGAAGCTTGAGGGTGAGCTCAGCATCCCCAGGGTGAGTTTGTTCAGCACTTCAGTGCCTTGGACCTGGTGGCAGTGGGTTTAAATGACACTATCTACTTTCACAAAGAGGTAAAAACATATGGAAACCAGCTCTGGGCTCAGCACTGCACACAAAACACCATTAGGGCTCGACTGAGTGCCAGCACTACCCCGGCTAAAGGGGCTGCTGAGCACACTGAGAGCCAATTTACCTTTCCTTCTCTTCCATAATTCACAGGGGATGGCACTTCCCTGCGTGCAGCTTCCCAGAAAATATCTGCTCCATGGTGGTGCCGGTTTCAGGAGTCAGGTGTATTGATGTAAAAAGGGCTGGAACAGCTCTCATTTTCCTCATTTTGGTTGCAAACAAGCAGTGACTGAGAAGTGTTAAGCACAATTTCTTATCTCCCCAATCTCTCCCAGCCCAAATCGAAACATCTCTCCCCAGAGGTTTGGCACTGACAGTGACAGTCATTACCCTTAATACTGAAAAACAGTATCATCTCCAAAACCTGTAAGGTCTCTGCTTAGAAAAGAAAGCTTCTGCAATCTTCATCTCAGGGTTTTCTTACCATTTGCAGAAATCCATACTACACTGCAGTGGCAAAAGTTTCCCATCAACACCTGTGGATCTCAAACTGCAAATTAGGAGCTCTATTTCTCTGCAATATCACAACAGCAAAATAAAGCACCAGCAGGACACCAGATGTGAAAAGGTAGGATTTGTCTCATCAAGAAAAAATTGGGTCCCATCCAAGAGTAAGGGAAAATTGAAGCTTCAACAATTTGTTTAATTCTGCTTTATGTGAAGTGGCCCATTCATGGCTCCTATTTTCTCTTTACCTAAACAAAAGTAGGTTGCTTAAATTGAAATGTAATTCAACCACAGACAGTTAACAAATGGAGATTCGTGTCACAGCACCAGAGCAGTTATTTTCCCACCACAGAAATATATTCCTTTCATTTTCCTTTGGCTGTTCGGATAGGTGCACATTTAGGAACATATAATCTGTCTGTGTGACTGTATGTAGGAAGATGTTGAGTGAAAATGTCATTTAAGTAGGATCAGAGTTGCTTTTGAGCTGCTTGGAAGACTGGGAATGCTACCTAGGATTATTTAATACATGCACATTTTGTAACTGCACGTAATTACTTACCTGACAGTAAGACAGAACCTACAGCTTCATAAACGTAGGAAAGCTACTGTCACAGCTCCTCTATCTCTACTATTTCTCCTTCAGCAGATAGAAAATGGCTAAATTATCTTTCTCATCCCTGGCAAACCTAATATGAGCTCTCAAACCCACCACATGCTGAGGAGAAAATACAGCCCAGGTGCCCCTGGTTGTTATTAGCTGTCATATTTTTTATTCTAAGAGGTCTGTAAGACTTCATTATCTGATTTTACAGTGGTATTTTACTGGTAACGAGTAAAATCCAGTAAAAAAGCACAAAGAAATGGAATTGTGCACTCGGGGAGGTGCTGAGTGGCCATCCTGGAGAGGGTTCTCCAGAGCAGACAGCCGGGGTTCAAACTGCGGCCAACTCACCTCAACACCTGTAAATCAAAACTAAACCTGGGCCCTGGGAACCATCCACAGATTGCAGGAATTTATATGAATGCACAGGATCACAGCTTTTCTTTTTTCTAATGCCTCCCCATGTCTGCAACAACCTAATGATGTTCTTCATTCTGAAGCTTTCTTATCTTTGTTCCTCCTTTCCTTTTTCTCTTCTTATTTTTTCCCCAGTAAAGTTTGTCCACTCTTCGTGTACTTTTGTCTCCTCTCACCCAATTTGCTCCTTTTGCACTTTGAATTGTATCTGCTTGTCTGACCTCAGATTATTTTTACTGCCCTTTCTACAACCTGGCATTTCATATTGTCTTTTCCACGTCTGTCCATACTCATTTTAAGCACTAAATTGTACTTTCCCTTCTACAGCTTTCCAACGTGATTCAAAATTGAAGGGAGAAGCAATGGCCTCGAGACATTAAAACCCATCCATTTAAACTTGATCACAGAGAAGGCTCTGTAACTGTGAAGTTCACATCTTTTTTTTATGGTCTCTTTTCCCCTGGAACACCAATGCAGAGAAATATCATGGTAGAATAAAATACCCATCATTAAGCCCCAGTATGTGCGAATATGGAGGCAAGCCAAAACATAAATAGATATTTGGCTGTTGGCAAGATGGTATTTGGCATTTAATATATCAAGCAGTAATCTGCATTGTATTTATTCAGCTGAGCATTTAAGGTGCATTTGAATGTGAGAGTGATAAACAGAAAGGAGTTACACAAACTGCAATCAAACCGTGTGCTATTCTAGGCCTCGGAATCACAAAAATGAAAATACGAAGAGAACCGTGTGGGGAGTGTTTCTATAAAGGATACTTTCAGTAATACCTCTAGGGGTTTATTTTAGGTGCAATTCTGTTTCTCCCAGTGGAAAAACTGCACCTCTGAGGCAGCTCTTACAAAAATCTCATCTATGTGTGGTACAATAGTCTGTGTATGAGATTACTTTTCCCATTCACCTCTTACAAACCCTGGAATGCAATCCAAAAATTTCCGCAGCTGGCTGGTAACAAGCCAGTTCAACAAACACAAAACCCACATACCAGGCACTGACTCGGGCAAAATTCTTGTGATTGTACCTCATCTATATTTTGGAGTAATTATTTGAGTGTTAGCTATACTGTCATTTACCTGCGGTCCAGCCCCAGGAACTGGATTTCAGCTTTGTGTGTCCCTTCCCATGACTCTAGGTGTATTAATTGCCAGATATTTACACATTGTTTGCCATGTGTTTATCTCATTGCCTTCAGGGGGCAGATGTTGAACAGCAGCTGAGGTGTACAATCTTTTGTATGAGTAAGCAAGTAGGTTTGCATTTCTGCCTGGGATTTCAATCCCTATCTTTCTGCAATATAACATTTGCCATTTAATATATTAGAGGATAATCCATGTTGTATTTGTTTAGTCCTGCTACTTGGAACATTAAAATCCAGGGACCTTTTTTTCCCCTGCAACATTCTCAATCAGTTGCAGGGGCTGGTTGCAGAATTTTCTGGAGATTTTTTGGCAGCAGCTGTTCCTCTGATTTGCTTTCTGTGGCTTATTACGCATTGCAGTCAGTCCCACAGCCCCTTTTCCATACATTTACTTGAACAAAAATGCCCAAACTTGTGTGCAACTTTTTAACAAGTGGAGGTTGGAGCCACTGAGGCAAAACAAAAAGTGTCAATATACACATCAACATTGTATTTCTCTAAGGAGAAAGAAAGGAAACTGTCAGCTGACTGAAATCCCAGTTTGTCCTTGCCGGTGCACCTGGATTTCTGGAATTGCGGGAGCCTAAAGGTCACACCTGTGGCTGCAGAAACAGAGCAGGCTGCTGACTGCTCACCGAGGTGTGAGACGCAGATAAACTCAGGCAGCTGAGCCACAGCACTGCCCACAAGACACTCTCACGGTCTCCAGGACAATATTTGCCCCACAAGACCACTGCCCTGATGTCAGTGACTTCAATACAGCTGTGGTACTTCAGGCTCTGACCTCTTACACCCTCCTGCAGCCCTGTTAACTGGTGAGCTTGTTAGGCCTAAGTCATATGTTTTGAACCAAACACCACAACATGCATCCACCCCGTATTTAAAGTGATCTAACAACTGAGCAGGGTTTACAAAGAAGTGAAGAAAAGCGTAATTAAGAGCAGCACATTGTGAGGGATGACTGGAGCTTGCCTGTGAGTGCCTGCAGTAAGGACATCATCACTTTGCTGTTGCCATTTTTAGTTGTATTTAATTATATAATTTAATTGTATTCTTGCTATCCTGGAATGCAAGCCAAACTTTACATTAAAATAGTAACATTTCATCTGCAGCATCACCTGCTGCCTTCATCTGTTGAAGCTGATGCCTTCAAGGTAATATAGCTCATTGGTCTTTGGGCAATAAAAAAACCCCAAAACATGTAGCAGTAACGATCTCACAGAAGGCAAAAGCACCAGCTGACAGAGGCCAGAAAGCGCCGTGGGGCACGGGAGGCACCGAGAGCCCCATCTGCTGAAAGCTGCACTGTCAGCAGGCACAGAGCACTCGCTGGTGGATGTGTTACTGCTCACGCCTTGTAACTGGTCCATGATGTTAATTAGAATTAGGTGTTCACTGCAGAACTTTATGGCTTGTATGGACAGATGAACAGGGGCTTGATTAACAAGCTACAGACTAAATGGATGTATTTCTGGGGCTGATGTTTCTGAGAACTACTAATGGAGTTTAGTCAAGTAATATTTCCTGTTAGTAAATGGAAAGAGGGAAGCAGATCATACACAGCCACATCTCTAAGGAGAACATGAGATGAAAGAGATGAATCTCCTTATCCAGTCCTGTGGTCTGTGCGTGGGTATTTACAGTAACAAATCTCTCATCAGAAAGCTTTTGCATTCGATCTCTCAGCATCTGTACTGCTGCTACAACACTCTTATCCTGTGCCTGGGTTTTTTTGGTTTTTCTTTTCCTTTTTACAGAAGGGTCAAAACCCAGCTCACACATTATTGTGCTGAGAGGCAACTGCTGCCAACTCCTCCCTCCTCTAAGTCGTGTAACACTGAGGTGATGACAGACAGGAGTTCACACTCCCCACACTCTGGCAGCTGTGTCCCTCTGTACCTTCCAGTGTCACTTTGAAAAATGGAAGTGGAAACACAGTAGAGAGAAGTTTCCAAAGTTCTGCTGGGCATCAGAAAACTATCTTTTAGAATAATGAACAGCCACAGAGTATAGGGCACATCTTGCTTTGAAAAAGAGCACCAAAAAAGTAAGGGGTGACAAGGAATATGGAGAAGGGAATTAGACATCCCACTGTTCCAGCTGAAATAGGATGCACTTGAGTAGGATGTACAGGAAAAGCTGTCTTACAGTGTGATTTTAGCAGAAGCTGAACCAACCCAATGGCTTCCCCTGTGCAAAATCCCCCTTTTAATCCCCTCTTTATAATGATTAGTGAACCATCTACACAGATACAAGACAGAGAGCACTCGGAGCCACAAGAGCACTTCAGGAAAGGATCTAAAAGATGAGGCAGTGACAGCTGGAAGGGCACAGAAAGAACAGGAGCAAAAAAAATGTAACAGGAAGAGGGAAATCAAAATCATTAAATCACTTTTACCAAGGTAGCACCTGACCCAGAATCTAGACCCAAGTCAGTTCTATCACAGTGCCAAGGAAAAACTCCAGAAAAATAGGAAGCATTACACTGAAGTGTTTTCAACATGAAACTTTCCTACTTCCCTCATCTTTCCAGGAATATGGAGACCAAACAGAGACTATCTAGAGTGCAGCAACTAAATAATCAGAAGTTTGGAGGAAGGGGGTGGTGGTGGTGTGGAACATATGAAAAAAAGTAAGTTGCAAGGTGAGTTTTCTTAGTGTAGATTAAAAGAAGTATCTGTTAGTATCTAGTAGTATCTGTCCTGAAGTAGCTAAAGGGTCTCTGCAAGAAGAGGCAAATAAACCATTCTCCATGCCAGCTCACAGCATAATTAGAGACAATAATCTTCAGCTGTCAGAGGCAAAGAATGCACAGTTCATGGAATCTCCTCTCTGAATATTATGGATTATGAAATTTAGACAAAACCTGCTTGTGCAACGTCGCAGGCTCATTTATTCTGCCTTCAAAGAATGCGATAAAATAGGCAAACCTTCAACCTCTGCCTCTAATCTCTACTCCTTTTCCATACAAACTGGAAAAGGTAGAGCAGGTCTGGATCTGTGTAACTTATCTCCAGACTGTGAGATAAGTAAGGACAAAATAAAAGAAAAAATGCACATAAAAAATGTTACAGGTGCAAACCAAGCATTCAAACGCTGGCAAGCATTACGATTCCTGTGTTGCCTTAAATTATCCCACGATATGAGCAATCAAAATTCTTTGATTACATCCACGCTGATTATTATTTCAAAACACCCTCCTCGTGCTCTGAAGAGTGACTGCTGCTTCCTTACCTAATGCGATGCCTCACACCCTTCGACAGAGATGCATTTTGTTCAAATCCTGCCCGGAATGCCAAGCTGCTCATTTCCAACAGGCACTTACCTGTGTTCACACCTCTGTCTCCGACTGCTTCCCAGACATGAATGAATTCTTCTTCACTAAATCCTCCCAAGCTTAAATGAAGTGCATCTCCCCCAGAATTTAAACCAGAATTTCAAGCCTAGCCGGTAATTATGACTGCTCAACTTAAGGCTGATGTTGCAAAGCCTGATTCTGCCTGTGGCACCAAGACATTATATTTTCAAAACCTCGTCCTAAATCACAGACAGCAGAACGCAGCCAGAACTTCTGCCTGAGAACACAGGTGGCTCATCAAATATTATTTTGTTATATATGTATAATTATGCTAAAAATACATAAACAGCAGTGTCTTGTAGAACATTGGGCCACAATAATTCACCAGCAAATGATAGGAATCCTCTCCTAAAGTCTTGGAAATCACACAGAGACACACACACACATTACATAAGTAGCCTCACTTCAGCAACTGCACAGTCCCAGCTGTTCCCTGAATTGGGTATGACCTGTGGGCATTCAAACCTTTCACAATAAAGCTGCCAGCATATTGAATGTTTAAACAGGCACGCAAATTCCAATATTAAGATTTCACTTTTGAAAATGCTACAATACACATCAATTTTTTTGAAGTGACAGCTGCATACACCAAAGTATTGTGACCTACTAAAGTATTACAACATTCAGAAAATTCTATGACAAGTAACAGAACAGTAATTTAACAAGGAGATTCGTACATAAAAAACAAACAAATAAATCCTTGAACTTTCAGAAGATGCACTGTTTTCACATCACTAAACCATGTCAGACACTCAGGAATCCAAACAAGCGCTTGGCTCGCCGTAGTCAACCGATTCCTATTCCAATTTAAATATTTTCGTTAGAGGTCTGATTTTCTGTTGAAGGCAGTGTAATCCCTGTTGGGAATGCAGTTTGCTTATTCTCCTCTCCTTATGCTCAGCCAGAGGAGCTGTGCCAGCAGAAAGTCCAGTGCATCTCCATTCTGCTGGAGGAGAACAGCCAAGAGGTGGTGCTGTGCAATTCCTGGGGCTGGAGAAGTCTGTCAGCAAAACCCTGTGTTTGTAAAACTTCCAAACCTCCAAGACTGCACGTGCTGCTTTACCAGCATGTAAAAAAGGCAGTGAGTTTCAAATATCCTACTATTAACAGGGTGTTCTCCTTTAACATCTGTTAAATATAGATCCCTGAGTATTTTGGTTTGGGGTTTGTGGATTTGCTGGTCCCATCCTTATGAATAAAAATGATCTAAACACAATGAAGCAGAGTCAATGAGATAATTTTTTAACTTGATGGCCTTGTTCGAGACTTCCCTCTGCTAAAAGTTTGCATCCTCAGTGAGCTAATTACCCATTGATTCAAGGTAAACATGTTTCCAAGTGCCAGTCTGGATCCTGCCCAAACTCCTAAATTCAGTTCCTTAGAAACACCAAGACTGAGGCCAAGTGCAAATTGGGACCAAGTTTTTTGTGTGCACATTAACGTGTTTGTGTGTGAAAATGAACCAACAAGCTCCAGCTAACTGGTAATGAGCAAAAGGTTTAAAAGTTTCTAGCACGGAGTGTATTCATTTCAAAAACGTGAGACAGCCAGTGCTCCCACACTTTGAGGACTTTTGGTAGAGTTTTCAGGATGGTAAAGCAGAAATTGATTCTCCTCCCACTGTGGGTTGACACAGTTGAGTGTTTCAATAGATAACTTTGGCCAGCTTATTTAACAGCTCCGTGGCTGATCAAACACAGCAAAGAAATTGTGTCAGCAAGTTGGAAACACTCATCTCTAAAGAGAAGCTGCTCCTCACCCCCAGCGTCCACAACCTCCATCCAAAGCAGCAATTTGCCTTCTCAACCACCACGTGAGAAAGCTGCTCGTGATGCTTGATGAACACAACGCTAAACATGACTTTTAAACTTACAATTCAATCACTCAAATCAAGGTGATTCCTATAAAGCAAGGATGCAGCCTGTGGGTAGGAACTTTTATATGCATTCCATGATGAATTTTTTAATATCAAAATCCCTTTAAAACCCAGTTTTCAGTTTCATCTACAGAAAATCCTATCACCTCCAAAAGAAAAAACAAAACATCCTAGAATTTATATATTGACCCATTTTCCTTAGAATCTCTCAAATTCCTTCAAGCAGACAAAAAAACCCCCAAAGGGTTATTTTGTTAATGATTCAGCCATACTTTTTAAATAGCAGCACTGAAATGTTAGTAAATAGATTTATTGACATTTATTCTTCTAGCATACTGCTCTTTGACATTATAAGCTTACAGACTTGCACACATATACATCCTCTCTTATTGAGGATGTGAAATGCAAGGCTAAACATCCCTGCCAGACAGTCCTAAAAGTCCCTAATGACAGAGACTCCAACTTTTACAGGAGTTGTGTGCTAAAGTCTCCTCAGACTTGAAAATTTTGCCTCTATTTACGAGTGTCTGCTAATTAAAATGATTTTTCCTGTGCTTTCTTTAATAAGCATTATAATCTCCCTTGCTATTTTACCAGTCTTTTATAGGCAAAAGTATGGATTTTCTCTTCTAGAATAGGTTACCATGGTTCCTGCAAGTTTTACACAGGCCATGGTGATTTTACATCTTTTATTTCTTATTAATATCTCCAGATTTCCTCCAGCTTTTCTCTCTCTTCCACCAAAAGGGGTCACGTTGCAGCTGAGCTCCAGCAGGGCATGCTCACACTACTGAGCATAGCAAAGAGGGCACTGACTTGCAAGAAACCTCAGGAAAAAAATAAAATTGAAAAATCAATTTTTTAAAAAAATAACCATCCATGTAATCAGCCCTGAGAAAACAGCAGTTCCAGCAGGATGATATCATCATACTGCTGATGAATTAACTGAATTGACTGAATTCATCATTTTTGCTACTCTGGGTGGTTCTGGTTAATCCAGAGCAAGAGTAATGGACTCAGTGATCCTTTTGGGTCCCTTCCAACTCAGAATATTCTATGATTTAGTGTTTTTATACTTCAAACACGGCATCTACACAGGCAGTTATTTATCTTGTGGGAAGAAGGAAAAGAATGGCTTGACAAGAGCTTGTTAGAAAAATCATGGTTTTCACAATTTTGCACTACTGCAATACTATGACTCAGTTAAAAAAACCTCGAGAAATATATGGGCTGCACTAGGAAAACAGATATGGAAACATCATAGTACACTATCTGTGTTAAACATGAACTTTTTGTTCCTGTTTTCATTTTGTTCATTTTACAGAAAAAAAAAATTATAATATATCTTTCTTTGTAAAATATCTCTCTCTTTATATATATATATATACACACACACACATATATGTACACAGATATTTTTCAATAAATAATAATAAAAAGTACATCTTAAAAAAAGATGGGTCCTAAGCAGCTATATTTTCAGTTCTGCTCTTCCAGTCATGCAGCACTCCAATTCATATCAGAACCTGTCTTCAACATAAATGACCTTACAGAAGCTGGTTAGATAATAAGACAATCAGGTAATAAAATAAAAAAAAATAAAAGGAGACATCAAATGGACATGAACATAATGTCCATGCATTATGGAGTCTTAAATTCCCATTTATATTCTCATTCAGAAACAAAGTGGCCTCAATTTTCTCCAGCTTAATTGCTTTCAACTTGAAGAAAATCACTGCTAGTGTGATTTAAATCATGTAGCTTTTGCTTGGACACCTCAGTTATTAAAAAAAAAAAAAAAATACTTCAAGACTTCCATTCCAGGGAGAATAACATTTCCATTTCCTGAGTCTCCTTCACAAAAAACAAATTCTAATTCATTGATGCACATTACATTCAGTAAAGGATGAGCATGTTGAGCAGAAGCCTAACTGGTGAAGGACTGAAGGCAAGGGATCTGAGGCCAGGCAGCAGTGACTACACCAGTCCCACAGGGAGAGGGCAAAGCTCGGTGGGAGGACACGTGTTGGGTCAGCTGTGGATGGCCCCGGGCAATGCAGCTCACGGAGTTTTATTGGGGCTGTTGCTGCTCATGAGCTCAGCCTGGTTTGCTGAGACAGTTCTGATGTTTAGGGACCAAAAGCACCAGGCAAAGCTGGTTTGGGTAATGAAGATGCTGTGGTTTGGCAGCTGAGTCCACCAGGAGAACCTGAGCCAGCCCAGTGAGAGAGGCACGACACTGCCTTCGTGGTCCTGTGGACCAAACTTTTGATAAGGGAGGAAAAGTTTTACTGACTTACAAGCTTTTTTTCAATTTTAATTTCTGTTTTTACAAACCACAGCTATCTTGTGATTTCATCAATGTTTTTGTATCCCCACTGATTTTTTTTTTCCATATTTACTGACACTACTCAAATATTGTTCCTCTTAGAAGCAATATATGAAATCCATTACGGGGCACATGCTGCATAAGAAAAAAAGGCTCACTTGAGCTCATGCTTCATCAGTATCACTCTAGTTAGCTTTTCATTCTCCAGGCAATACTGCCGTAATACCAAGCCTCAGAACATCAGTTCTGATCTATTCCAATAACACTGCCAGTGTTCCCTTCGCCAGCTCGTTCACAAAGGATTATTATCAAAAAACACATCCTTTATCACTGTTATCAGTACCTGTTTTTTTCTCTGAGTGCAGCTTGGTTTGGGCCCAAATCCAGCCCACCTTCAGGTATCTGCATAAGACTGGATATTAATTATACTCCTCCATTTCTAATTTCAGCAATATTTGATTAATGAAAAGGTATGTACAATAGCAAACACTCTCACCTCATTACTTGAGAACATGCATGTGCCAAACCTGTGTAAGCCTATTCTGTTTTTATTGTTTTGATTGTAGCTGTCACTTTGACCCAAACCAATAAAGCAATGTTGTTAATGAGTTCCTTTTTAATGTGGTTATGTAACATGCTTGGTATTTTGATTCCTTCAGTTTTGTCAGTGACTCTGAGTCCTTTTTAACTGAATAAGCTGATTTTCTCTTACAAGCTCATATCTTTGCATGTCCATAAATCAAATTTTATTTATTTATTTTTTAGTTCGCTGGAGAAGAGAACCACAGTTTCTCCTATTTTCTGCTTGCACATGAATGCAGAATTGTATCACCTTATTTTGGGAAGGAGAGAAGATGTGACAATACCCCTCGATCCTTTTTCTTATCATGAGCAGCAGCCACAAGGTTTCCTAGTGAGCAGACCTGTGCTGCTGCGCTGGAATCGAAGTTCCAAGGGAGAAAAGATCCAGGGGGAATTGTAAAGGTGACAGAGTTTTATGCCTCAGTTTAGCTACAACAATTAAAATTAAAAGATGGAATAGCACAGAGCTGGAAGCAGTTTTGTAAAACTTGAGATCAGGCAAAAAAATCTTTTTTCATAATTTTCTAGCAAGCATTTGAGCTAAAGGAATAATAAGAAAGTGGAAATAATTTTAAAAGGTTGTGTTTTTTGTCTGATTGAGTATCTTTGCTTCCCTCATCTTGTTTTGGCTCCTCTATAATACCATCTCCAACTGTTCACAGCCTGAAAGAGGTTGTGGAGGGGGAGGATGAGCAACAAAATATGAATTCTTAATGAAAACTTTCATAGTATGATTAGTTACTACAAAGTTTTTGGTGGTTTTTGGTTTGAGTTGTTTTGGTTTTTTAATGAAGAAAATTCCTTTTCAGGTCATCTTTAAAACTTTTTTGAAGTGAGTGGGTCTTATATGTATCTTACAGCTCTTTGAAAATCTTTGTGACAAGGAAAGGAACTGAGCTCTTTTATAATGGCATGTTATGAAACCACTAATGATTTTGCTGTTTAAAAGTGAGCTTTAATGATTATAACTCTCCTCTTTGATCAGCAGAAAATGGTGACTAATCTGAGAGGGAAAAAAACCTAAAGTTTTAAGACCCAGAGTCTCTCCTAATCCTGGTGGCTGCTATAAAAGCTCAGAGACAAGAGAGTAAAAAGAGAATAAAACAGGCAGCAAACAATAAGTGCAGATGTTTTATTTTTACCCTGAAATACTCCCCTGTCTAAATAACAATGAAGCAAGAAAAGAAAAAAAATATATGGTTTGACCTTCCCTGCTTTTTGAATTTCTACTCTTCCTCCCCTGTAAGAATCTTCATCTCCTCACTGATACCTCCAGGCAATTACGAGGTGAATGCAAACTCTATTCATTTTGCCTAATACAAGGTCATTTATGATTTGATTTTTTTGAAAGACATAAGTACAGAAAGAGAAGAAAAATAAAAGTGCTTTCAATAAATCTGATTTGTAGAGGTCTCTCTCCACCCCTCACCAGTTGGCCTGCTCTTTGCTGCCTACTGTGGATTTAGTAATGCAGGATTTCAGGGCTGGCCTCAGGTTCTGTCCTGTCCCATCACACATTGCAGCAGAGACTTCACCCATCTTTTGTCCAAGATCCCACCAAGTAGGACAGCTCCTACTGGTTACATGTCTACCCATGGTGCCAAACAGGTTCAGTGGTAAGCCCTAAACTCTTCCTATTTATATCTTCAATCTCTCTGACTCATTAAGGGCTGTTTTCCATCCTCTGGGATGGCTTTTTCATACCCCAGGCACCATCTCCTGTGCATGGCTCTCTAATAAGGAAAATGTTCCATTCAATCAAGTGTAAAAGTTTTCCCACTCCTTTGGCTTTTTAGTGCAAAGTGCTCAGTGGACCTGACATTGCGTTTGGATCTGATCAAGAAAAGCAAACATCCCATTAAGGATCATCACCCACAGCTTGAGAAAGAACATTTACAACAGCATTTAATCACCCTGGATGACAACAGGGCTCACATGACCAATCCCCAGTTTCCTCCTCTTACCTTTACCAGGTTTCAGAGGTAGAATATATTCAAAACTTTAAAAAAAAAAACAAAAACCCACAACTCTTTTCTATGAATTTTTTTCCTCGATCCCTCAAATATGGTATTTTAAAGCTGCTGTTCAACTCTGTTCTTATACAGAAGGATGAATTTCCAAATGTCTTCTTACCCCTTGCTTCCTCCTATCTTCTGAAATTTTAGACTGAGGCAAATTTCCCTACTGTTTCAGAAAATGACATTATGTACTTTTAATTATCATTATTATTTTCATACTGTGGCCTCCATTTGAGCCACAGAAAAATCTGTGCTTAGAATCCTCAGGATCAAAAAGGAAGGGCGCACAATAATATTTTTGTATTTTTCTCCTCAGATCAAATTTCTGAGACCATGAAGTGGACAAATTCAGCCGACAATTCTTCACTTGTTTCCCTTGTTCCCCCTTGTGAATCACAGAGGTACCAACTGATTGCTATTACAGACTTAGGCGCAACAGAGTAATTTTGTTTTTGCTGTTGTGCATTTGTTTGGTTTCTCCCTGACTCACTCACATTAGCAAGAAATGGTACATAACACCATAACACATTAATAGCTGTTGTTCTTCAAACATCATCATAACACAATCTCTTCTTGTGTGCATTTACAAACGTTGTGTGAAAGAAATAAGTGGAGCCTGTGGGTTTTTTTGTGTTTCTACACCACAGCAGAAGGAAAAGCCGATTAAAAGATTTATTCAAATATTTACATGACACACACTGTTGCAGTATTAAAATGTGAGCTGGCTCCTTTTACAAATCTCTTTAGCAGTCTTTGCTCCCCTTTGTTCCCAGTACAACTTCTAAATGGCAGTCACAAGTTTCAGTGACTTCCGCCTGTAATTGTGCAGCCCCTCCAACGCTTCTCTCCCCCCTCCTCCTCTTCTCCCCTTAACTCCACCTTCTTTTTATATCGACCTGCAATATGCACTGGCCCCAGAAAGCCACCCAGGTCCTGCCTGCATCACAAAAAGCATGGACAGGTCAAGAGAGAGGATCCTGCCCCTCTGCTCTGCTTTGGTGAGACCCCACCTGCAGAGCTGCCTCAAGCCCTGGGATCCTCAACATAGGAAGGACGTGGAGCTGCTGGAGTAACCCCTGAGGAGGCCACAAAGATGCTCCAAGACCTGGAGCCCTTCTGCTCTAGAGCCAGGCTGGGAGAGCTGGGGGTGTTCAGTGTATCAGAGGGAAGGCTCTGGGGAGACCTTTAAGCCCCTTCCAGTGCCTAAAGGGGTTCCGAGAGAGCTGGAGAGGGATTTGGGACAAGGGATGGAGGGACAGGAATAGGGGGAACGGCTTCAAACTGAAGGAGGGCAGGTTTAGATGGGCTTTGGGAAGAGATTCATCCCTGTGAGGTGGTGAGGCTCTGGCACAGGTTTCCCAGCAAAGATGTGAATGCCCCATACCTGGAAGTTTTCAAGGCCAGGTTGGACAGGGCTTGGAGCAACCTGGGATAGAGGAAGGTGTCCCTGCCCATGGCAGGGAGTGGAACTGGATGATTTTAAGGTCTGTTCCAAGCCACACTATTCTGGAATTCTACAACGATTCTATGGAGGTTCACGCAGGAGGTGTCTAAGCCATTTCCTCACTCCCAACACTGCTCCACACTCTGCTCCGCACATCCTTCCACACTCCAGCATTGCTCTGCACATCCTCTTTGCAACATTCCCCTGTGTAACCTCTACCCACACATCTCCTTATGTTTGGAACAGTTTTGCCAGTGGATGCTACATCAATACCCTCTGCATTTCAACCATTCTCCTTAAAGTTCATCTTTTTCCATAAGCCTGGGAAATAAAGTAGAAAGTCATGGCTGGCATCCCAAATAGCATCAGAGCCATCGGTGCAAGCTGCACATTTCTGGAACCAGGAATAGCCCTGAGGCTGCAGCCTTATCTGCTATTCCTGTCCTTTCCCATTTCCTGGCATTCCCAAAGAACTCAGGAAATGGGTATGAGGAGAAATTCAGATACCCTGGTATTTATGTCACTCCACGTATGTCAGGTGCCTGAGCGGTATGATCAGGACTGAAGTGCTCCTGTTAGGAGGGAACTGCTGCATATTCCCCTGTCCAAGGCATTTTCCTTTGTAACATGGTGCTGTACAGCCTCCATGGCCGTTGTGGTGCAGTGGAAGGCAACAATTTACCTTGAGCACTGGAAGCAATTAAGCAGACACATTTACAGAATAAACATGTAGATGTACACCGCGTTCCACAATATTAATTCCTAACATTCCTGAATGCTTTCAAATATCACAGAGCTTGAACAACAGACACTTTATGCTTCCTATTAAGTACAAAGAGATGCAGAGCCATAAAAAAAATTAAAATGCTCTGTGTATAGACATTTAGCTGGTTGTGGCAGAGCTGGGAGAGAACCTAAATTGGATCTATCCTCTTGTGAGTTTTAAATGTGTTACCTTCCCTATCATCAATGTCCGGTGATCAAAGTCTCATGAATATGCCAATGGAACACTGGCTGGAACACTTTGAAGAAGCATTCCCCACGAGTACAGCAGACCTGTACAGAGGATCTAAGCTAGACACAAACCCATTCTAACAGCGCTGATATTTGTTTCACGTTGACAGTCAGCAGCACCATCATCAATTTTACACCAATTTCATGGACCAGCAAAAGTAATCGCTTCTGTTCCTTGACCACTGAAGAAAAGAAGTCCCGTATTAAAATTTATCAAAGCTACGAACTGCAGACATATGGAGCCAAACATCTTACTTCAAAGGCATTTGATAGATAATATTTTAGTGTAAAACAATTTATTCTCCCTCTCTGCTGCCAATTGCCACTTTATTTCCTACTATCCTTGTCCCAGCTTTTCCCTCACTCCATGTTTCACTGCCAAGTCTGGGCTCTGAAGTGCTCCCAGTGATCACTGGAGACACATCCTTTGCCCCCGGAAATGCTGTCCTTAACACAGCTCCCATACTTACACTGTGCTACTCTTAATTGAGAATTCGTTGATGTAACAGATGTATCAGCACTGCAAAACCCCTAATTGGGTAAATTACCAGGTCACTGGGGGAGGGAGGTATTTTTCTGGTGGGTGTGCATCAGACCTACTCTGGAATAACCAAAACATCAAACACAGTTCAGATTGATAAAGTGCTGAAATCCTGCCAAAGTAAGATGCTTAAATTAGAAACATGACAAACTCGGCTCTTCAAGAGCTGTATGAATAGCAGAATCTTTCTTCTCTCAATTTCAAATTCAGTTTTATAAGAATAAACTTCTATCCAAAGATCTTTCACTCCCTGTGTGATATGAAAGAAGCTTAGTAGCTCAAGTTCCATTGTAAGCTCATAGGAGAATATATCAAACCATCACCACTAAACATCTGACAGAACTTGCAGGCACACAGATGTAAAATTAACCACACTCAGAAAAGATATTCTTGAGTGCAGCGAGGGGAACCATTTGGAATGAGCAAATTTTCCACCGTGCCTTGGTTGTTTTATGGATAAAAGCAGAATTTCTGGTTCACGACACAACTAAACTCATCCCACACGGACGTGAGCATGCGAGAATGGCAGGGCTTGACCCTGTGCTGCTACAGGAAGTTCATCACAGACATAAAGGCTTGGGATCACACTGAATTTCTTAGCAGAGGATATGGTCTCCTCTGTGCGAGCAGCAACTCATTCAGAGCTCAATATGGTTATAGTATGGATGCTTTTGTGATTTTTTAAATAAAATCAACCCACCAAGTTACTCAGACAGCAATACCACGCTAATTCTTTGACACCAAAATAAGTTTTAACTACAATCATCATGAAAGAGTTAAAAGAAAAGAATGACAGAAAGAAAAAAGACCAAAGGAAAGGATCAGAAGATATTCAAATAGCCAGAATGCTTTTTGATTATCTGTTTGCATTCTGTACCGAAACCCAGTCAAACACTAACAGAACTAATATATAAGTTGGAGTTTAGCAGTTAAAATGCATGTTAGGTATCCAATTAACAAAACAACATATGTCAGACAAGTAATAAAAACTCCAAAAAACCCAGTAATGAAATAACAGCTGAACTGCAGAACACATATTCTGTGAATAAAAAGAATTCTGTGAATAAAAGAAAATTTTCCACCCAGTGTTTTCACCACAAAATTAATGGAGATTGCTTAATAGGAATCACACTGTAAAATATCATGATTACTTGAGGCCTTTCCTGCAGCCCAGCACTTCCATCTCCCTACAACAGCCACTCTTCACCGTGCACATGGCACTGAGCAGGTGACTTCTCTGAGCAAGGATGCTTTGTAGCCAGCAGATAACAATGGAAGGAAAACGTCCTTCTTCACAGAACCAAAGGCTTGGGTACAATTCCTACATCCCTGACAGATAAGATTAGCTAATGACAAGCTTTGGATTCATCCAGTAAATCCAGCAAAGAATATACAAACAAATGCATAGAAAAAAAGGCTGCTGTCAGCAAATTTAAAGGCTTCGAGTTCTTTCAGACCAGAACTTGCAGAAAATCAATTTCTACATGAATTTTTATTTTTCTTTTAGAACAACTCTGCAGTCAGATCGAGTCAAGCTAACCATCTGCTGCAGAGAGAAATACAGCTATACTCAAGATTACATGACCAAACTTCTTTGTAAACTTTACATGCAAGCTGTTCCTGTCAGAATTGAAGTCATTGTGATAATGCATCTTAATATTCAGTCAGGCTTTAAATAAAGACTGACATAAGTCCACATATGGATGACAAGCTGTTCTACAGTAAATATTTTTGTATTTATTGAGAAGGGGCTTATGGCAGTTTAGGACATATTCCATCAGGCATTTTGGTCTGAACTACTTACTGACTAATGAAACCAAGATAAAATCCCTGTTCAAAATTCCTCACTAAAATTTAGTTTTTAAGTTAACTTGATCCTGTTCCTACTCCTATTTAGTTACGCTTCTACACTATTATTGCTTGAAAACTTTTCCCAGCTGGTGGATGTTACAGAATGGAAGACATTTAGTACCTTCTGTTTAAAGCAAGGGTTAATTCCCAGCAGGCACTGAATGTAGCTATCCATGGAACAGGAAAAGCAAATACAATGTAATTTTACCATTATAGCTGACCCTCTAAAGCACAGTAAAAATTCTTCCACATTTTTGTGTAAATAAACTTGTTAAACTCATTTCCAATATCCCTGTAAATGAGGGGATACAGCATAAAAATCCTTCAAAAATTCCTTTTCCACATACTCTAGTTAGAAACACAACTTAGAGAAACTCAAACACACAAGCAAATGTGACAAGTAGGGACTAAATTGCTTTTTCAGTTTTGATTCCATTTTGAGAAGTTACAAGGCACATGCTGCAATTAATATTGCAATTAACATGGTTAACTATGTGCTCCAAGTTCATTACACATTATCGCTTTATTATAGCAACTATGCAAGTAACTCAATCCAGCAAAGAAAAAATAGTTTCTAAAACACCTGCATGCAATACTATGTGCAGTCACAGACAAGCATGCCTCACGTAAAATAAACCCTAATGCAAAGAAATAACCTTACCCTGATGCTGGATCAACAGCTATGGCCTTGGGGTTGTTCAGGTCCAGCTCGATGAGGGTCACACACACTGACCCATTCTGGCTGCACACAAAGATCCTGTCACTGATGTGATCCACAAAGTAAAAATTCCCCGTGATCCAGTCGATCGCTATTTGCTGCACATCTGCCAAAAAGATAAAAAAAAAGAAAGAAAGAGAAGCTCAGGAGGGCAGTTCCAATCCAAGTAAGCGGCTGCTGGCTGCTCTGCCAGCAGATTCTCCACTCACTTAAAGAGCTCCAGCTGCTTTACATCTATTATATGGTTTCTAATAAGGAATCCCATTCTTAATACACAAATAGTGGTGGGGGAGAATTTTCCCTTTTTAAGTACAGACACCTGATTGCAACCTCAGTGGTGTGAAAGACACGCACTTGTTCAGAGCTCTCTTCAATATTTTTAAGTCTGTCATTGTGGGTTTTTTTGTGGTATCCTCAGAATGATGGTGCACCTGTGAAAGAGCTGAAACTGGTGGTACCAGATTGCTGGCAGAAGGCAGCTCTGAAGCCACTCAAATTCTGAATTTAGTGTTCTGGGATGTGTGCTACACTGCGGGGATGGAGCACTGGTAAAGGTTAAAAGAGCTTGCTGGTTATATTTGGAGGGGACTAAAAGCAGACCCAAAATATGTAATGGAAATTAAAAAAAAAATTAGATATGCATGTCTAAACCCACCATGTCTATGCATTCATTTTCATTTAAAACACTTTTTTCTTGTAGTCCTGGGGTATCTGGATGCAGCCAGATTTCTGATAATTGCCACAAGAAGTAGCATTGAAGTAACTGTCTGTGTGATAATATAGAGACATTTATTAACAACCAAGTTTTCCTTCTCAGGACACTGTGGCAGCTTCACAGCCCCCTAACACAACTGCTCCCTCAATTTTTTGTCCCTGTGGGATCCTGGAACCACTTTCTGTAAATGCCTTATAAATCCTGAATTTTTCTTATAAGTCTACTGACCTGTCCATGCACAGTCTTACTGTTACAGTAAGCAAAAGTATAGAGAAGTGCAAAGAAGATAACTTTAACAATTTCACTTAACTAAGATTTCTTTTCTTCCTCTTCTGGGTGACAGTACTGTATTGATAACACTATGTAAGACTTGGTTAATCTTAATTAAGAGTAACTCAATTAATAGAAAAATATTTCCTGTTAAGTGTTTTCAATGTTCACTATTAATGATTTTTGATTTTAAGAAAAATAATATACGCTTATTATATTACAGTGGTTTCAAAATAGTGCTAACACAAGTGGAGAGTCTATCATGGTGAGAGAAGGCAGATGTGATACAATATAATTTCTCATATTAAAAAATATTTTTTTTTCCTTTTTACTTTCGGTTGTCTGTATGTTTGTCATCCCTCAGATGTGGGATTTTTAGGTTTGCTTTCCACAGTCCAACACAAAACTGCTGCTGCCATCACATCCACGCTGTACTGGAGAGAGAAATAAGTAAACCTCACTGAGCAAAAATTCTCTTCATTTAGTTTTTGATGACAACTCAGGGCTTATGAGCCTTGTACTTGCTTAAAACAGCCATGGAGGCTCATTTGTTGTCCTTCAACGTGCAGGTAACCTAAACAAGGTTTACTCAATGAAATACCAGGAACACCAGGTGTATCCCACCTCAGCCATCCCATCACACAGTTCACTGCTGTCGTCTGTCTCTCCCATTCCTGCCCTTCCACTACTCATTTCCCTTTTAGTTCAAAGTGAATATTGTGCCTGATAGGGACTATTACAAAGATCTGCTGAGCCAGAATAAAGGAATGCTCCATTTAGCCCAATACCCAAACTCCAGAGGAGGCCAATGTCAGATGCTCTGTGAGATTTGTGAGCACTGATATATTTTAGACAATAGGAAGAATACCCTATTTCTTCCTTCCCCTTTACCAAGCAAAATATAGGCCATGCTTTTAAAAATACCAGAGGAAAACTCTGTGCCTCTGGAAATCAGTAATAGTTAAAGCAGTTTCAATGTGTCTGATCGCCATTTTCTGATTCGTGGAATGAAAAGTTTATGGTTTACTGATTCAGGGAGACTTTTGAAAATTGCAGATAAGCTTTATGCAATAGAAGCATTTCAGGAAATATTGTTTATAGAGGACAAAAGGTACAAAAAAGATCCAATTTCAAACATTTGTAGGAAAAAAACTAGTAATTAAATTCCTGCGATGAGAGCTCTAGATGATTGCTGTACACTGGGAAATGGATGAAAAAGAACAAGGTTAAATAGCAGCTTGTTGCAGGAGGGTATGTTTTTCTTCTTATTGTGTGAAAAATGTACCTATTTTTAGATAAATGTGATATATACGTGAAAGGCACATCACACACAGGTTACTGCATTTGTTAATGTAACAGTATTTAGGAAATGTTTGCTCCATTCTTTCCTTAGGTTTTTGGTAACACATCACAAGAAATTGCACCAAACCGGGTTTTGTTATGGAAACCAAGAATAATTAATTCAAGGTCATATTAGGGATAACCATTTGCATTAGCTAGTTAAAAGTGAGCTCAGCATTCCGGGAGAAGGGAGACATCCAGAAGCAATAGCACCACCATTGTGTCAAACAGCACTGGTAGCTCCTAACGCTTATTTACCCAATTTCCCTTTCCCAGCAGGAAGCCTTTGGGAAGGGCATGTGTGGGAGTTTTGGCCTCTGCACAAGTCCAGGTTCTTTATCTCTCTCGCCTCTGGGAAGCTTTACCTTCGAGCCCGAACAGATGAGAGATGCCTGCAGATGTTGTTTTAGGTTGTTTATTTCTTCTCTTCTCCAGCCAGCTCTCAGCTCCGGCTGCAAGTCTGATGCCAGCCGTGTCCGAGCGGGAACTGCCCAGTCCTGGGCTGTCCCGTCCCTTTTGTACCCTTTCCATGATCCAACCATTCTTCACAACGTATATATACCATTTTATACCAGTTAATTTGCACCTATTCTAGACACGTAATTGCTACCTCTTTTTTATTCCACCAATCATTCAGTGCCACCACCACCAGAGAAGATGGAGAAGAAGAAGAAAGGCAGGGCAACACCCAAAATCCTCCATCATAAATCTTTTATCTTTATTCTAAAAATCCTAAAATCTACCTTTTTACCTTGCAACACACTAAACCACTACTTATTTTAAACTCTTGTGTTTTGCAATGTTTCTCGCAGTGTTGGTAATTTTTCCCATGGACTAAGATCAAAAACTCCTTCATTCTTGGCTTCTAGCCAGGGTCTGGGACCCCCTCACTGGGGCTCTGGGGCTCCCTGACCTGCCAGGGCAGCCAGAGGCATGCCTTGGACTCCAACAGGCATGGAGCTCCCAGCAGCACAGGCTATTGGAGAGGTTTAGGCTCATTCCAACTGCATTCCTTGTAAAGCTGTTCCGTCCAGAGAATGCCACGTTACAAGTTTTTATGTTATCATAGAGTTTCCAGAAAGCGCAACACGTTAATTCATAGTCGTTTTCCTCAGAAGAAGAATGGACTCCCTCAGAGAGATGTCCTGCTATGCAAAGAACACTTCCCTCAAAACCAGACCCTCGCTGTTACCAGCAATTAGCCTGGACACTGAGCACACAGAGGCTTTTGTGTGTTGCAGATACCGTTGATCTGCTTTGGGTTTTGTCTCTGTTCCACGCCCTCTACACTGGGCACATCCACCTTCTCACAAGAGGAGTTGACAAAGAATTGTCCAAGTCCATTCCCCCAGCAAATCAAATTCTGCATGAGAAATCCCCTCCGTTAGCAGATAATGGGTTTTGTGAATCCTGTTTTAATCTCCACGGGTCGGTCGCAGCTCTGCATGAAACTGCTGTGAATGGCTCTCCAGTTATCATGCACTGTAAGCCACAGAGATAAGGCTGTGGTTGAACTGGGGACTTTTAAAATATATATATATATATATATAACTTCTTGTACTCAAGAACTTACAGAATTCATTTCATGCCTGTTTCAGGATTTATATATAAACCCCACTATGTGCAGATGTCTGGTCCACTCACATCTTTAAAGTAATGAATCTTTTTTTCTTTCATTCGCACGGTTTCCGAAGCTTCTAAAAAGAAATGTTTCCCCTTGAAAACACATATATTTATTCTGAACAATCTTCTATATAGTTCTGAGGGCTTTTGCTATATTAATAACAGTTTCCTTGGAGCATTTCTGAATATTGTGTTCATCTCTCCTTTATTACTTTCTAAAAAACTAGGATTTCCTCTTCTGGACTTCACAAAGGATAGTTAAGACAGCATATAGGTTAAATTCTTCTCTACTTAATGACATTATGTAGACTGTGGGCAGAGCAAAACTGTGTCTGGAAGTGAACTTCTCCTATTTCTTTTAAACACACAGACATTATTAGACTTCTGGAGAAAATAATAATTTCATATGAGGGAGGCTAAATCTTCAAAGGGCCCTGGAAATGTATGTCTTATGGCCCAACCAGAGTTTATGGAAATCAGAGAAAAATAGAACGGCTGTCTTCTTTCACTTTGATTTCCTACATATCTCTTGTCCTGTAGGAATGAGTACATTTTTTCCATTTCAAATCAAGACTTGGACAAGACTTCAGATCTTCAGCAGTAGAGAAGGAAAAGCAGTGACATATCCTTGTATTTCTGTTACTGCTGCAATCAAGGATTCTGCCCATGCACTGTCTATGAAAATCAGTATTATATTAACAGATTTAATTTTTCCCAGATGTAGAAAAAAAAAAAATTAGCAAGCTTTTTCCTGTCAAAAGCTTCAGTATAAACACTCCTTATTTTTAATGTAAGAACTGATCTGAGCAAACTACTCACTGGAATTCCTGAGTTGCTGGAGTGCTTTTGAGAAACTTCTGAGTGAACTGGGGAATGATTTTGGATGAAGTAAAATTAAAACTAAAAATATTCATTGAGCTCTCCATATTCTTCTTGTCAATAATGAAAGAAATAAAGACTCACTATTTCAAGAGAAAGAACTTAGCCTCTACTGCCCTGTATAGTAAATTTTTCCTTATTCTGGACATTAATGCAATGAGGACCTTGTCATATATGTACATATAAATCAGTATTGATTTCATGTTTAGACTTTCCCCACATTAATATATATTTGTAAAACATACATTTGAAAGTGCTTGAAACAATATTTATTTTGACACAAAAATGCTGTTTGTTTTTGTTGTTGTTGTTGGGTTTTTTTGCAAAAATTGACCTTGAAGAAATAATTATTTTGATTATTTTAAATGACTTCCTTTTCTTCTATAACCCATGTATGTCCCTTCTGAATGCAATGTACAAACTGGCATGGCTAGACTTAGTTTAATTTACTATTGAGTTAGAAAGGAAAAAAGAAATAAAAGTATGTTTTAAAAAAGTAAAAAACCCAGATTTTATTGCAAAGAAATGCAGAAAGACACTTGGGAACGGACTTTTTGCCTCCACTGAGTAAAAAGCCAAATTTTGAACAAGATGAGGAGCACCAAGTCTTCTTTTTTTCTCCAACAGCCAGTGGTGGTGAGAGCAGCGAGTGGTGTTAAAACACGTCAATGACAAGCTGTGAAATCTTGCAGTGGCACTGCCTTTGCTGTGCCTCTCCTCTGACATTAATGTCCCTAATCAGCAGCCCAGACAGCTTTGTACTGACACTGTGGCTCGGGAAAGGGAAGCTGGAATGGATTTTTTCTGTGTGCCTTCTTCTACCAGCAATTTGCCATAATTCTGTCTCCAGTGCCACTTAAAAAATACGGTTTTTATTAAAGATGTCACCATTCAGTAAGTCAGACACGCTGGTGTCTCAGCTTTTAACAGCCATGTCATGGAGTGATTATTACTTAAGTTGAAAAATGAAAAATCAAGTGAAAAATATCCATCCATCGTTTTCAAATGACTCATCCTCAAATATCTGATTCCCCTGAATTTAATCAGCCTTCGCAGATATTCTTTGTTAGAAGCACAAAGCAGAACCTAAAATATACTAAATTTAAATAGGCACTCTAAAGCATCCAGACTTCAAGTTCCTCACAAGAAGAGAAAGCTTTTCCTTTTTTTTTGCAGAGTAAAATCATTTAAATTTCAATCAATTTGGCTACTGACAAAAATATTGTTGGCTTTGTTTCAACCCTAGAGCATAATATAGTGTATTAAAAACCTGTAACTGTGAACACTGAGACAATAGCAGTTTCCCAAGATAAAGAATTTTCAAAAATATAAGAACAATCTAAATATTATGAATACTTAATGAAAGCATCCCGATGGCTCAGAAAGACACAAAGTCTCTCAGAGACGTGGTCGATTCAGGCACTCTGAGACTCAGGCACTCAGAGATTCAGGCACTCTGAGATTCAGGCATTCAGCTTCCAACCAGGCACAGAGGAGAACTAATCTGGCCTTTTGCCGAGGAACTGGAACAGGCTGTGGCTGCTTCACCCCTGGAAGTGTCCAAGGCCAGGCTGGACGGGCTTGGAGCAACCTGGGACAGTGGAAGGCGTCCCTGCCCATGGCCGGGGGATAAGATGATCTTAGAGGTCTCTTTCAACCCAAACTATTCTGTGATTCCACGATTCTACATCGGCTGAGGTCGATTACTGAGCAGGTAGTGAGAGAGAAATATGAAAGGGTGGGTTTAACAATAAACCTCCTCCTCCTCCTATTGGAAATCCAATAAAACAGTATTAACAACACAGCAACAAGAATCACATCTTCCTCTTCTAACAAATTCCTTTACAGAGCACTCAGAGGAAATGTGATGATGCCCCAGGTACGTTTGTGTCTTTCCCAGGAATTTTACATCAGGGTAGCAAATACTTTAGCATATTTCTTCTCTTACTTCTGTTATAGAATGATTCCATCGGGGAATGCATCAAGTTTCTGGACTGAGTAAGATGAATGAAATTTCTGTTACTTGGTCCTGCCTCACAGAGCTGGCTGTGTTGCCAATGGGTTAAACGAGCAAGGAAAAAGTGTGAAACAATTAAAAAAGGGCATGGAGTGTGGCCCTATCTTTTAATCCTGAGCGTTAGGATTTTTATAGAGAGTGAATTTTCTGACATCAATCTCATGTCAGAAATAAGTAAGAAAAGCTGAAAACCATAACATTCCTAATTTCTGCATTACTGAGTCTCAAACACATTGCCCAGTGATTGCAAACCTGTAATCGGGTCCCAGTGGCCCATGTTCAGGCTGAGCAATAAAGACAGATTTATGGAGGTACATAGCTATAACAGTCTTATTTTTTTCTTTTTTAGCTGCACATTCAAAAACTTCTTATAAATCTAGTGAGGCTGTAAATCAAACCCAGTTATTTACTTCAGAGCAGTTAAGTCACCCACTGTTAAAATTAAAGCATAATTCAGCTGCAACAGGCATCCCATGAGGCACGTGGCCTCGGAGAGTGGCTGTGGGGACACGGAGTGGCTGCACCAGGCTGGGACGTTCCTTTCCTTCAACCAGCTTCCAGCAAAGCCAGAAATCCACCACCTTCCACCTCCCTAGGACTGCCCCCTGCACGGGTTATGAACCTCACAAACCATCATCACACAACAGTAAAGCCACTTAAACGTTTTTCCACAAACACGCTAAGCAGTAGATTATTACAATGTAAAGAGATGCCACTAAATACACGGAGTTACCCTCACAATGCAAAGCATTTAAGGGAAATGACTTCCAGAGAGAGTTTGAACAGTTCAATACCAGAGGTAAGCAATGGTGCTTTAAGAAATGCTTTCAGGGGGATAATTTAGAAGTGAATTATCTCTGACAACTCTTAAAGAATGGGTTAGGTAACAAAACTCTTAAAGAATGGATTAGGTAACAAAACTCTTAAAGAATGGGTTGGGCAACAAAGTAAACTCACATTACACATCATTCATAGAAGGCAACATTTGTCAGAGAACACTCATTCATGGGACCCAGATATTCTGTAGGTTCTTACAGGTACAATGCAGGTCGTAATTTTGTAAGATAATTTCATTTTGGAGCCCACTCTATTTGCTGTTAGCAATATCTGGTCTAGACAATATGAAATGCAGGACATGCCATGGCCCACTGCTATAAAACAATCCCAAAGGACATTATTACACTCCATTTAAATTAAAAGGTAATCCTGACCATAGAGTATTTAATTTTGTTATACAGACATATCCATACTGGGCATGAAAATCTTTGTCCTGATCTCAAACATATTAGGGGAAAAGGAGAAGAAATTACACTTCCAAAAAAAAAAAAAAAGAAAGAAACCAAAAAACCCAACATCGCAAAAATAAATAGAACTTGCTTTTATTATAATTAAAATCTGCATATGGAGTCTTTTTTAAATCCAGCTTGAGAATTACAACTTAGACAATACTAGAAAATCTAAACATATTCTCAATAATAAAAAATACGACCTGCACAGTTAGCAGACATATACCTCATTTCTTCACATAATACTTCCAAAACAAAACCCTATAATGTTCTTTGCTAGATGAAAAAGCCTCTTTTTTAGGGTTGCTAAGGAAAGAAAAATAACTTGCTTCTTATATGAAGGACATTAAGCTTTTTTCTCCATCTTTTCCCTTCCCTCTGGCAGAGGGATCATCATACCATGCCATCAGCACTGGCACTTCTGCAAGACTCTGAAACCACTGCACAGCACCTACAGAAGTTGTTTAAACAAAACAAACAAATAAAACCTTTCCTGTCCACTAATGCTGCCAACAGCCAATAGAAAATGCATCCCATGTAAACATTGCCTCATCCTCCCTTTCTACCTCTTTGTCCTTTTCTTTTTTTCTGCCATTTATTACATATTTGCAATATCAAAATAGTAACCTTTGAGGAGAAGACTGTTATTCATTATGTGTGACCTGACCAACAAAGCAGAGAACTGCCCAGACTTAAAATATCAAAATTGTTACTGCACTTAAAAGATAAGTAAAAATTCCTTTTTAACTTATTTCCAGTAATTCAATAAATAAAAATAAAGCATGGCTTTAGATTTATACATCAATCATTTTTCTATCCACTTTCAATCCTTTTTCAACCAGACATCAGGACACCGCTTCTTTGTAGTTGTTTATTTATTTCTCTCATCACCACAATAGTGCTGCTATTGGTCTACCTGAGCATTATCTTAAACCAGAATGGCACCACAGATCCCATTAAAAGTCTCATAAATCCCTCAAATAGCTGTTGCTTCCAGAAATATGACTCAAACTCAATGTATTTATATTTGCAGAACCTGACCTTTGCTTTCAGGCAGCTTCCAGCCCTTCCCAAAACCAGCCACTCCAGGAAGATGTGAGGCCATAATCCCACCTCTTCACAACCACAGAAGTCCCAGTGCCAACCCCTCCTACCTTTGTATCCCCCATCATTTCAGGGTTTCAGGTTTTAAACCCCACAGCATCTGCTGTTCTCTATTTAGAGGGGAAATGTCATCCTGTACATCTAAGAAGAACGCTGGTGTCCTGACTATCAGCATAGTGCCCTTCTTCCCAAATCACCTCTCCTTTCATGTTCACAGTAAAAAGAGTTTGTCCCAACCCTTGCAAAGAAGTGCAGAGGAGAGACACAAATAAATATGCACTGCACCCTCCTCCAGGTCCCCTTGTCTTCCTCCTAGCAATAATTTCAGCCTATAAAATTGTTGCCTACCCTGATGCAAAATCAGTTCTGTGCTGAGTGATCCCAAAGGCAGCACAGGACACGGTGCAACCCTGAGTGGAGCAGGGGCACAGCTCCAGGTGCTCCTCAGACCCAGGTCCCTCCGGCCAGCAGCAGCTCTGCTCTGCAGAACACTAATCACAGCGCATTCCCAGACTGCCAGGAAATACGTTTTCTCTTACTTCATCTTACTTGAGTTGCCTTTTCCCAGTGGGTTTGTTTCTGAAGGTAATGCACTGGTTATGACTGCTTAAAACAAATCTGAATTGTGCAACCAGTTGTACAGACTCAAGGACTAAACAATACATTCTCCAAAGAGTCTTAAAAGGAAAACACCTATTTTCAGTGTAGGCACAACTAGAAGGGAAAAGGCACTAAGAGAAAAGGCCCTGATCATTTAAATGACATAATACTTATCTCCTTATGCATCAGTATAAAAAAACTCCCCCAGGTTAAAAAATGGGATCATACATTTAAGTAAAATAGCATTAAATGACAGACAAGAAAAGTTTAAAAGTGCCAACAAGAGCAAGGGTGCCTTGAACTGCCAACTGTGGCACAGATCCCCACACCCTCCTCAGCCAGCTCGTTATTTTTGCTAACACAGTGTGACAGAAATGTTACAGAAATTACACATGCACGGGGAACCCAAACTTTGTGCCCAGCTCAGAACTGTCACAGTGAATGCCTGGCCCAGCACATCGAGTGGCAGCTGCTGGGTGACATGCTGGGAGACCTCAGGGCAGCAATTTTATGCAAGCAAACTCACCCTTTGCATATCCCGTCCTTCTCATTTAACTGCTAACAATGGTTCCAACACTTTTTTCCCAGAACAAAGAAAATCTGAAGTCCGACTTCAGCAAAAGTGATCAACTGTATTAAAACACTTGTTTTATGTAATTTTTCAGTTTATGTAGCTTTTCATGAAAAGTGCTTCACTCAACTATTAAAAATGTGCAAGCAAACACAAGATTTTGTTTTATTCAACTCAACTGACAAATAAGAAAAGGATGAAATTTATTCTTATGTTTTATTTATTTCACGATGCTGACACGATCCATAAGGTTTTCAGCATTTCAAGTTCTACTCCAAAGCTGAAGTCAGAAGAAAATTCTAAACCAAATTTGATTCATTCTAAGTAGAAATCCACAATTTTGTGTATTGAGAGCAAAAACAATATTTCCACGTACTGGAGACAGTACTTGTTGAGCCACTCATTGGTTTTGCCAGCCAAAGGAGTCAAAAACTGAAGAAAGCAATCCTATATTAAATCCTCACATCAGACTATGGTTTTAATTTGTCACATCCATCACAATCTATATAATAATTACCACTTTGCAAAACATCCGATTCATCTTTTTGTAAGGGCTCCTGATGAAGTGCTAAGGAAAGAACAAGTCCTTTATTTATTCTGACACACACAGACCTTTTAGTGTGTCTCTGTCATAGGCTGCAGTCCAGCACAGACATACCCAGGCTGCTGTGAGTACAGAAAGCAGACCAGGCAAGATCTGAAGGTGCTATAGCAACTGGCTTTAATTTTATCACGTACGTAGCTTCTGATTTCAGATTTACTTCCATTACTGCAATTATTCATTACTATTCATTTCTGAAAAGCATGCTCTCTATTTACCCTTTTCCCTGCAGAAGAACAAAGCCTCAGATCAAAACCTGTTTCAAAACACAGCGATTACCGCAGGCCACGAGTTTGATCAGGAGTCGCAATATTTCTGATTTTATTCCACGGCCCTTTCCATTGCATAAGACATGGAAACAGACCTTTCTTCCTTCTCCTGCTGCTTTCCCAAGATATACAGCAGGTGGGATGTGTGGTTCAGCTGTGCCATTCCCTGTGGGTCACCTCCCTGCAGACTCAGATCTCCGGGTAGCACAGACAGCAGAGAGATTTCCCAGCACTGCTCAGGCTCATTGCTAACAAAACACTGCTCCCTCATGGCTTTAGCTGCTGATAAATCTCTGTCTGGGATGGACTTTGGGCTGTAATTGCTTGAGTGCTTTGTTTTTTATATCTAAACACACTTCCAGTTATGATGTTGGATGTAAACAAACTGTATTTTGGCGTTTGGAGTTTTTATGTCCCCTTTGCTCCTATAAAGGCAAAAGCACTTTCAAAGAAGACACAGACTTTTTAAAGTTTTCTGCAATGTTGATCTGTGCCTCAGGAAAAATCTTTAGGAGGTAGAAGAACTCATTTAATGACACAATCCAAAGTGCAGCATGAAAAAAAAACAAAAAAAAGAATTCTTGACTTCTTCAGTTGACTTTAGTGAAGTGTTTTAGGTTTTTAATGAAGTCTGAATTAAATATTTGCATTATTAAATAAATATCTGGAAGTGTGGCAGATTTGCTGTCAATTAGTCTAAATGAAGCAAACTTGTTTAGCTTCGTATGTGAGAGACATTTACAGAGATATTTTACCACTCAAGAAATCAACCACTGGCTAAATCATTAGAGATGTGAAATTTACAAACACAGTAATAAAGTACCAGAAGAAAGCAAAAAAAGTTATGCATATGTAATTAGCATATTAAAATATACTGAAATATTAACCAGATATTTTAATACCATTAAAGAAAGTTTCTAAGAGTGAACCTGAAGCCTCATAAACAACTTTACTGAGATGACAGGTTACCACTGTTTGTCTCCTATATATCTCCTCTATCTTTTCCTTGGATGAAAGGCAGAAGACAAGCCCCTGTGAATACTGAGGAAATGTGGAATAGTTCCAAGAACTATTCCACTGGCTACTGAGTGAAAACCAAAATGAAACCAACATGGTGCATATGGATGTTTTATGGTAAAATGTGAGTCTAATCTCATAAAACATGCAATACTTAATTCCTCATTTCAGGACAAAAAAAAAACAAAAAAACTTTTGAGTTCTGGGGTTTTTTTAACCAATGTTTCACTACTGTTGTATCTGAGGGCATAAATTCTTTTGTAAATTATTTGCTAGAAAACTGTGTGCTTTGCATTAGCAAAAATCTGGTGATCTGTGCATTACATCTCTATAACCCCCACAATTATTTTATTCCATCTTCAAAACCTTGCTAACAAAATCAAAATGTTGCTGTTTTACAAGCAGCAAAATAATTCAATTTGACAGAGATGAAGAGCCCCTCAGCATTCTGACTGATAAAGATAAATTTATGTGGTAACTGATACTATGACAAAAAAGTCCTTTTTTCTTTACAAAACCCTTCTGCTGCTGTGGGAGTTTGCTTGCTTGCTCTTGGATTTCCTCCCTGGTACAAGAGCTTTTCTACTCAGGATGGGTTAGGATGTAGGGAAGACATAAAATGTCCCACTTTAGGACTACAATGAAGCTAATTAAGAAGGAAGTCCAGAAATGGTGAGCTAGGAAGTTGATAAAACAGGGAAAAGGGAATATGAGAGTTCAGCACTGATAATTTTTGTCTATTTGCAGAGACAGCATTCAGGAGGCTGTTCTAGGCAGCACCTAGATGTTTAGAGAAGGGGGAAAAAAACCAAACCAAACCAAACCAAACCAAACCAAACCAAACCAAACCAAACGCAATCAAAATTTTGCACTGAGAAATGCCACTGAGATAAGACTTTTTATTTCCTGTAATAAGAATTTCTCAGACTGTACTCAGTCTGAGATTTAACTGTCCAGGGCACAACTACTGAAAAGTAAATTTTAAAAACCAGCACGCCAGCTTTGCTAAGAGCAGAAGACAGTGGCAGGGTTTTGACCAATGCCAATGTAAAATCAATTGTTGAAGCCAGATGAGTAATAAAACTTCAAAAATAGTAGCATCACATCTTTGAACGGCTAAAAAAATCCATTTGTGGCAATTAACAAGCAGTTAATCAGCAGCTCTGGTGTCAAAAAGGATTAAGTGCAGATAACCTACCTTGGGAGGGAAATGCCACCAATTCAGGCTCTCTGTCATGGAAGCTTGTGCCTCAAAGTGACACAACACAACGTTATGGTGACAATACTCAAACCAGCAGCACAAACCTCAAGCAAATGGAATCACCCGTATCCAAAAGATGCACCAAAAGCAGACAGATCCTTCACAGCTCATATTTAGAACCCCCTAGGAGAGGCAAGGCCCTGCTAGGATTTCAGCTATACAGATTATATCTTAACTTTTGTGCAAACACCATTGAGAATTGAGATACTGGCCTGATTATATGAATATTATTAATTAAAAAAAAGATAAGGAATTTGCAAAACACACCACGGTCAAAGGATAAGACCCAACTGATCATGCCTGTTGGAACAGAAAGGTTGAATGAAGAGATATGAACTACCCTTCTCCCTCCAGTAACCCTGACAACCATCAAAAGGGCTGTGCAGAACCTATAACCAGCAAAGACTAGCCCCGAGCTGAAGACAGGAGCACACTGATAAAAGGAAGTTTCTGTACAGGCCTAAGTCTCCAAAGGAGTCTTGTCATTACAGGGCACAAAAAAACTGTGCTAAAATAACAATTATCAGACAGAAACATTTCCTGCACTAAATAAAAGTCCGTACTGCACTAGGAAAGCACCTTAACGAGGCTGTATCAAATACTGGATAAAGAGTTCTGTAAATTCAGGGACACCAGAATGAGGAACAAAAGTATGGACAGTTGTGAAGAAAGCAATTCTCATATCATGGAGTATGAACAGTCAAAAAAAAATTGAACTTGAGCCTAAAATAGCTAAAAGCACATGGAAATTAAAACAAAATGTAAATGGGGAAACATGAAAATCCCAACAGATATCAAGGAAGACATGAGGAAGACTCAGGAAAGAGGTAGCCTGCCATACAGGACAGTAGGGACCATGGATGACCCACATGGATCAAACCTGGTTCCCTGCGGGGCATCACCAAGTTCCACAGCAACAGCCTGTGCTGGAACCTGTGTGAGGTAACACTCAAAAGCCACCTGGAAGGTATCATGAATAACAAGGTGATGAGGTCCAATAAAAATAAGATTTCCAGAACAGAGGAAAAAGAGGATGGTCTGTTTTGAAGACCTGCAGGACCTTAGGAGACTGAATAACTGGACAGTGAAAGGAGATGGGAAATTCAGATTGAATAGACATTTAGTTAATGAGAAAATTGTCCAAGTTTTCTGTATTTACTGATGGTTCTGTCTAGAACACTTAAGAGTTAGATATTGACACTATTAAAAAAGTAAAAAACCTAAGCCAAAAAACCAGAAAGCCCATACTTTGTACAAAGTAAGAAAGTTCATTATCCCAGAAATGACGTCTGCCCAGTCTTCTCAGAAATGCAAGGACAGCAATGCAAGGCCAGCCAGGGCTTGAGAGGTGCTCAGTGGGTGCCACACACAAGAAAAGTACTCTGTGATACTCCCTTAGGACACTTATCACCTCCTGTTCTGGCCCCCATGACTGCATCAGGTGCTCTGAACACTACGAAAGTACCACGTGAGGTATGAATGACCTCTGACATGAAACTTCTTCATTTTGTGCACCTTCAAGGCACATGGGCTGTCTATCACCAGAGGAAAAAGCAAACCCACAGTTTACAACTGTGTGACAGCTCTTAGTGCCTGTCTGGAGGCAAGTTTGGGGCAGACTGTATGTAGGAATAAACACTTTCCCCCAGATCTTCACAGTTTTGCTCCTCCAGAGTAAGCCAAACTTCACTCTGATTTTCCATGAATATTCATGGTAATTCACAGGAATTGCTGACAGGAGCACCATCTCCAGAGCTTGGTGTTTCGTTCAATGACTGAAGGGAAATGACTGCAGCTACTCTGAACGCAGCACTTGTGGTTGTGGATAATCACTGCTAAGAAGTGGTTTAGGCCAGGAGGTGGAGCAGCAATTAGGGGCACCAAAACCAGGGAAGGAAACAGTTGATGTAACCAAACAGACTCTTGGATCGTGGTCAAATCCTCTGGGCTCGCTGTCTGAAGTTCTTCACAGCAATCACATCCAAAACGTGGGAGATCCAAGAGCCAGCCTGGCTTGCGCCCAGGAGGCCAAGTAGAAGGTGCTGGGTCCGACAAGCAGAGAGGCAAATCCCTCTCCCGCCAGAGACTCCAGCCCCGCCATGCCCATCCCCTGCTCCAAACCTTGGAGAGTAAAAACTGAATTGCTACAGAAGAAACAAGATGTTTCTTTCGATCCAGAGCAGTCCTGTCCAAACACAGCTGCCAAGAGAAAAGCCTGTGTGCCTTCCCAGGTGAGGTGTGATCGACCTGCTGTGGGCACAGAGCACAGGTGGCACAGCTAAACACAGGCACTGCAGCACTGCTTGTGGTGTGCTGAGATAACCGAGTGCCAAGGAAACCTGAACCAGACATCAGCCAAGCAGAAAATATCATGATCTGAAGCATCATTCCCGAAGAGATTTTGTTATATTCCACAGAAGAACAGCAGCTAAAACCCAGCCTGTGCTGCCTGGTGCTGGTTTGTAGAGCATGCAAGGTGCTTGGTGCTTGCGGTGACGAAGACACAAAATGCCTCCTAAAATGAGGAAGAAGGAGATTCTTGCATCCAGAAGATGCTGGTCCTGCCATCTCTCAGCTCCCACACACAAAAGCATTATTGTAAGATTGCACATCATGGCTTTGAAAGGGCAGAAAATGGAGAGATTTTCCACATTTGTGCCATTAGAAGGAATTTTTGTTAGTTTGGGCCTAGACATACCAGTTTAAATAAACGATTGTTCCTGAAATCTCACTGCACCCACTGAAGTGGGCTGTGAGCTCCCTGTGAGGTTTCAAGGAGCATCTCTCTTACTATGGACTGAGGTTGCACAAGTTTCCCTTAATGGAGAATCATCCCTGAAAGCCTATTTGGCTCCAGTACTGCCTGCATAAATCTTTCCAAGAGGAAAATTTCCAGCTTCTCTTCGAAAAACTTCTAGGTCTTAAAAAGACAAAGATGAAACAACGTGACGATGCCTGGATTTGGCTGAGACAAAAATGCTTGTGCTGACACTGCTGTGCCTGCAGAAAGCTGTCCTTGTGTAAGGGGATAAAGCTACCAAACAAACCCTGAGATAATAAACCTTGTAAGAGTGAAATCAGCCTAATTACTAAGCACAGGGGGGCATCTCTGGAGTGGCACCCCGTTCTCCCAGAGCAAAAACACCCGAGCGAAGGATCAGCCTCCCCTCAGCCTGTACCCCCCTGCAGGGTAACAGCCACAGACCCAGTTACCCTGTGCTTCAAGGGGTCTGACTGCACCCACCCCGGACACGTCACACCAGCGTGGAGTCAGGTCGGACTGTCTGCCGAGGGACAACGATGGAAACTGAAGGACTGAAATTGCCTTTCTTTTGTGAATCCAAAGCTTTTGTTCAGTACCTGGAGCTGGTGCTACACGACCCATCATGAAAACGAAGTCATTTTCATAGTCCCTGCTTTCCTAGATGTTGACTTTCATCTTTAAAGATGATCTATGTTCTTTGTTCCTAACTACAAGACTTACTTGCCTTCACTGAAGCAAACACTTTGAATAAATCGACTTCAAGCAGTCCCAATCATTTTTTATAACTGACTTTTCTAGCGCTTTTTGTGTCAAATGCAGATTTTATTTTTTTTCCACTAACAAAAAGAACAGATTAGAAGATTGTGAGAAAACAAACACACAAACAAACAACAACAAAAACTTCTACAAACACTGCTAAGAATTTTTTTTTCTGTTTTTCTCCCTAATACTTATAGGAATAACCAGTTTCACACAAACACTAAAAAAAGGTTCCTATGAAGAACAGAATGTACAATTTTGTGTGACTCACCCCATGGCCATGACCATTTATTTGGCTTGAGCTGGCAGAGAATGCAATTACACTAGAAAACATTTTCATTGACAAAGAACTACAATGAATTAATTTGCCTCATCAGGTGTAGTGCTGTATGATGAAAAGAAAAAGCAGAAGTGACTTGATGGGTAACAGAAGGTAGAGGGAAGAAAAAGAAGAACTGAAAATTAAAACCCAATTTTTCAGCAGCCACAAAATGACCTGGCAAATATACCAAGTACAGCAACCTGAGATTTCTGCCATGTCCTGGCAGGAATAACTCCAGGAGTGTCTAGAAGATCCTAATTAGGTGGACAAAAGCAAATTTCAGGCTGCCTCTCCCTCTGAGGAGACATGCCCAGACCGTGGGGATTATGAAGTGTCTGTGGATGTGTGCGCTTGGGAAAAACACTCCCACAGCTAAATCTGCAAGATTTTGTCAGTCAGAGCTCCCAGCAAAGGGTTTTTTTTCAAGTCCCTAAGCACTATTTCCCAAATCGAAGTCAAAGAAGAAGTCAGAGCAAGTCTGTGCAGTCAGTTCATGTCCATGGGAATTTTTATTCTTCATCTGAATAAGATCAAACAACTACCATGAAGTTTGAGGAGAACATTAGAGACCACAGGCTGGTGTGTGCTGGCACCATGAGAAATGAGCAGCTCATAAATCCCAGGCACTGCATTCATTTCAAACCCACCACAGGGCCTGGATTTTGCAAACAGATGCAGCAATGCAGATCTGGACAGCAGAGGGAACAGCATTTCCCTTCACACGCAGGGAACAGAGAGAGGGGATGGCAGGGGAAGGGTGGAGGAGAACAAACCGCAGTGCTCAGGTCCACTCTGATGGTGAAACCAAGTGACAGGACACACACACACACAGAGCTCGATACAAACCACATTTCACCCAGGACTGTGGTGAATTTAATTGTTCTTCCTAAAAGGAAAGCTAAATATCAGTGGGTGGGTGAACTGAAAACATACAATGAAATTCTGCCACCCTACTTTAGGGTACTTTGAAATCTAAAGTATGAAAAGCCCTCTGAAATACAACACTAAAAAAACCCCAACCAACTAACCAACCAATCAACAGAAAAACAAACAATAACCCCAGAAAAAACCAACCAAACAAAACCCCCAAAAAAAACCAAACAGACAAAAAACAAAACAAAAACCTCCAAAATAGAAAACAAAAAAAAAACCCCAAAAAAATCAAACAAAAAACACCCCAAAAAACCAAAAAAACCCACAAGTGAATAAAATAGGAAAAAGCAAAAACAAAACAAACACTGCCCAAACAAATATATTTATGCATACGATAAGAGTGTTCTCTAAAAGCAGAATACTTAAAAGTGGTGAACTAAAAAAAAACACCAAAAAACAAAACAAAAAATAAAACCCATAACCTAAACTCTAATTTTAGATATTTTTTTAAAAAAATTCAATTTACTACTCTGGTACATATGACACTGGGAAAATAGGTTAGAAACCCTCCCTTACTCTGCATCAATGAGCAGACCCTACAGCAGCTATCTTGATAGTCCAAAGTACAATTGCCATGAATAATTTCTCACTTTCACATGCACCTCTAAGATTTATAATCAAATTTGGGATTTGCATATTCCTGAACTGGATGGTCAGAGGGTTTGAGATCCATTCAGAGATATTCTTTGAGGCACATCTCTCCTTGAAAGGGTTTTTCAAAAGCTTAGGTCTAATTTTAAGCTCCAGCCTTGAGTTTTTAGAAGGCTTTATTAACACCACCACTGCACTCCTCAGTGCTGTGGTTTGTAAGCTGATCTGGGGACATCCTCTGTGAAAGGTGAAGAAAAGTGGTTTGTTTTTTTTTTTCCCTGCATGATATTTTGCAGTCTGTTCACATGCTAATGTGTCTGTGGATGAACACCTTCTTCAGAAGGTACCAGTGTCCCGCAAATTGAAAAGCTGACTGAGGAATAATGCTGCAATGCAAATTCTAATTCAGTGTGATGACTTTAGGTATTTTAAAATTTATTTTCTTAATTAAAAATAATAGAGGCAGCAGTTTGTTTCCAGTAAGTCAGGAAATATTTTGGTATTTTCAAGGACTAGCACACCTATGATAGTTGATGTGTCAAGGATGATTCCATTTCATTGTTAATGTGTTCCCAGTAGCAAAGAATGCCTCTCAAGTGCTATTTTGCCAGAGAAAAAGAAGCTTTTTACATTTCTTCTTCCATTGCATTGCTGGTTTTGTAACTTCCACACATTACAGTTAGTCTATAAAAGTGCACATCTTAAAAACCTTTGCAGAGGTACAAATACTGACTGAATATATGAGTGAAAAACCATAAAACTGCTTCAGCGTGAGTTGCAATATTGAATGCCTCAAGAATGCCTGTTTGTATTGAATGCCTGTTTTTAACTGCAAGCCCAAAACCACGTCTGCAGGCTCCCCTTTGCCAGGACAGACAGCCCTGCTGTGCTAAAACACTGTCAGACACTTACTGTGAAGGTACTGGGCAATGTTTATTGTCCACTCCTCTGGTAACTTCCCGGTTTTGGATATCTTGGAACACTTCAGCTGACTGGAGAGATCTCGAGACTCAATCCAGCACAGGGTGTCCTCTCTGTAGCTGTAGTCCAGGGTCACTACTGCAGATCCTTTCACAGGGCTCCGGGCAGACATTCTGCTGCCATTAAGGTATAAAACCTCAATTGTTTCAGGGCTTGCAATCAGAAGAAGAGGAGGTCTATCAGCAGGCTCTGAAAACGAAGCACAGAGAGTTTAAAGATTTACAGGCTGTATATATCATATTTATCTTTTTGGTTTTAATGAAGTTTTTAATGTTCTTACCTGTTTGTTTTAGGATATGTAATAAATTGGTTTTGTTTTTTATTTTCATAACTATCATATATTCCAAATTATTAAGTCTATTTTATCCTTCTGTTCTAATGGTTCACATCATTAAAGAAAATTAATTACCCCAGCCCCACAGCCTCTCCTTAATTCCAAGTATCATTATTGCAACATTTTTCATGCCTAAGTCATAAAATGAAATACAACTTATGCAAATTATCTCTAGGCAGATTACTGATATTTCAAAAAGAATGAAGGCCAGGAAAACCTGCAGAGCTCATGAGGACACATGAAACTGTGAGATGCTTTTCATATACGAGTCTGTAAATGACAAAGACTGAGGACTGGGTGCCACTAAAAGTGGTTATAACCAACCTAACAAAAAATCCAGTGCAGTGAAACCTTAAAGCATAGAAACACTGCAGTTCCAGGCATATGTGAACAAAATTTGTGTTGCCAAGTCAGGAGCTCTCAGCCCAGTGTAATCTGCTTGTTCTCAAAGGAATGCATCAATGTTTGAACGCAGCACCGACATGCAGCACTTTCAATCAACATTCCACCTAATGGAGTTCTCAGATTTTTGCTAAGCAATTCCAGATGTCTAAATAGTGGGAAAAAAAAAATGGCATGAATAAAAGGATTTGACAAATGGTACTTCATCAGCAGGTCTGATTAAAGAGGAAAGAATACTTCAGTGAGTACAGTGCTCAGTGGTCTCACTCAGAGACACAGCAGTTGGTGTTCTGTTCTTTGGTAATATCTGCTGTTATTTAAACATCTTGCTTGCTGATTTTTTTTTTAAATTTTATTTTGTCATATAAAAAAAACTTCATTTCTATAAGGTTTAAGTGTGTATTCTTTCTAACAGGGATTTCATTTACTCTTTTCTTGCTCTCTCTCATCCCATAATGTATATTCTCTCTTGTTACACATCTTGTCCCTCTCCAGTAAATCCCACGTGGACATTTGTAAATCCACGCTCCTGTAGCGTTACTTTTTGAATTTAACTGCCTGTCCTCATCCTCCTCACATTCACTTCCACTCACTCATCAGTCACATCCAAGCATTTTTTTTCTCTGAATTTCAGAAGATATCCAAGAACTGCAGAGACTGAATTTATTTGCGAAACAATCCCTGGTGGTGTAAGCCATGAGCGAAGCTCTCCAGTCTTGTTGGTTTTCTCCTTTCCAAAAGACAAGGCAGTGGGGGGTTCTTGCTAAGCAATTTTTGTTTGAAATCTGCCAGGTAGCTCCATTTGCAGTCACTGTCTGTAAATCTCTCTTTGCCCCGTTCTTAGAAACTTTTGCTACCGTTCAGAAGCAAGCCAGACTTAAGAACTTCTGTCCCTGTCACCCACTCACCCCAGACTTTCCAGGCTGGTACAAAAGGAGTGTTTCCATCTGCATCCTTCTGGGTCTGGGGATTTATTTTTACATCCAACAGCTCTGTGCTCAGCTTCTCTCTCCCCACAAAATAATAACCACTGCCTACTTCTGGATTCAATCACTCTTTTCCCAACTACCAGCAGTGTGAAAAGACCTTTATTATTATTTTTGCTCCTATACTTTGTGCTAAGCTGGATATTTCCACAGCCTGCAATATATAAAGCCTCAAAGAGAAGGCAGCTCACAGGAGCTGTTTGCAGCTCCAAAGCCACCAGGTGGTTTTGGGCTGCCAGAGAGAACCGTATCTTTCCTTGCACTGCTTTGAACTGACCTGTAAGGAGGATTTAATACCTCACTAAACTCCAGAGAAAGGTTGTATTTTGGTATTAGGGTCTAAAACATAAGGGAATTCTTCAAAGGAATAAGCTTCAAACCTCTTGAGCAACAGGTGTAATCAAACCTGGCTGCAGACAAAGGAATCGTAAGGACTCGTGGCACTGCCAAGAGGTTCTGCTCAGCAGGCACTATTACACATTAAAAATACAGGAACCAGATTACTGGGCTTGAAATCATATTTTTAAAGCATAAATATATTAAAAAATTCAATGGATTAAAGCAGTTAATCATGATTTTTCACAGAAGGGTGGATTACCTGCTCCCTTCAGTGCTGCTCAGATAAAGGTTGATTTCATAATTTGAGAAACATAATATATTAATGATAAAACTGTACAAGAATATTAAAATTTCATACACAAATATATAAACCAACTTACTGTATAGCATAATGCAGATGAAAAACAGGAGATACTAAAGAAATCATGTCTTCACCTTCACAAACACTGCTTGCCTATTCCTCGAGAACAGATTCTACAAAGCTTAAAAGTTTGTGGACAGATTTAGGGTGAGTTACAGTGAGCTTTTCAAACAAGTGGACTTCATGTGAGTTATTTTTTCACAAGTTTTTCCTTTTTTTTTCTTTCTTCCCCCTTTTTTTTTTTCTTCATTTTATAGGAAAGATAAGAAGTGAATAGCTCTTTAATCCAGGGAAGTTTTATGATTCATCCTTCTTGACTAAAATGAAAGAATCTTCCTTTGAATTATGCTTAAGATAGGGTAGTGGAAAAGATGAAAGACTTGCTTTTCCCTCCTACCTGATCTTGTCTAAAATACAGATCAATAAGTGATGCCACAACAAATCAGAAATGAAGGTGTTTTGCACTGCCAACAGACTAACTTCTCATCTGGAAGAAAAACCTCAGAAATGCCAGCATTTTCTATTTTTTCCACCACAATGAGATGAAAGCCTTAAATCCCAGAATTCAGTGTTTACAAGCAGCTTAAACCCCCTTTTCCTGGGGTATGCGTTGTACATCATAAGGACTTTGCTGCCACAATATATGTAATGTATATAAATCTGAAAAAAATACTGAGCAGTCCAATTTCACTCTGACACTATTTTTGATGTTTAACCATAATGTACCTCACGAATGGGTTGTTTTATTTCTAAGGTCTCAAAACTTGGTTCGGTGAGATTTTACAAGAAGACTGTGTTGTCAAATTAGTTTAACATGGCTGATTTTTTTTCTCTAAATGCTAGAAAAAAATTTTTCTTTAGTCATTATCGGTTCATCCCACTTTTTCTACATGACAAATGTTTCTCACCACACAGCGTTTCTCTCTAGATTGGCTTTGGAGATAAAAAACACATCAGGAACTTCTGTAAAATAGATGAATTTCTTTCCTCAGCTAGATATTCCCAATTCTGTAATTTTCATTCCTTAAACACTCTTCTCATCACGTGTAAATTTTGCAATTTAGGCATAGAAACTTGGTAAACAAGTAAGTTCTAAAACTCTGTTCAGCAAAGCTGTGTTTTGTTTCATTTTCACCTCAGAAGAAACCATTAACTGCTTCTTGATTCATAAAAGAAAATATGGCTAAAATGTCTGGAAAAAAACCCCATGGTGAGCCCCCAGCTGTTCTGATACCTATTTTAACATCCTTCCCAAAGGGAATGTGCAGCTAAAAGCTTTCAGCTCCGGAGTTATTTAATTGTGCTGAAGAACAAAATACAGAATTTAATGAAGGAGAGACCTCCCCACCTTCCCAGCCGAGCACTTGGCTGTCTGAAGGGCAGCAAAGAGCAGCTTCTGAGAAGTCCTCTGCTAATTGTGCCACCCCCCACGTGCAGAGCTGGCTGAGCGGGGACGGGCTCCGAGGCCCTGCGGGAGCCGATGGAGCTGCGGGGTCCCCACGCTGTCCCCAGCACCGGGCAGGGCTCCTCCAGACACAACCACCCTGCTCAGCACCTCCTGAGGCCCCCAGCACCTCACTGCTCCTCAGTGCTCAGGAACCTCCCAGCTCATTTCCTTCCAGCAGCAAGTGGTTTGGTGTTTCGGACTGCGTCGTGTCCGGGATCTCAGCGTGGATGGGGATTCACACTCGTGGCAGGTCTGCTGTTATTAACAATGAAAGCTCTACAGAAAGCCCAGCCCACACCTCTAGTGCTGCTTCTGATCCCTCACAGCTTTTACACACAGAGCTGAATATTCCTCAGCTCATTTTCTTCATCTGTTTGACTTTTGCCAAACGTAGACAAAGCAGAGATGTTGCTCTTTTTCCATCCTTATTTGCTTTAGGTTCTTAAAGGACAAAAATTTATACTTTTTCCAAGTGCTGGTTTCTTTTTTCTTTATACAACTTTTTTCTTCTTGGATTCTGTTCTTCTGATGCAAAGCTACCTTGTGTTGACACAAAAACCCCAATGTAACTGGTAACACTCATTTATGTGCAGCACCATGATCTTAGTTTGCATTGTCCTACAGGGGTTTCTCTGATTAATGAGTAGTGATTCCTCTCTGAAAATAACAAAAAATGTGAAAACTACTGTCAAATAAACATGATAAAGTACTAAAAAAATACAGAGAAGTCCATTATTAATGTGATTTGTTTAATCTTGACACCAACAGCTCTCCACAGTGCTCAGATGTTACCCAGTTTTCTCTGTGTAAAAAGGGCAACTCAAAAGGTCACCTTAAGCCCAGTACTGGCACCATGAGGATTTCCTGATCTAGAATTGCATTTTTGATTTTCATGTAATGGAGAAAGAAGAATAATAAATTATTTTTACTTTGCATGGGCTTTCTTATCTCACAAGACTTCACTGCGGATTTTGTTTTTAAAAATGTCCATGTATGGATCAAGAAAAAACAGTAAAAGAAGGAAAATACTCTTTAACTCCTAGTGGTGATCAAGTAAGGACATATTTAGTAGTGCTCTTTAGTTGAGGAAGCCTCAAAACCATCACTAGACCTTTCTATTTCCTGATGGCAAAATAGCTACAAAAAGAAAGACTTAAAAATATATACAATAAACATGACTTCATGCTCAGCTGCATATGCTTCAGCACTGTGCCTGCTGAAGAATTCCTTAAGGAACTTTTTTGGGTTTTTAATATAAAAGTATTGTTAATTCATTATGCTGAAGAAGAAAACACTGTGTACTATATTGCCTCATTAAGCACAATTGACTAATTTCCACAAATACCCAATCAACTATAAGTAATGAAAACATGCACTAAGCAACAAAAAGCCTCATGTGAATTTGTATATCAGGAAATTCACCTCTTGGGATAACGCAAGGACAAAGCAATCTCATGTCTTTTTTCATCCTAAGGGTACAATTACCTCATGATCATTTCCCCTGTCTCCATTGTCTTCCCAGAGTAAACAGCCTTTTTTGTTTGTGTGAGGAAAATCTTTGATTTATTTATGAACAGGGAAGCTGGGAACTCTTCTAATCTTGGCTGAATTGAGTATTTTGCTTTAATTAATAATATCCAGATAATAACTTTTAATATTTCCCTTGGAGTATTGTCTTAATAAGTGAGAAGTTTTTTGTAAGGTTGTTGTGTGGCTTTTTGTAGTAGAGTGAAGGAGAGTTCATCTCACCTGTGCTCATCTCTGTCTTTTCACATGAATCCTCTAGGACCAAACCAAAACATATTTTCAGGAAGGTAAAAATATGTTAAAACTTACGATTTTTGGCCTTGCAGGACTTGTTATCCGGCTGAAGGACATAACCCTCCACACAGCTGCAAGTGTAGGATCCATCTGTATTTGCACACATCTGGCTGCAGCTTCCATACGTGTCACATTCATTCAGATCTAAAGGGACATTAACAAGATCTAGTTTAAGGATTAGGAAAAAAAAAATTCAATAAATTTGAGAATTGGAAGAGAAACATTTAAGTCATGAAGTAATTTTGGTGTGAGGCTTGATGTTTTCCCCTTCTCAAACCATGAATTTATCAGGGATGTTGGCTGTTGAAGTCACACGAGTAGCCAAAAAGAAGGGTAGAAGTTTTCAAGTTCAATAGCTCTTAAATTTGAAAAATAAAACCTTCATTATTTCAAGTAGTGTCCTATGTCTACATCATGTTAGGGAGACATTTGGGTCCTTGTTAGCACTAGAGATCACTAGTTATCAGGGTTGATGAATGGAGCAACATTTCAGGAGAGGAAATAATTGATTATCCTTCTCAACCTATTTATGCTGGCAATGTCTTATAGTTCCTTAAATGAGCTGTCACCACTTCTCCATTAAACCACCATCCAACATCAAAAACTATAGACTCCTCTAATAAATATAAAGAACAATTTTCTCAACCAGGGTGTATAAGGATAATACCATAAAATCAAGATATGCTACTTAACACTGGTTGAGGGTTTAAGTAATAAATTGACATTCTAAAAACCCCGCTGCTTAAATTATTTCCTGAGATATATTTTTAATCACGAAACATGACAACCATAGAGAGAAAGAACTTATAATAAATTACATTTATGAAGAATCTGGCTCAGTACTTTTCGTTGGAGAGAGGAGTGATTGGTAGTGAGCACATCCATATGGCCTTAGAACTCCAATATGATTATTAATAGAAAAAAAATAAAGCAAGAAACAAATACCTGGACAGAGAATTAAGAAGTCATATATTTCAACAGTGGAAGAGAACAGTCTGCAAGTTAAGTCTACAGTTTTAGTCTACAATTAATTACTCCAAAGTAACATTCCCAGCTAAGCAGTATGACCTTGGGAGGGTTCATTTATCAAATTCTAATCTAGGTGTGACTTTATGGCTGTGAGGTGACACACTACAAGTTTTACAGGCTCTCCTGGTGGGGAGGTGTGGCGAGAGAGCAGCTCACACAACTGAGCTGTAGCTCCAGAACTCCTCCAGTCCAGCTGATCCCTTCAGTAACTTCAGGAGGGCTACTGCTGGGGCGCAGGAGCATTCAAGAGCCAGGAGGGAGGTCCTGACTCATTTTAGGGGCACGATTTCCCATTCCCTCATCCAAAAGCGCACTCTCGTCCCTGACCAACGCTTTCGAAGAAGGGTGAGGAAGCGACGGTGCTGTCCTGGTTGTCCCCCAGCTCCCTGCCCCTGACAGCCAACAGGGAACCATCAGGGCACCTGGGTGTTGATGTTGCAGTGAATTTCTTGGTTACCTGTGCAGCTTCTCCCATCACTGCTTGTTTCGTATCCATCCCCGCAGTAACACCTGGTGCCGTTCCTGGTGATGGCACATCTGTGCTGGCAATTCATCTGCTGGCACTTGGGGAGCAATTCTGCAAATGGCAACAGAGCAAGACGTTACTAAATGTTGGTATTATTCCTATATCACAAACTTTAGAAGTTTTTATATACTTTTGAGTGCATGTCTCAGGAAGGAAACACCACCACCATTTTAATTAGCTGGAAATACATCGCACACACCCTGTAAAAAGCTTGTTATGAAAATTGCATTTCAGCAAGTTAAACATTAGAAATAAACATTTTACTTCTATCAAGAGTTGCTCAAAAGTTTATTACTGAGGTGTACTATTGCTGTTCCTAAACATCCGTTTTTTGCACATTAGTCATAACAATTATTTGGGAAAAAAAACAAGCCAAAACAAAAACAAACCTGAAGTGGTTATAGTTATAAAAAACAACCAAGACTATAAGAAATGATTCAACATCTACGTCTTCATTATTCCTCATATCAATTGATTTTCTAACTTTGTAAAGCTTGTTTTGATTTACTGATACACACATAACCTTCACACCAAACAATGGGAATCCATTCTGCCACCATAATTTAAGGTTGGATGTGTAATTTTGAATAAACAGTGGACGTTATCTATGTCATTACTGCTGACATCCTTCACAGAATCTACCTAAATACACACCACCAGCACAAGGCATGATGCTAACAGACTGAAGAAATAGGGTAGAAATACAGACTGCACTGTTTTCCAGCATGAAACAGCACAAAACCAAGCAAAATCCGCTCCAACACTTCCCAGCCTCAAGCTGTGTGCCATGTTTCAATAGTTCTGCTGATCAAAAAAACCCAGTATTTTAATGAACAGCATTTTTTTTGCCTCCAGGAAAATGAGAAAAGGATTGAGAAATGCAGCTTAAGGAGTTGCTCTGAGGGTGTTTTTCAAACCTATGCAGACGGATCAGAAAACAACCTGCAAATGGACAGAGAACTTTCTGCTACAGGGCTGGCTTTAAGTAACTGGGTATGACCTAAGGAAAAAAAGAAATCTGTATTTTAAAATGCGAACAGTTTTAATCCGTCTGATCATTATTCATTGAGTTCTACTTGGGAGTAGAATGAACATGAATATGAAGAAGAGTCTCTATCAGCATCTGAGCCCTGGAGCTTCCATTCTGGAACAACTGCCGCTGTCAAAATCAAGCTGAAATTTTGGGAGAAAAGTGGATGTGGCTGGCACACAAAGTTCCTACGTACTCTACTGCAACTCTTCTAAAAAGAAAGTGGTTTCACACAATTATCTCAGGGCATTCCCTAGAATTCTGCATGCCACACAGTCTACAGATTGCCTAGAGGTCGATAAACCACCCACTGGCTAAATCTGCCCATTTCCACAGTGGTTTCTGGTACATTTCTCTGCCTTTTGGGCCCCTGTGCACAGGAAGATAATACATTTCTTGGCGGTAACTGGCTTTGTTGGTTTCCTGTCCCTAATCCAGTCCTTCAATCTTATACACCTTTCCAAGAACAAGTCCCACACAGAGGGTAAACTGGGGAACTTCCCTAAAGGTACCCTGAAACGGGTCTGTGTGCCAAGGTGTGGAGCTGGCACCAGACGAGGCGGCACCTGTTTATTCAGTATGTCCATCTGAACAAAATCAACACATACATCTCATTTTCTAAGCAAACATGGATCAGCCATCATTTACCACCTATTATTTTCTTCCTCCAATATTTGTCTGACGCTACACAGCCAGGAGCTCCTGCTGGATGAGAGCTACGTGACTCACACACGGGACATGGTTTGTTTGCACTCTTTCCTGAATGGATGCAGACAGGCAGCAGCTTGCACCAGAATAGTGGGACCTGCACAAAGCCAGCAAAGCTGGAGAACAGCGACAATAAATGAGCAAGTGAGGTCCATTATGGGAAAATTATTAAAAAACAGTTTATCCGCTCATTTTTTTTTTTCACAAATAACTGTTGCATTTCATTGATTTTAATTTGTTGCAGTATCATGTGAGTGGCTTTTTACAGCAAACTGGTTGCATTTTCCTTACCATAAGTATTAAAAGATAGTTTGATAAGGGTATGAACTGAGGGGAGAAGGGGAATGGCTTTTGAAGGGGGATAGGTTTGGATTAGATGTTGGGAAGAAATTGTTCCCTGTGAGGGTGGTGAGGCCGTGGCACAGGGTGCCCAGAGAAGCTGTGGCTGCCCCATCCCTGGAAGTGTCCAAGGCCAGGTTGGACAGGGCTTGGAGCAGCCTGGGGCAGTGGAAGGTGTCCCTGACCATGGCAGGGGGTTGGACTTAGATGATTTTTAAGGCCCTTTCAAATCCAAACCATTCTAGGATTCTCTGATAGCTGGAGTGCTGTGGATAGAACAGGGATTCTCTGGGAGTTCTTACACTTCCTTCTCTTACACAAATCCTTACTTTTTTGCAAATACTGTCTGAGCCCATTGATCAGTGAATGAAATCATTACAAATTTGTTTTCCCAAAAGACATGTTTCACAGCCCACTGTCAAGACCAGGGAAAACCAAAATATGTTCTCTCATTTTAGCCAGCTAGGAAAAGGAGCAAGCGATCATTCGCCTCAAGTTCCACACTGAAACTTCTTCCAGCTGGAGGGCAACAGCAGCCAGCCAGGAATTGTTCAAATCCACCAGACACCCCCACAAAACCATTAGAGAACCACTGTTGGCTGCCATCTGTTTCTGACTTCAGAATACTATTTCCCTTCCTTCCCTAAATTATTCTTCAGATCATTTCAAATGTATTTTGTTTTCTTATTGTGGCAGACAGTTTCTGGCCCCAGAAATTTTTGCTCTATTGCTGATCTGCTAACCCTGCCAGGGGAACCCATAGGTGAAAGAGCAAAAAATAAAATAACAATGTAGAAGGTAAGAATATATAGAATGTAACAAAATAGAATAGAATAAAATGGAATAGATCAGGAAAGACTATTACATTTGGAAGGGATCTACAATGATCATTTAGTCCAACTGCCTGACCCCTTCAGGACTGAACAAAAGTTAGGGCACGTTATTAGGGCCACTGCCAGATGCCTTAATTAAATAAAACATTAAACAGTAAAATAGCAAATGTATTTTCTTCTTTACTAGCCATTTTGTAATAGCTGTAATGCTGGTCCTGAAAACCTTTGGAAGAAAACAGAGTTTGACTGCCTCTGGCAATGTTTGAAATATTGAAGGACAAGCTATAGAAGACAGTGTATACATTTAAGGCTTGGTTAGATTTGTAACAGGTTCCTTGGGAAGTGAGGAGGCACAGAAAAATCATGAAGCAGAACACTGATATTTTTAATGCTCCAGATAGGACATTTAAAGAGATAAAAGCCAGGGACTGTCATTTCTTGTCTTCTCTAAAATTCTGCACCCACTTTGATCTCCCTTTCTCAGCGCGAACTGGTTTACAAAGTACACAGGCAGTGAAGAATGAGCATCACTGAGCTTTCCACTTTTATCACAGCTACAGAAACCTCTGAATTTGTCAAAGCATGGTATTTCTGCTGCAAGATTTAAAGGAAGGAGCTGCGCTGAAGGAAACAACAGGAGAGAGCTTTATAGTTCTCTGGCAGAGCCACGGTTCAAGACAAGGAGCTGCAGAGAAAGCCGTGAGATTTGCAGAAATACAGGGTAGCAGAAGCAGCTGTGAGCGTCTTTAGGATGATCTATTTTCCCCAAGCCCAGGGAGTAGTGACAATTCATCCAACTCTGATTTAGGTCATTTTGTTCAGTGTTTTCTTTCTTCCACAGGAGACATGAAGGGCAGCATTTTTTTACTTCCCTACATCTCCGTGAGCTCTCTGAAGCTGTGATCCAGGCCTGCCACAAAAGCCAGCCTGCTTCCTCAAAGACACCCATGTCAATCTTATGCTCCCTGACTTTCATGTTGCTCTAACTCCCAGGCATCTGGTCCCACAGGAGAGCAGTCAATCAGGCAAAGATGCTGCTGATCTCATCTCCCCTAAAGTGATACACCTTTGACAATGACTCAGAGGAGCTGTAAGCTTCCCGGACAAACTGCTCCCACAGGATTTCACCGTAATAAAACCCTGCCTTCATTTATTCCTCCTGTGTTCAATGAAATACACTGCTTACCATAGTTCATTCAAGATGAATGATATAAGGAACTAACTTCTCTTGAATGGCTTTTTAATGAAAGGTTTAAGCAATTGATCTGACTATCCTTTTTGTCAGTTCCTCCCGAGCCGACATGAGGTTCACAAAAGGTTCACACCGGGTTCTCACGCTCTGATGTTTTGGCTGTTTCTATGAACAGGAAAAACAGTTCAGCTTGCAGTTTCTCAACACTGAATTTCCTTCTTTGGGGGCTGTTGGGGATTGTCAAAATAGTAGAATGGATTTACCAATATAACTGTTAGCTTTGTCTTTCCTGACAGGAAAAATAACCAAGGCCAGGTTGGATGGGGCTCTGAGCAACCTCATCCAGTGGAAAGTGTCCCAGGCCTTGGCAGGGCAGTGCGGGTTGGAATGAGATGACCTTTAAGGTCTCTTCTGTGATTCTGTATCACCATATGAAGACTTGAGGCACACACAGCAAAATGCACTTAGCTGCCATTATTTCTGAGCCACTTGGATGGTAATAAAGCCTTTTGGCTGCAGTGGGTTCCCAATTATGTTTCCTAAGAACATCTGTAATACACAAATCCTGCCCTGCTCTTTTTGCAATGGCAATATATGCTGGAGAGTACTGACAACCTTTCAGTACTCCGTGAATTAAAATTTACTGATTATTTACTGTTGATAAACATCAGTAATAATGAGCTGGTGCAAATAAAAGGAATTGGCTGAAGTTTACACGTTGAAAGTGCAAGACAATACACCAGGGGAATAAAAGCAGAGCTTCTCTTGTCAGTTCAGGACTTCCCAATCTGAAACAACAAAGGATCCTTGTCACACAGTTCATCAGGGAGTGACCATGAGCTACCAGTGCAATATGGCCTGGGAAAAGGGGAAATGCATCACTGAGAGTGTTGGGAGGAGCGTTTCCCATGGAGAAAGTGTTGATGTCAAGCCCCAGGATGCTCCTGAGTGCTTTCCTTCCAGGAGGCGGCCGCTTGCAGCTCTGCACACCCCGATGGACACGCGGAGAATAAACTCAGCCTTAAGCAGAATCAGAGCCTCGGGGATTAGCAGGGGAATGCAGAGCTGCAATCTGAGGGGAGACTGCAAGTTTTCGTGCTGATTGGTGCCAGGGGATGAAAATGAAGAGGAATTATGACTGCTGTCTATGAATATATCAGAGGATCAACAGCGGGGAAAGAGACAATTTAAACTAAAGGGCTATTGGCAGAAGTACAAATGAGTATGAATTGCCCATTAATAAATTCTGGCTGAAAATGAGAAGGTTCTTAGCTATTACCATAATCAGGTTCTGGAACTCCTCTTTGAGTGGGAACAGCAGGGACAGAAAATAAGTACTTGCTTTTGACATGGATCATGATAGACCAACAAAAAACAGCATATGGAAAGGGCCCTGAAATACCAGAAACCATTTACGTGACCCTCAAGCAACACACTACCCGACGATAAAACACAATTCTTCATTATGCACCTACGATTAGTCCTTTTTTTTCCCCTGTCTCTGAAATATACCCAAAGTAAACTTAGGGGAGCTTGTTACTGGATTATTCTTCTAATTTAACTCCGTGCATACTCTTTTTTTCTCTTAAATATTCGTATTCTTTTCAGCACCTTTGTGTTTCATAAATTTACTTGATCTTATCTCTGTGTTATTCAGTTTTTGTGATTCAATATTCATACACTGATGTCTAGACTATTCTTATCACACATATGCTGTAAGCCTTATTTTTCTTTTCTGGTTTATGTTTTGAATTTTTGAAGTACAGTCCTTTCACAAATTAGACTTTGTTGTAATCTACCCTAAGTTTTTTGTTTGTTTGTTATTGTTGATGTTAGAAACACGATACAAAGCTCCATGGTTTGCATCTCTGGCAGAGAAGGGTGGCTTGATTGATGGAATTCAGTTGCTGGATTGAAATAATGCAGCATGTTTTTATCTTTGTCGGTCATTTTATTAGTTTTTAATATCTTACCGTACAAGAAAAATGACACAACTGTAATGAACTTTGTCAGACACCTCAGCTCATAACTCTGCTTTGGCAGATGCACCACTGAAAAAGAGACATGGAAATCAGAGACCAGGCTCATGACCTTATAGCCCTGCTGTGAATGACCTCCCTTGAATTCATCAGAGGAGCACAAGGAGTCAAATTTAAATATGTTGGGTTTTATAAGCTCCTAGAATAAACCATCCCTTCAGAAAAATAAACTCAACTGGGATATGTTAAAGACTCAGCTGTTTACAGGTCAGGTCTGCAGCCAGGATCTGTTGGGCAGTGTGGGATTCCTGTACAGTTTGCAGACAGGGCAATCAGATCCCAGAATGACAACTTAAAACTCTGCATCCTGAACTCTGATAGTAAGCTAAACCAAATTCTAAGTCCTGGGTATAACTGCAAGCCTTTTCTTTCACACAGCTGAGATGTCTAAGTGAGGACTGCTGTTGGGTAACTCCATTGGCTTAAACTGGAGTGCAGAATCTCCTCCCAAGGCTGGAATGTTAAAAGAAAATTTCTAAGGCAGAGACAGAGAAATGATGCTTGAGAATGGGTCCTGGGTACCAGGCTAGTCCTAAATTTTCCATTAAATAGTTACTGGATAAAATGTATTAACAGATTGCTGTATTTCCACCCTTTTTCATTACTATGATCATCAGGCAACTGAGCCTTTTCCCCAGCAGTATTGATTCAAGCTGAGAACACCTGATGCAGCAACTGGTGCATCCTGTGGAGCAAAGGTTGATGGGCTGTGATGTGTGAACACCCCTGAGGCTCAGGAAACACCCAGGCAGTCCTGGGTCTCACCTCCTGAACAACTGCTGCGAGGACAACGCTGTCACGTGAAGGCTGAGCACCAGATTTCTGTCATGTGAGTTATAATTTGTAAGAAAAAATGGCCTGAATACACTGTGTCAGAGCTCAGCCCGTCAGTAGGAGAGCCCTGGCCTGTAGCACCAAGTGGTGCAGGAAGTTTAACTTGGAAAAGAGCAGCTCAAGGCGAGCACTTCTGAGCATGGAGGCACACGGATTGTACTTCACAGATTTACCTGATGCACCTCAACACTCTGTTGTATCTTCCAACACATCACTGTCTATGTGTTGGCAATCAGTCACTGAACAACTTCATCTGTTATTTTAAATAGACATTACAACGTGTTTGTCTGTTTTATTTTTTACAATTACAGGAAAATTACATATAAGGTTTAATCTGCTTGTCAGTCTGCACATAGCCAGAAGTGTCTCACTGTGATTGTTGTTGAGTGAAAATGGGCACGTCTTGCTGAGTAAGTTCAGGCTGCTTCTGAGTAACAAGATATAACTTAGAAAAGACAGTAAGAAAGAGAGATTTCTTTCTTCCCTTTTTTTCCCCCCTCATTTCCAACATATCAAAGTCAGAGAGAAGAATGAATGTTGCAGGAAAAAAACACAAAGGTTGAAAAAGCAAAAAAAATCTTCCATAACACTCAGCACTTCCTTTCAGACATGATTATAACCATCTTCAAAATATTCCTTAACAATATCTCCCTACCCAGTTCATGGATAAATTTATTTTTCAAGGATGTACTATTGAAATTTCTGCCTGCCTAAATCTTGACCTACAATATTTGGCTGAGCTTCAAAACAATTTGTTTGATCTGGTGTTCTTCAACCATAGCATCACACAACACTTTAAAAGATGAGATCAGCAGGTAGGAGGCATGTAGAGAAATATTGGCTTCACCCGTGGAAATGGCTCATTATTCTGACCTTTTGCTGTTTTACTTACACCTTGGCTGCCATACACAAGCCTAAGCTAAAGCAAAGTTCACATGGGAAATAACAAACTGGGTAAATGATTTCATCACTGAAGAGAGTAACTTATCTGTTTTTTAACCTGGACACAGGATAGAAGTTTAAAAGAATAGCTATGAGAAAAATACATCATTATCAAAGTATTTAAACCAGTTTATATTTTTAGGCATTTTCATGGGATTGAATACATGTTCACTGAGGTGCAGCTAATAATCTCTAAGCGTGTCTAATGAGATACAAAGCCTGACAATACTGCACATGTCAGCAGGCCAAAGATGAAAGCAGGGAGTGCTCAAGTTTGTGATAATGGCTGGCAGAACGGATAAACTACGGAGAGGTCCAGAAATCAGCAGGAGCAGATCACCTGGGCTTGTTAGCAGTCTGGACTGAGCTGTATAAAATGTATTTCCAGAATTAGCTCACAATTTCTCAGCCTTGTAAGTAAAATGCAGTTCAGCGCCTGAGGAATGCTTGGAAACCAAAGCAGTGATTTGGTGGCAGGAGCAGAGCAGGCTGTGGTGGGGAAAATGCTCAGGAATGTTTTGTGGTGGTAAAGGATGTTAGGAAGCCTCTCAGGGGGAGCTCTGGAAATCTAAGTACTGTTCCTGATGAGGGGACATGTCCCTCTCCTGGGCTGACCCCTCACCCAGACACACAATTCCAGCCAGCTCAACTGGTCACTGGATAACAAGGAGTTCTAAGTGGAAAAAGTGTGACTTTATGTGGCTTTATACATGTTTTCCAGCTCTATTTATGGGAAGCCAGCTCACAGTACAGCATCATCACTGGTCAGTGTCTCTCTTAAAACAGTCTCTTGCAGAGGATTGAACCATCTCAGTCCCTCATGAGGAACCTCTCACTCCAAACCAACGGTGTGTTTTCATACATGGATTTATGGGGATGGCCCAGTCCAATGGCCCAGGGAGTTCATCTGAAAATCCCTCTTGTGCCTCAAGCAGATACACCCCAGCATGGCAATGCCATGTTCCCTTCATGTGGCACACCAAGATGTCTTTGTCCTCTTCTGGAGCGAGAGTTTGCAGAGATAAATAACGAGTTTAGACACTCTTTGTTCTGTTGCCTCATCTGGTGCTGTAGATACAATGGTGCAACAGATCTGGGAAGGGTGTGGAACTTTTAAACATTGCAGAGAGGCCAAAAGATTATTAATTTCCTTTTACTGATACTCAGGGGGGGTGAAGAAAAAGAAAAGGAAAAAAAAAGAAAAGGAAAAAAAAAAAGCTGACATCTTTATTTACTTTGCTCGGTTCACAGCTACGTGGAAAAACATAATTAAATCATTCTGAAATCACAAAAGACACCTATAATAGCTTTTCCCAATGCCCAATTTCATGCCTCTTCATGGAAGTAGTACCTCAGAAATTGCTTCTGTTCGTGAATGCAACTACACTTGACAGATAAAATCCTCAAAAAATTGCCAAGCAGAAACCTCAGGCTCATGAGGCAGAGCCTTCCTGGAAACTCAGCCAAGGACTTGGAATCAATTACAAAAATAGCAGTGGGTCCCAGAGACCCAAACGTGCGATTCAGTAAATGAACTTTTTTTATGTGCAAACCAAACCCAGTGACAGATAACAGAAAGGACTTTAAGTTAGAAGCAAATGAAAAACTGGTAACAAGGAAAAATTATACTTGGAGAAATAAAGTTCTTATCCAATTGTTGACTGTTATTTTTCCAGGGAGACAGACATATGTACTTCTGGACTGTGGCAAGGGCTACAATTAGTGATACCCTCCCTCACAAGGAGATGTGCAGTCAGCTAAAGAGGCTGAACATTTAAACTTTTCCCTGCAGTGAGCAGGGTGGGATTCAAGTTGACTTCTGGAGCGTGTTTGCTCCACTGAAATTGCACAATTCATGACAAATTCTACTTAAAGCTGTATATTGCTGCTGGTGCCTGGAAAGACTGACAACTGCCAGTTCTCAAGGTACTGTTGGCCATGTTTCCCTGAGCATTGCTCACTCGTGGGGTGCCACCAACTCACACACGTGTGCCAGTGTGCACAGTGCAGGCGGCCAGAGGAGCCAGGAAATGGGAACCATCAGATCCCAAAGCTTAGGAAATCACTGTGACTCAAACCTGCTGTCCCAGTGTCTGGGAGGACACACAATTTCATGTTTGGTGATTCGGTGTCATCCCACCTGGCATCCAGCTGGCACTGCTCAGCAACAACTTGTCTGGAAGCACCAAATTCAGAGCACCAGCTGAAATCACGATCAGCAATAACGCTGCAGACTGTGGCAACGCTTGCTGCCATTTCACCACGACTCATCTTCCCTTGTTGCATTTCTTATATTTTAACCAACTAATGAGCTCTCAGCCTTTGGCAATGTGTGATTGATTCAGTGGCACTGAGTTTGAAGGCAGCAGAAGGCCCATAACTGCTTTTCATTCATTTCTTCATTCAGCTGAGAGTCAGAGACCTACCCAGTGCAGCCCTATTGCCCATGCATGTTACTGCCATAGCCACATGTAATATATACAGGAAACCTTAATTTTACTGAATATTTTACATAGGATAACCTCATTTGGTATTTTTTTCATTGTAACATCCCCAGCTGTTGTTTCAAGATTTCTTTTGCAAAGCACTTCAAGTCTCTAAAGCACAAAAAAACCCCTTCTCTTTTTCAGTCCTATAAATCAAAGAACCGGTGAGCAGAAAACTCCAGTGATGAATCATTTCAGCCACCTGTACCTTTTATGGTCAGTTACAGTTCTATTTTTATGTTGCTGCATGTACCTTTGCAGCACAGGAAAAAAAAAATGGGATTTATCACAGGAGATGTCGTTGACACATTTTATTAGTGGACATAATGTAAATAATGGTCATCCCTGTATCCTGCCCCTGGCTTCGTTCTCCAGGCCACAAGCAGAAAAGGCTGAGAAATAAGTTAATAAAACATGATGGTTTTCAGTGCCAATTTCAGCATTACAGAGCCTGAGATTATTGGAGGCACAGCTGAAAAGGATGACACTGAAAATGAGAGACTCAGCTGATGTGCTTTGGAGGTTGAAGGGCACCACAAAGATCAGCCCTATTTCTAGCTGCTGAGAACAAATATGGAATCACCATGGTATTTACACAAGGGCCTCATGCATTACTTTGACATTCAGCTACTACATTCTGGCACATTAAAAGTTAACCTGGCTCTTCCCTGGCTTCTCAAGGGAGAAAAATGCAAAAGGAGATGAAAAAAAGTATCTTTTTTTAATTTTTCACCAGAATCCTTTTCTAAATCTTCTGATTATTCCAGAGAACAGTCCAACTGTGCCAAGGGCTTGGCTTAAGACAATGAATACAGTTTTGGTGTGGATCACTGCTTCTCTCAAATGCTATTTTGAGATATTCTCTCCACAAAGTACAGCAAACTTCAAGCATAGTGTAGCTTTTCATGATTTCTCAACCAGAAACTCAGGAGATGGATGTAACTCCAGTTGCTCTTGGCACATTCCAAATTTGGCAGAGAACTTCATTATTTCCTCCTTAAAGAACTATTAATCTCCACTTTTGTAGGGCTCAGTAGACGAAGCCACCTACATCCAAATTATGAAGTTAATAAATAAATGCATCAACTCAGTTTAGATTTGTAGCTATTTTTTACATATCAGAATGAATTCTTGCAAGATTAGAACTACTTGGAAATAAAATCATTCAGTATAACAGTGTACCACTAAAATTGCTCCAATACTGTTAACTCTGTATTTTATATAATAAACACCTAGGTTTACATTTAGCAGTTCTAAATAACTACTTGCAACAAAATTTTCAGGCAAAATTATAGTTAAAATACCTTTAATTATGTATATATCTTCATTATATTCTATTTATTAAATACAGAAAAATATTGTGCAATATGTAGTTAAGGGTGTTTTAAAAAGACCTAAGCTACACAGTTCTCCTAACTTGTATGAACATCAGAAGCTGAACATCTTACTGCCTGTAAAAATGAAGAAAAGATTCATTTATTCCTCTGTAAAGGCTTCTTGCAGGAGGCTAGTTTCAGCATGCTGTACGTTTTGTGTGCCATTTGAAGACTTTCATAAAGAGTTGTGTTTTACCCTCACGAAATACAGTTTTGAAACTGGACAAAGTGCCTCATTATAATTTTCCCTTGTGCAGTCTTGACCAGATCCAAGAACAAGAAGCAAACTTCCCTCCTGAATCACGGCTGTTGGTTATGAGTTCCTGGTTATGCAGTCAGTGAATTCCACAGCAGCTTTTATCATTTGAGTAACACAAATTTTATCATTTGAGTAAAACAAATTTTATCATTTGAGTAACACAAATCCTTCCCTGGAAGAGCTCCCTGAATGCAGGAAGCCTTTCACAGCTCTGCGCTGTTGTTAGTCGGGATGAGATGTTGTTTTTTGCTTGACTTGGTAGCAGAACTTCTCAGAGGATGCTCAGACTTCAAAGAGACTTCTTCTCCACAGAGAGAAGTACTCTCCCCATTTCTAGAAAGTTTGATCACATTGGGAGTTGGAACAGCCATTACAATAAATGCACAGTTAAAAAATCACCATTTTTTCCTTGAAAAGTGATACTAAAATAAAAACACCAAGCAAAGATCTCGTCTACAATATTTTGCATTATTGCTACTGGACTTGTGCCTGGAAAATGGAACTGTTTACAGAGTTTTGATAACTAGAGTTTTGATAATGTCCTTGTGTGTGAAGAGACACACTCAAATACATTTATGAAACGTCACTGAAACAAACTTTGGGCCTAATTATCTTCTTGCTATTCCCTGTTACCAGTAAAAGCTTAAGCATACCTAAAGTTAAAGATGAAACTGGAGTAGCCAAGAAGAAAAAAAAAAAAAAATTAAAAAAAACGAAAAAAAAAAGGAAAAAAGTTATTTATTTATTTACTGACTTTTAAAAAAGCCATTAAGTACATGAACATCAGACAGATCTGTAAAGCAAAAAATCTCAAAAGATGATTGCTGTGAAAATAAAGAGTCCATTAAAGAGGGAATGAGTTAGACTGGTTGCAGGATAATTAAATTCTTCATGAAGAAAACAGAAATTGAAAATTAAATTGTGAAAGCATTTGCAGCAACAGCTAAATTTAAATGTGTACACTTCACCTTCATGTTTTCTAACAGTCAAAATATAAGAACTGTACTCAAATTTAGAAGAAAGTCTTCCTTTATTTTGCAAAGTCCATCAGCACAAACTTTTTTTAAAAAATTAATTTTTTTTGCCCTATTTGGACACATCTTTTTGCTATCTCCGAGGTTTTTAATTTTGCTCCATGATCCTCATTTTCCCTCCCTCCACCACCCTACCAAACATTCTCCATTCTGAACACATTCAATTATTCTCCAAAAAGCACCATTTTCTACTTCTCCCAAACCCAGGCCAGCATCAAGAACAAAGGACACAAGAAACAAAAGGCTTTTCTTCTTTAAACTGCCTCTAAAAGACAAGGCATGTCCAGTTTAAAGAAAATTATGCAATATTTGCATCACTGTGGAAAACCATTCCACTAATCCATTTAAAAGAGGGGAGGTTTCATAAAGCAAAATTGTTCTTTTGCAGCATTTTTCCTTGTTTCTGTTGATAAGGTTGTAGGACAAGTCAGATTAGAAAAGGCATTACTGAAAACTCCTCGGTGCTACCTGACTACACCTGTACAATGAACTGAAACTGTTCAATATGCATTAAATCTATGATGTATTTTTTTGTTTCGTGCTTTAGTGACTGCTGGGAGTGAACTCCAGCCACACCTGCTGCTGGCCTCCCTCTGGCAGCTGTGGGACCACATCCCCTCAAGGCACGTTACCACCAAGTGGTTCCATCCTGCCATCATCTGAAGCTTTGCAAATGCCACAGTTCTCATGAATTTTATCGGATTTTTTCTGTGTGTATGTGCCAGTGGCACTTCAGAGAGATGAGGAGACAGTAATTCCCATTTCAGAGTCCTTCCACACATCTCTCCTGAGACTTAGAAGGAGAAGGACAAATCCAGCAGCCTTCAGTGGTGAAACTTCAGTTGACAAGCAGTTTTGGTTATTTCTTTAGTGTAGCGTTAGTAGTTGTACATGCATTTCTTTTACTATGAGAAAGAAAACTGGTTCTGTGCATGGCCAGAAAAAGTTGCTGGTTTGCTGCTCTAATTTTGGTGCTAGTTTGCTTTGTCAGCTCTGTCCCTTTCCTAAAGTGTTCCATTTTCAGAAACATGCAATAGGAATCACCTGATAAGAGGACCCACATTTTAAGAGAATACACTAGATCACAAGAGGAATCTGCACTAGGCACACATCCACAGAGGCTTGTTTTCCTCTTTCCAGAATTCCCCTCATTGTGGCACAGCATGGGTTTTGTATTTGTACAACTAATAGTAATGCTTCAAATATGTGGAGAAAATCCTCCCTCTCTGTGTCCCACAAAGCCATCCTCTAACGACCTGCTCCGAGGTGATGCCGTTGCTTTGCCCTCCTCTGCACCACCCAGTGTAACTCCAGAGCTGTGGTACAACATATGGTGTGGCTGCACCCTGGGAAAGCAGCAGTTTCAACTTTAATGAGATGGATTTTGAATTTACATAAATTCAGCCATACATATTTAACACACAGTTCCAGAACTCCTTCCCAAGCTTTACTGTCTCATGCAAAGTCAGCCTTACTGCCTGGTGTAGCCTGCCACATCCAAGGAATCCTAAGCCAAAACACAAACCAGAAAAAAATCCGTATCCTCGCAGTCACATCCAGTTTCAAGTGATGTCCTTTAAGTGGCTGATGAATGGACATTATTATAAAGATGTCTACAAGACAAGTCTATCGGAGGATCCTGAATAAAATAAAGACTTCAAATACTATTAAAGTTAATGAATTAGGTCAAGGCAGGTAATTTATCACTTGTCTGAACTGGAATCCAATCTGAAGCATCCTTTTAAAAAGACACATTCAAATGAGGTAGTGTTCTCAGGGAAGTTCATAGTGAAGATAATAATAATTTAAATGGGAAAATGCCTGCATAGTTTTTTGCAAAGTCTGACAGGGGATTCTGTGCAAAAGCAGCATGGTAAGCAAAAGCAAATTTCCTCAAATTCATTTGACCTTGATGAAAGGCACATATTTTTATCAATCAGACTTAACAAATATTGACTTCAGGCATTAACTGAAGACATACATAAACATTCAGGTTGTTGAAACAGTTATCAAGTTCGTTTTCCTTCTGAAATCACAGTTTGCTGATGAAGATCAAACTGAACTTAACCTCCTAAAAAACCCCGTGGTGCCTCATAAAGCAAGAGTCGGATGGATTGGTCTTCTCTGTCTACCAACTGCTAAAAAAGGATGTGTCACACAGGCAGACTGAAACCTGGAGGCAGAGTGCTGACGAGGATACACATGAAATGACACTTGGTATAACTCTAACCACCCTGGGCCTTGTGCCACGGCCCATCCTCATTTAGCAGCACCAGCTGGAGGCTGTGAGGGCACTTCTGCTTGTGAGTCCCCTTCACCATGGAGGTTTCATTTCCATGAAAAATGGAAAGCAGCTCGCTTCAAGGAGCACATTATGGGTCACCAAGCAGAGGACATGCCTAAGAAAAGTCTAACACACAGTCATGGTTTAACTTTCAAAAATCTGAGAGATGCAAAAAACCTTTCAATGGCACTTTGTATGCTCTGCTCTTAGTGGAGAAGGGAGGGGAGGAGAGCAGCTCGTGTACAACGCTGCTGTCTTCCTTTGAGTCGCTCTAACAGAATTTGAATGAAGAGTCAGCCCTCACCCTGAGAGAAGCAAGATTCCCAACACATCTCCACAGTGCCTGGGCACTCACTGAGCAGGTACAAGGTCTGTCCTGCCAAGCAGGGAATGAGCTCCAGGCTAAGGCTGGGTGTCCCTGCAGGAAACACTCCTCGCTTGAGAGCACCAACAGCTCTTCCCTCCTCTGAGCCCAAAACCTTCTCTGAACCGTCAGATTCCCTAAAGAAGGCAAGAGCAGGGACCACAGGGGCAGCCAAGCATTTGCAAACATTCCATAAGGTGAGTGCGAGACTGGACTTGAGTACAAAAAGGCATTTTCTGTACCACAGTATTCAGGCATCTATTCTGTGTCATATCCAGCCTTTACCAAAGAAACACCTTGAGGCATTTCATGGCTATGTTGACATTTCAATTACGCTGCATTTAAATAGATTGTGTTGTGCTGAGTCTTATGTCTCGCTAAAATACTTCCCCTTCTAAATATAGAGTTACAGAGTTATTTACTAAGGTAAATTGTGACAGGGAATGTACCATGGAAGCAGCAAAGCAGAAAGTCACAGTATTTGCCTCCCCTTTTTAAAAATTCTTTCTGTCTCTCCATTTTTCATCTGCTCCGTGACTGGAGGCTGTGCACAGAGAGCACTGCAAAGACAGAAGCAGAACTCCACAAGGAATCTTCAGAACGGATTTTGCATGAGGAATGGCAAAAGAAGGTTTCTTTTCTCCTAGAACTGGCTGTAACGTGAGCTGGAGATCAGCCTGCCTGCTGGAGTGGCCAAAAGGGGTCCAGGCCAACATAAGAAATGTGTGAAGAGCCTGGGAAGGGAATGAAAGTCTGTAAGTAACTCAGGGAGCCACTCAGCCAACCAAGTACGCCAATACTTTTCCCTCAAATATTCTTGAAGCTTATAGGAAGCAATAGCAGCAAAGAACTGGCAGATAAGAATTGCCTCCATAATTTAGCAGCCTGTCTGTAATGACTGACTTCTCCACGAGCCACGGAAACGTCAAAGCCTCTGCTCGCAGAGTTTGCAGAGCTCCCTGAAACGGCTCGTGCGCAGCGAGCCCGCGGGAACCTGCGGGTTCCTGAAACACAGAGCAGCTTCACACTCTTTGAAGAAAGAAGAAAAACTAAGAGCCAGTCAAGTTTTATCACTGTCTCCTCTTCCACCTATTCCTGGCTCAGGAGAGTGACAGTTGGCCAATTCCAGAGTCTCTAGGTATAAAGGTTTTTTTTCCTAGCACAGGCTGTGACTCTCTGCTGCTTTAGCTGTTCTGCAAGTGACAAATGCTGCAGAGCCTGAATATTCCCCTACATGTATATTTAAGATTTGTTCTAACTGCTGTTTATCCAGAGAAAGTAATGGCTTTGAATCCTGATGAAAATTATAGCAGATACAGGCCAAGTTTTTACTGAATCTGGTTTTATGAGAAAGAATAAAACAAGTGTGCAGAGCTCTTCAGCAAGTTATACTGCTCACTTTTTTCATACGCCTAGACATATTTGAGGCAGTGTGAAGGTGATCTCTGGAGGATATATCCAATACCCACTGTTACCCTTACAATCCCATGCTGAAACATCATTGCCAAAAATAGCCTCCCAAAGGTGACACTTCCATGAAAGATGTCACAAGTTGCAGCAAGAGCCTCAGAGTATATAAGCCATTTTTACAGTGCTACTGCACACGTATTTCGTGCATTTTCCTTTTCCTATTTTATGGGAAGTTTTTAGGTTTGGAGATTATTTTCGATACATGCAGTTATGTATGAGGTTTGCTTGAAAAACCTCATTATTGTACGAACGTGGATATATCTACAGAACAGTGGGTTTGAGACAAAAGAGGAATCTGGAAGCCAAAGAGCAAGTGACCAGTTTGTACATTTACAAGGCAAAGAAAGCAGCTCTTGCAACCAAAAAAAGCCGTAATTTAATAAAAGAAGCAAAAATACAACCACTCCCCACACAGCTTTATAGGAAACAGGTAGTGAGCAGATGTTAGCACAGGTACTTGTGCTAAGGTTTTTATTTGTGTGACCATTTTTAGAGGTTTAACAGTATGTAAAATGATTTACACACGACCCTACACACATGGCTTTGGGTGATTAGTGTAGAGATGTTTTTCACCTTTCCCCAAACCATTCACACCCTGGCTGAAACAGAGCAGACAGTGAAAGAAGACTTGAAGAAATCCTTTGGAAAATTCCCTTTGGAAAACTCCCTGGTGGCTGAATGTGCCCAGCCCGTGCTGGATATTTCTGCACAGGCAATTCCCATCTCCAACCTGCTCATACAAAGCGTGGCAGCCCCTGACAGCACCGAAACCTTCCCAAAACACACAGGAGTGATGAGTCTCAGCTTCCTGAGACCTTCTCCTGGCCCAGCACAGAGACACCACCACAGCAGTGAGATAACCTGAAGCCACATGAGACACATTTTCAAAGTATCAAAGCCACAATAAGGTTTTATCCCAGCATCTCCCAAAAACTGGCTTTGCACTACAGAGACCACTCATTTCTGCATTGCCTTGTCCTTCTCAGGGCAGATAAAGCTCCAGACCTGACTCAGATTTTGAGGAATAATATGATAATTATAATATAATATAATAATAAAAATATAATATAATAATATATATTATTATTATCTGATAATAATAATAATATTTATTATTATTATTATCAGAAATATAATAATCTGTCTACCAGTAAAGTCCGATGGAATAGGAAATGCCTATTATTATTCAGGTGATATAAAAGCTGTTGTGGGACCTAGAAGTGATGCTAATTTTAGGTCATATTTCCAACTGCAGAGAGCAGCTTCTTTTATTTTATATTTTATTTCACTTTCACTTGCTCTACTTGTCACTGCAGTGGGTGATTCAGGTGCAGGATGCAGATGAGCTGCAGGATATTAACTGCTGGTATAAGAAATATTTCCACAGTTTTACTACAATGCTTCAGACTCGTTTTGCAAATACAACCATTACGACAAAAGAGGAGGGGAAAAAGCAATCCTGAATGGTTACATTAATTAAAAAAAAGGAGTTGTGTAAATTAGGTAGTGTCAGCGTATCCCACCTCCTACCCTTTTTGCAGGGAGAGAAATACAATTTTTTAATAGCTTTTAGTAAAACTAAGGAAAATAACTATTTTTTTAAAAGCTTGAAGAAAATAGTCAAGAAACAGAAATTCTATCTTTCCTTCAAACACAGTTTGCTTCACTATTCCAACAAAACTATGATCCTACTAGAAATCCTTCTCAAAGTTTTTGTGGTTTGGGGTTTTTTTTGGGATAATGGAAACATTTATTAAAAACAAACAGCAATTCAACCTGGCAGGTTGTTTTGTTCTACACTGATTTAAGTTTAGGGCAGTTAATAATGGCAACCTTTGGGGGAAAACAACAACAAAAAAATCACAGCCTAAGACTGAGGAAGGATTTACACACACCCTCTTTATTCTGATGCTAAAGATGAATAAATTTAAAGATGACCAAGTTCTTTGTTTCTGACATGGTTGGTTTGCAAACAAAATGTACAGATTGTTCAGAGGGGATGCAAGTGCCACAGTGATGAAGGGAAAACATCCCACTGATTGTGCCAGTGGATAGATCTTTACACTCTGCTATGGTATTAAAATCATGTCTGTTCACTCTGAGGTCAGATCCCCACAGTCCATGTGCTTTACAGACCTGGGGGTGTGATGATAGTAGTTACCCTCTGTCCCAAAATGAATAAAGCAGAAGTCTGCCACTTCACCTTCATCAGGTTACTCAAAGGACACGCCAAATTCGGGCTCTCACAGTGTTTTACTGAAAAGGCACATATTCCTACAGGTTTTTTTCTCTTAAAAGAGGAATTCTTGCCTTTAATAAGCCCAGAAAGTCTCATGACAGCTCCACAGGTGTGTAAATAGATTGTAAAGAATTGCACTTACTGTACTACTCCATCTACTACTCCTAATACATCTGCACTGCATTGCTACTACCACCTGTGACTGCACTATTCTGATCCACCCAGTTGTAAGGAAGGAGATCTTGGCTGACCTCTGGGATTCATACTAAAATATTTAAACAAATAGGTAATCATCACAGTAATTTTGGCTCCTAGGACCAAGGGAAAAATGAAGAAGAAAGTCAGTTTCCTTGTAAGAATGAGGTAGAGCATCAAGCAGAGATGTACTGTGCCATAATTCAGGCTTCACATTTTAAAAGCAAACCCAGGTCCTTATTGCAACATAAATGAGAACAAAACTGGGATTATACTTGGATGAAAGGATTGGTAACAAGACTCCCAATTAAAATTATATCAGCAAAATTCAGAAATGTGTCAACCAGTAAGAAATCCAATTGTTCTGCAGCCCCTGGCTGCCTACCAGGCTCAGCTATGAGAAAAATACGTCCAAAACTATTTCCAAAAATCCGTATGGAGAACTTCTAAGGGACCCATATTACTTTTCCTAACTTTTTACAATGTATAATGTTCTCTGAAGTGCCTTTATTAGTGCATTCAGAGTTTTAATAAATTGAGCGACCATCCAAGATCAGAGATTTACTTTCTTTCAAGCACCACCTCCAAAAACCTTTCCAACATTCAGAAGTTCAAACCGAATGCTGACTATCACAGTGTGCTCTTCCTGACCTGAATATTTCAAATTCGGTTTTCTTATGAAAATCTCCCATCAAACACTCTTTTTTTTTTTTGTTAATTGACAGTGGTGCTCTCCTCGGAACAAAGAGAACGACACCTCGAGAATAAGAAATGTGTATCTGCAACCCCTCCATATTTTACCGGCGACAGAAGTTCTCTGACTTCATGCTTTCTCCGTACAAAAAAAACCTACAGGGAAAGCTGTGCCATTAAAATCATAGGCGAATCAAGAGTGCACTAAGAGCCCATTATTGCTGCTAATGAGGCTGATACCGCTGCGTCGAGTTGCTCTTTGGCGGCTGCTGCTCCACAATTGAGGCAGCCTGATGGACTCAGATCCGATTGTCAAACACCCAGAAGGCGGCCCAGGGAGGCCACGGGTCTGTGCAGCATCAGACACATGGGGAAAAGCCAGGAGAAGAAAAATTGTTTGGAAAATAGGAAGTACGCAAATGCTTTGTCTTTGTCTCAGCAGAGTAAGAGAGTGACAAAGGAAAACTCCACTATTAAACCCCAGGATCGCTCCTGTGCTCCACCCAGGTCTCTTCAGCCTAGCCCAACTTCCCTCAGCCACTGCAATGGAGCAGGAGGATGACTTAAGGGAGCTTTCAGAGCAGTATCACCACCTCCCATGAACAACCCGAGATACAGCACACACACACCCACATCCACCCAACCTGCGCAGCTCCAAACTCGGCGTAAAACTGTGCAGTTTAAAATACGACAGTCATACCTTCCCATTTTCAGATGGCACCGTTTGTTACAGGATGGGTGTCTGCTGCCTGTTTTATCTTCTGCAGATGAAAAATTCATCGTGGCTCTTGAAAATGTTGCTCAGAAATTCACGGAACTCGCTACCGACTTCCAGGGTTAAAAGCAGCTCCCATGAATTCCTGCCCGCTGACACAGAGACCCCGGTGCTCGGCGAGGGGAAGCAGGGAAGTCAGGCAGCACTGGCTGGCTGTACTCAAAAACAGCACACACAGAGTAAACTCACCAACCGAGGCGTGATCCTGTGGGGAAGGCTACACTGAACTCAGTATTCCTGTTTTCTTTGGAAGAGTAAGACAGGATGAGTACTGCAATGTCAGGCAGGTCAATGAACTAATAGAATGGATTATTGGATCATACACGCTACAAAAATATTGCTATTTATACCAAAATATGGCTCAAAACTGGAAAAAAAAATCCATCAATGTCTACATCTATATTAAAGATACTGATGTCTCCCAGAACTCCAGAAACTGCTTCACCTCTGGTTTTATCTTCCACAATTAATGGACACATATACATGGAAAAACAAGTATTTATTAGCTACACTTACAGTTTAATTCCATATTTAAAGGGATTAACTTCAGATTCAATTATTTAATTTCATTCTTTAAAGATACAGACAGCAAATATAAGAGGTGGATATTGATAAAAATCTGTGGAAAAACAACTAAAAACTGGGAAAAAAGACTAGTAGAACACAAAAATCCCAAGTTAAGAGACCTGGTAAGATGTCAATTACAGCTGAAAAATAAAAAAGCTAATGTATTTCCACGACCTCCCATCTCTTGCAAGAATTACTAGGTCCCTCGATACAATCTCTTTTTTTCTTCCTTTAATAAAATGCCATTCAAAAGCCCTTCAAGAAGAACAACTGGCAGCAGCTGCAATATTCTTTAGATTTTTAAAAAGAGATGAGATGACCTGACTGAAAAATGCTGGTCAGTAACAAAAGCTTTGTCCTATCTTTCTTTTTTTTTTCCCCTCCCCGAAGGAGAAAAGTGCTCCCTGGCTGCGAAAAGAATGGGCACAAAGCATGTTCTCCTAATCACTCAGAGGTAACAGGTCCCAGCTGAGCTCTACCAGGCAACAAGCTTTCTATTTTCTTCCAAAGAAAGGGAGGTAGACCTCATTTAGAGAATTTAGAAGTTGGATGATTTTTTTTTTTATTCCCCCTTATGAATAGAAATGGCTGCAAAATAGGCTGACTAATGGTGCAGCAGCTCTTCAGAGCCATATTGGGTTCATCGTGCAAAAGAAGAACTTGGTACCTCTTCTGCAGGAAACAAACACCTGTGGGCACCCAGGAGCTCTTCTCAAACTGGTCAGTGCTCCTAATCCTACAGTAAGTATTAATAAGCCTGAATTTTGATCTGTTTAAAGTTGTTTTAAATGAATCATCAAAGGTTTTAAGAACAGATGAGAGATATAGTTCTATCCCTGTTTCAAATACGATAATCCGCAACAGAGGAAAAAAAGCCAGTGGATAATTTGGGCTGGTTTCCCTTGACCCTGACAAGAAATGACACAGAACACAGAGACTGGGGTTAATTTGGATTTAATAATTTAATGACTGGAACCTGTCAGTCAGAGAGGAAATGTGTTAATAAAATCAACTCAGGTGCGAGGAGGGATTAGGACTCCTTTCTCTGTGTGGGACTGCAGTGGCCAAAGGTTATCGTTGAGAATATTAAAACTAAAAGATGCTGATAAAACAGCTTAGCATGTTTAGCAGCTGCTGCACAAACACAATAATCATTTCCACTAAGCACAGAATCAATACAGAGAATTACTTCCAAATGCCTGCCAGGGTGTTCTCAATGTCACCAAGGAAAGTCTGTCTGAAATCCCAGAGTCATCATCCCGGCACCTCTCCCACTCACCGCCCTCACCGACACTTTTTTCTAACTCTGAAAACTCCCTTTGACATCCTGCTCTTCTTCAACTGCCCAGTTACATCCTCTCCATCCCAAAGTCTGAACACAAGGGGACCAGCAGAATTAATTACAGCTTAGGCTGCTCCATGAAAAAAGAAAAAAACAAAAAAAAAACAAAAACAAAACAAAAAAAAAAAAAAAAAAAAAGGAAAAAGAAAAAAGCAAGACAAATTTTGTCTGGAAGACTTTCAACCATCTTTTTTCTTTTTTCTTTTTTCTTTTTTCTTTTTTCTTTTTTCTTTTTTCTTTTCCCCCCACCTTCAGTTTCATAAACAAAATCTGTGGCCAGTTTCTATCTCCTCTTGCCAGCGTTGTTATCCAGTAATTTTTTTCTTTCAAAGTTTTCCTTTCCAGTAAATAGTCGGTTTTTTTTCTTAACTTTGTAAGCTTCAGTGCTTTGCAGTTACTAACAGAACTTTTAGGTCCTCTTGTTATTTTCAATTTCTCCCATTCTTTTATTTTTGAGTCTCTTTAGCTACCCTATCTTTTCAGCTTTCGAAGAATTCTGTTTATGCATTTTCATTAAACTTTTTTCAAATGAATATGCTGCACTTAACAAAACTACAACTCAGTGTTCTGTGCAGCCCAAAACAAAGCTCCAAGAGCTAACAAGTCATGCAAGTAAGAACTGTAATTACAGAATTAATCTACTTTTACTTTTGATTTGAACCAAACTAAAGCAAAATTCATGTGGTAAAGAATTCCACAGATGTGTTGCATGAGCAAATTCCACTTAAGTAAGTTAAAGAAATAGGAAAATGAGATATTAAAACAGAATGAGTAATTGAGTGGAAGACAACTGGATATCTACAAAAAGAAAAGGAAATTAAGATAATTATCGTACCTGGGCAGGGATAACATGCAGACACCTGTTACTTACATCTAATACTTTGGTAGCAGAACCACTACAATCCATATTTCATCCTTGAGGAAGAAATAAAACAAAATCCCTCATCCTTTCCATGCTATGCTGCAATATTTAATCGCCAACTCTGTTTCCAACAACTTATCCCTTAAGTAAACAGGTAAAAAAGTGATTGAATAAAACCCCAAATGTATAATAACAGGTGGCATAAGAAAACATTTCTTTTTTAAAAGTAGTTATAAACCTCTGGTAAAAAAAAAAATAGGTCTATTGAATAACTTTAAATAAGTCTCTTCACATAACCATGTCTTTTAGCTTTTTATAGATTTTTGCTCTCCTACATCTGAATCATGCTGCAAACAACGCATGTGCCGTAAAGAAAAATCAGGAAAATAATAAACCGAAATCCACTGTGAAGAACAACAGTAGCTGCAGAAATAATGTAAGTTCTGCTGTTTAAGTTTTGATATCCTTTTAAAAGATGGAGAGCATGTTCACTTGCTTGAACAGCAATTACTGAACTCTAGGATCACATTATAGGAGCTACACAAGATAGTAATTATTGTTGAAGATACAACACTGTTCCTGGAATAGGAATAGAGATAGGGAGAAAGTCTGCTCTCTCTGGGAAGATCTAGTGCACAATTTGAGTTCCAGTGTGAAAAATTCCGTTTTGGTGACTCTTCAGCCAATCCCATGCAAATTTATGGTCAAAGCAATGTTTATTGTTGGCATAAATCTGCTTTTCTACACCTCTGTACAACTGAGTTTCTAAATGAGAGGTATAAAATGTACAATTTCTCAGCCAGCAGCTTCCCTCTGTTAGGAAGTGTGCAGGATCCTGAGCTTTTACTGTCACAGAGACCTTGAAAGCTCTGCATGGTACAGACTCATGAGTCAAGGAAGGCCTGGATCTCCCAAAACAGCTGTAATTTCAATATTACTTTAGGAGATTAAGATTTAGATTGGAGTGTGATTTTTGTCTCTCACAGAACACCCTGTCCTTCATGGCTGGGATGGGAAAATGACATCGACCACCCAGCAATGTCACCTGGAATACTCTTATAACCATAAAAAATAAGAAGCTGGACAAGCCTATGGAAAATGCATGGATGTAGGAGATTGAGATAGAGGTTTATTAGGAAAGGAGAAAGGAGATTTAGATGATAAAAAGGACAACTTGAATAGTCAGAAAAAAATGCAGCTGGCAGAGGAGGCAGTTTATACACATTCGTGCAATCAGAACCCTGTGCTGTGCTGATACCTGCCCAGCGCCTCCTGGTAACATGAGCACTTCATCAAGAATCCTCCCAGGAATCTCCATTCCTAGGATTTTGAGGTTAGGGCCAGTAGCAGTATCTGTGTGGTCCTCTGGGAGGGTGACAAAAGGCAGCCCTTGAGCAGGAGCAGGCTGGCAGGGCCTGGGGCTGGAGCTGAGCTCAGCTGCAAAGCCACAGGAGCTGCACAAAGCAAATCACGCTGAACCCTCCATTCCTGCAGGGCGGCTTTGTCAGTCCCTCAGTGACCACTGTCACCCATGCTGCTGAGAGCTCTTATGGCCCTCATTCCAAGCTGCTACTGTTGTTTCCCTGTGTATTCCCAGGAATACCAAAGCCCACCCTTTTCCTGCCTCTAAGGAACACTAACATCACGTTTCTCTGCGCATTTATTTGTGTCTTCATTTGGCTCATGGTGCAGCTGGCTCTGGCCTAGACTCATGCCCTGCTTTTCTAACAACTTCTTTAGTTTTCATTTCTTTTATTGCAGAATAAGATTTCCTTAAATAAGAACATCCCATATTTGACACTTGACATGAAATCATGGAACAAATAAACATACTTGTCCTACCCAAGAAGACGAGATGGGTGCTGAGACCCAGCTTTGACCAGGAAAAGCTGCTGCCTCTACAAGTTCCTCTTTATCTTTGGATTCCAAACCAAGAAGCCTAAATCACTAAATACTAGTGTAGATGTTTTATTTTTTTTATTTGAGATTTGATTTTGACAGCTCTATTGCAAAACTTTGTGTTTAATTGGTATTTATGCTTAAAAACCTCACAGAAACATTCTTTAGAACACTACTAAATACTTCCAAAGGTTGGACTCGATACTCTTAGAGGTCTTTTCCAACCTTAGTGATTCCATACTACATCATGTTAGAACTCTTTTTACTCTGTAATACATTGTTTATATTTTTCCTTGTGGTAAAATATTTTCCCTGATGGTGTGGCTACAATAATCATCTTCTATTAAGAAAACTGTCCTTCTTTATGAGATGGTGTTTTGGTTTGAGTTTCAATAATTTTGCTGGTCACATAGTTAAGGTCCTTGCAATAAGATCTCAGGTACTGTGGTGATTTGTGCAGGAGCCTCACCAGCACAAAATACATTTCTCTGTATAAGAATATTATAACTCATTATCTACATTTCTCTAAATTTTAGTTTCTCTTTGGGCAATGAACACTTGGAAAAAAATTAATTCTGTGTAGTAAATATTTTAAAATGTGTAATGTGTGCTACCCTGTGTCTACTCAACATAGATATAAGCTTATTATACAAATTCTTTTTTTTTTTTTGCCAGTAACTCAGAGCAGAATTCTCTTTAACTGTAATTTATCCATTTTCTTGTTGATGCATGAATAACTCTATTTCTCTTATGCTGAAAATATAGTAGAGATGCACCTCTATTAAAAAAAGCAGCAGGTATTTTTCCTGGACTGTATTGAGTGTAGGAAGGGGGCAGATTTAACATATGATCAGAATCTTCTTTTACAGACTTGGATTTTATACCAGACTCCCTTTAAAAGTTGGTACTCTCTGCTGAGGCATATTGGATCTACCAAAAACTGAAGTATGAAGTGTTAATTACCAGAGGTGATGCTAATTAAACATAAATATTCTAGCAGCTTCATGATAAAGACTTTCAGATAATTTTTGGATCATGCTCGACAGTACCACATTAAATTGTGCTACACTTTAAAATTGCCCTTTTGCTTGCCAGGATGTCTGATAGCAGCTTAATTAGTAGGTTACTTCCAGTGAGAAAACAGACTTTCTTATCCTTTTCTTACTTTTATTTTTTGAAATGTTGCTTGCATTAAAAGGTCCTTTTTCAGTTTGGTGTTTGCAGCCTGGAAAATGAGAAGTTTGGCCCAAGCTCCAAATGGTTGGGACTGAAGATGAATGAGTAAAACAGGAAGAAGCACAACCAGAAGAAAAACTATCAGGAAAGGACACAAAGTGCACATTTTCCCTGTCCTTCCTCCCCACTCACACAAAAAACTGTTCTGACATTAAAAGAAATCATTGCAACAAAGCAAAGGGTCCTCGTTACTTCTGAGGAATGAGCCTGTCTAAATTTGGGACAAATTAGCAAATCTAAGGCATTTCAGTTTCATTTCCAGAGGACTAAGGACACTTTTTAGAAAGGTTTTCTTGTATACTTGAGAATATCCCCCAACTTTGCTAAAAAAAACCCATAAAAATTTATACATCATCTTGGTTTTCCTTTGGTCCATAAGAAGCAGTTAAAAGTGAAACCACTTCAGCAAGCTCACTTCTTCAAACGCTGAAATTTATGCCCATATTTTACAATCTAAGGGAGTTTTTAATGCACCATTAATGGCTATTTCATTTTCAAATGGAAATGGTGGAAGGCTCGTCAAACTTAGACTCCTGGGAGCAATCCTGAACTAAACCAGGGATGACCAGAAGATACAACATAAATATTTCATCTCTAATTTCATAGATTAATTGATAAATATCGCTATGAGTCGACCACAGCAATTGTTAAGAGTGCTTTATAAGTGAGAAAAAAGGACTGCTCAGCAGCGCCATGCCCATAATATTCCAGTAAAACATATCTCTACCGTTAGATCAAAACCCAGAAATTAGGATTTATGCTTAATAGTAATTAGTGGGGAACCACAGGATCTCACCCTGCTTGTTCAAAAATGGTCACTACCACTTTGAGTGAACATTTACCTCTGTACTGGTTCCAGTACATTACTGAATTAAAAAAAACCCCTGAATATTTGATAATTTTCCGTTTTTAATTGAATATTCATTTTGCATTTTGTCCAACTCTTTGGCAGATATACTAAATCAAAATTCCTGCTGGAGTTCTACTGAGTGTGCTTAATTGATAACACTGGCTAATTAAATTTACAACTTCTATGCATATTAATTCTCCATTTTTACTTTGGCACTCTGAAATTCCATCAAGCTCCTATTAATAAAGGATGCAAACATGGGTATGAGCATTTTCTGTTGCTTAGTATACATGTGGAGTTTCAAAGCACAGAACCCAGAACTTATAACAAAATTGACATTTTTGAACTCACTTGGAATATAAAAGTCAGCCTCAAAAAGCCAGACTTTTCTGAACCTACAAAAATCAAAGCTGTGGTTTACTTAGGAAAGATAATTATTTGAATTTTTTTAGATCAAGGTACATATTATCATATATTAAAAGCCTTAGGGATACGTTTTAATGTACAATATCCACCTTACAGTTTCCTTCCCCTACCAAAAAATATAAAGCACAGTTTTCATTGGCACTGAATGATGGATGCTCTCTGGATTGACCCAACTAAACTCAAAACATTTTGTGATTTCGTCCCCATGGGATTTTTAATCTAACTTTATAATCATGAGATTCAGAAACACTTCCCAATCTGTGGATTTGTCCTTAGAATGCATTCACAGGTGGTTGAACTATTTTTCCTTATTGACCTGAGGCTTCTTGTGCACAGAAGAAGTCAGTGAAGAGGGCCACATCCGTATTGCTATAATTGTCACATTCACTCTCATTTTGCAGCCACAGCTCTGATTGCGTAAGTTTCTATTGGATAAAAATAAATCACTTTTTTTTCTTTCCAAAGCTCATGCCTATTTGATATCAGCATCATCTCACACCATCTTGAAGGGAAGCAAAATTACAAGGACCAGAAGGGACAACGAACTCCTGAGTTCAGAGCAGTAGCAGGACTCCCTCCCACAGGGGCTGTACGTTTGGCCACCCACCAGAATATTCCAAAGGTGGGATTACATTACTCACACAAGAAGCTAAGATATTTGACAGTAGTTGAGGAAAAAAAGAAAAAGAGTTGTAGGGTGAGTGGGAGATTCAATTTTCCTTGGAATATTTTGTTCTTTCATTTATCTTCCTATTTCAAAAGATATTTTCTATGCATTAAAAAAAGAATATTGTAAGCACTACAGCACCACAAAGCAAAGAGATGTTTTCAAAACTGATTTAGACCATTTAATTCAATGAACTACTTTATCTGAAGGCAGAGAAAAGTGGCTTTGACAACCAATAATAAAAGTTGGATCTTTCAGAATGTTGTGTAGTAAGACTTGAATTTGATGGATGAATTTCGATGACCTCACCATAAACCTTTTACGTTATGGAGATGTCATAAACAGCACCCAGCAGCTGTGCTGGTAGAAGAGAGGAATGAATGCGGATACATTGGCTCCTATTGGCACATCATTGCTTTGTTAGATTTCACTTTTATTTTTGAAATCCTGATACAATTCAGGTCACTGATAATTACCAGCAGTCATTCCCAAAGGGTTTCTCACAGTGTAACCCCACTGAACTCATGCTGCTGTCTATTATCCACTCCAGATGTGTGCCACAAAATAAGCTGAGATTTACAGCCTTTGGGAGTAGCTGATAAGTGGAAAATAAAAACAAATAAACTACGTATTTTTCCACATGATAAATTATATCTAATTTCAGGAAGACTTTCATTACTGCTGAGATTCTCAAAGAAAATGGCAAAACATAAAACTGCTTGTCAAAACAGCTGTTTCCTGTCTTGGAAGGGATGAGACCCACCCTGTGTCAGCCCCTGGATTAGGCAGCAGCAGTAAGTTGTAGTAGAAATCCTTCTGAGGGCAGCTAAAATTCACTCCTTCACAATGGAAACCAAATAAGGACAAGGCAAATGGACAAGGAGAAGGAGGAGAAGGAGGAGGATTTTCCCTCTGGCTCAGGGTGAGCTGCTGACAGCTCCTCTGGGACTTCCCACAAATCCTCCCTGACCTGAACGATGACACCAGTGCAGAGCACGAGGCTCGACCTCACTCATCCAACTCCATCCGTCAGGTTGAGCAGGCTCAACTCCTAACACACAAAGTCTGACGAAGTCTGTGGATCCTTCAGCTGTGAAGAAGTGTAAGAAGTGTGAATCTCTTCTGTGCCTGGCCTGGTTATAATTACTGATTGCATTACTAGGAGCTAACAGACAACAAACACCATGGTTGTGCCATGGCCATGGAAGAAAAAGTCATGGTTATGGAGGTTATGGAGGAAAAAACATAAAATTTCTCAAAATAGATGAAAGAATATCATAAAATTAGGCAGAAAAAGGAGATCCAGATGAAGCACTGTGGGAGATGCTCATTCTCCCAAAACAAAGGGCACACACTCCTCATCTCCCCATCAGCCCTTTTTCGAATATTTTTCCAAACAATGACTCCTGGCTCCTGGCAGAGATTGGATCCTTGGCCAGATGGACCTTTGCAGAGAAGTTATTTTGGGGTCAGAATTAAAGGGAAAAGTTTCTCCCGTTACCTTCTAATCCCCCTTACATTTACCTTTCTCGGTTACAGTACATAAAGCTATTGAATTAGCCAATAAAGGCCAAGTATTAAAGCTATTATTTCTGCACTTCTGAAGTTCCACTTGAGAATAGAAGGCTTGGAAGAAGTTCTGCTTGATCCTTAGGGGGAGAAAAGGCTTATTTATAAAAAGTAACAGATGTAGCTAGATGAAAAGAAGCCAACCATACAACTTAAAAAAAAAAAAAAAAAGAGAGAGAGAGTAATCCTTCACTCAGCAAAAAAATGGATACTTGCAATATGTGAAGATGCTATTAAAAGGCTTCTGAAATTTTCAACTTAAAAGATGTTTTTGCTCAAAAGTAAATTTAATTTTTTTTGGAAAAATAAAAAATCCTAAAATCACTGAATCACTTGGGCAGGATTTTTTAGAGAATCATGGACATGGAAGGCTCCTCTAGTTTTATCGATAAATGTATCTTTTATTCTTCTATTATAATTCTTATATTCATTAAACGAGCTTCAAAAGTCTCAGTTTATATTCAATAAGGTTTCTTCTGCACCAGATAATTTGCACTAGTAGGCCACGGTAGTGCATGGAATTCCCTGCCGTGGCCTTACAATGTATGCCCAAGAAGAATTTAGTCTGAATCCAAAGGATGGGGAAGGCAATGGAGGGACACATGGGTGACAAATGGTTGCCCCTCCTGCTCTCTGAGCAAGTTTACAGCCCGATTTGGAAACACGTTTCTTTTTGCATGGGGCTGTGCAACTACCATGGCATGGCAGCACGTTTCCTAACAAGAGCCTTGTGGCTTATAAACCTTAACATATGAGGTTATTTTAATTCCTTCATCTAAAAGCAATTCTCCCAGGTGGCTTCTAAAGACCGAGATAACTTATATTTGTGTGACAGAGAAGCAGGGAGGAAGCACAATATTTTATTGATGATTTGAAAAAGTCATCAGCGAGCTGCAATTTGTATTCTAACGAACGTGAACTGTGTTGTTGCCATCCCTTAAAATAACTTATCAACCAGCCAAAATTATCCTAACTCTGGTCTCTTCAATTCTACCACACCTCCATAGTAAGTAGAGCTCAATGGGCCTAATCTAACACTATTTTTGCTACCAATTTGGTGAGCAATACAGAATTAATTCACAGCAGTACAACCACAGAGTGTGCAGGAGGAAATTCATGGTGCGAAGGATTAAAACCCAATGACAGTGATTACCATAGGCATGGGGTTAGTGTTTGCAAACTGCTTTTTATATTTATCTCCTTACAGGAATAAAGCTTGCCCTTGAAATGAGTGAATAAAAGCCAAAAAGGACATAAGCATAAATACATAAATAGCTGTGGGTTGACATAACAGCTATGCCACGTGATTTTTAATAAACAAAGCATGTTGTGTAGCAATGGAAGAAATAGAAGAAACTCGAACAGCAGGACCATGGGGTTGAGAAAAAAGCCTCTTCCATTGCTTATTCCAGGATGCTCATCTGCAGGAGATCCTAGCTATGGCACATTCAGCGAAAGTAAAAATCCATTTCCCTATATTCAACACCACTATGCCTTTAAGAAACCAGGGTTTGATTTTTTGGGGTTGTTTTTTGGGGTTTTTTGGTTTTGTTTTTGTTGGGGTGTTTTTTTTTGGGTTTTTTTTTTTTTTTTTTTTTGTTTGTTTGTTTGGATTTTTTTTTTTTTTTGGTTGGTTGGTTTTTTGGTTGGTTGGGTTTTTTTGGTGTTTTTTTTTGGTTTTGGTGGTTTTTTTGTCACGAAACAGAAGAACATTTAGGACACTTGAAATACGACAGTAATGTCACTGTAAGCCTCCAGTTTCCTGCTCGGTTTTGGTCCTATGTGAGCACCATGATAATCCTCTTGAAAAATAAAGAAAAAACCAAAACCTTGGTTGAAGCCACTATCCCTCTGAGCCTTTTTAATCAGAAGGCTCCAAAGGATATTATTAGCACAAGCTTTGCATGTTTTTGTACAACAGTTACACAGAATTCAATGTTTTTCTTCTGCATATTTACAATTTAGAATTGATCTGGGTGCTGGAGGTTATTTTCCTCACATACAAACAACAAATACAGTACCAACAGCTACACCCAAGGGAATAATACCTTCAGCAGGGAAGCCCAGGCCCATCAGTTTTCTGTAAGAGCTGAATGGGAATGACTACTCAAAGTAATAGGTTTTAAAATGTTTTCTGAGATAAAGCAGCAGTATTCCAGCTTTTTTTTTTCTTTTTTTTTTTTTTTTTCCCATTGTGATTCAGTTAGGAAACAGGTAGGCAGCAATAATTCAGTACGTAATTCCATTTACACACAGATCTGAATGTAGACTTGAGACTCCTTTGTGTAATTCAGGGCTCTGGAATTGTCACATTCGGTGGATCTCACTAAAGCCTGGTATTATAGATTGCAAATGCAGAACAGTTGTTAAGTTTCCCATCCCTGGGGAAAGTGCAGGCGCTGCAGATTTAGACAGCTCTGTCTGCAGGCGAGAGGGAGCCAGCCAGAAGCTCTGTGCATCAGCTTTTCTCCTGGCCAAGGAAAAAGTGACCTTGTTCCTGTCCTTCTTAGCAGGTCTGAAAGACGTGGAAGAAACTGCATGGCAAGTAGGCAGCAGCAGAGGAGAGGAAGTGGATACCTCACCCCCTGGGGCTGCAACACAAATCAGCTCTGTAAGACTGTAAATATATGCGTGTCTACCTTTCTCTGTGCTTTTTTCCCCGTATTTTTTCATATTCACCTTCCCTCTCCTGCCTCTCCTCCCAGGCAGGCTGTTCCTGTCTATCACCTCGCCATGGGACCAGGTGGCACCAACACGTAGCAGAAAGCAGCAGCAGCACTGATGAAGGATGCGGGAGCCACACGGATGGTGCTGGAAGGAGGAGCAGCACAACAACTGGCACCCAGCTCCTCTGTGCCCGTCAGCAGGTGCAGTGAGGATCCATGGAACTAAACAGCACCCTGGGAATACAGGGGCTGGCTTAAAAATAATCTGTCCATGGGCAGAAAGGCTGGGCAGACTTCGATCTGCCTTCTGCTCTGGTTGTGCTGCTCAGCTGGGCACGCTTACGTGGGACTGAGCTGATGCATATTCATACACACATAGGTGTGTATTGTAAGGTTATGGATATATCTTGCACTGATCTCTGTTGGATCCATGTGCTCAGGTCAAGCTCCTGTCCCTGAGTCCTGCAGAGATGCTCTTGTATAATTATCTCTAATAACACAGCTCACAGAGCAAATGTTGTGTGTCTCATGAGCTCCAAAATCAGAAGGCATACAGAAAAACATGCATGGGAAACGCTGGGATTTGACATGATAATCTTTTCATGGCAAAGCCATTGGACATTCATTTTTGTTCATGTAAAATTCAGAGTGGGAATTCAAGCTGAAAGGAACACATTGTGTGTGCAGTTAGGCACTCAAAGTAATGAAGAATTTAGGAATAACATTAAAAACCAGAAGAACACTGCAGTTCAGAACACAGCTACACTTTTCAAGTGTGTTTTTCCACTTGAACAGACAGTTTACAGCTCTTGAAGCTGTTGGACTATTTCAACCAAGCCATAGGCTGGGAGTTTTAAAGATATTCTATTCTGAGAAGATTTGGGCAAATCAAGAGCTTGGCATGTGAGAAACTTATTTCCTGCCTCCAATAACAGGGGGGCTGTGAAAAAGCTCTCTCCCTGGTTTGCCCCAGTGAGTTAGGCAATCACCTCACACACTCTGCCATGCCAATGAACCCCGGGGCACCACTTCTGGGATACCCCACACAGGGCTGCCCACTGGGGTGAAGGGTGGGGGACAAGGGAGGGTTTGGGGAGCACTGAAGGGAGGCAGGCAGGGGATGAGGAAAGGCAGACTGTGGAGGGAAGGATGGCAGCAGAGTCAGGCCTCAAGGAATATCTGAGTTATCTTAGGAAGGGAAAAGGGACACTCATGGGTTTACAGCAACCTGGCCTTTCTGGGGAATCGGTGAAGATACAAGATACTATTCCATTTTTAAATATAATTTATGATTATGAAAGATCTCTCTTTTTTTCTCTTGGTTCTTGGTGAATAAGGATCTTTTCACTTTATGATTCACTATTTCCTTGGTCTTTGCACTGTTTCCAGTAGTTGAATCCTTCTTTTCCGCTTTCCAGAAGGCTGCTACATTCTTGCCTTTGAGAACAGCAGCATCTCTTCTTCCTGATTCCTGCCTTTTATCCCTCCAATCCTCCTACAGTGCCTCCATTCACATCTTACATTCCTCTCTCTGGTTTTCAGAGTTCTGGCCCCACATTTTCCTCCAGTTCCTATCCCAGGTGTTTTCCTACGGGCACATAATTTCCCTGCCTCTTCCACTCTGCCTTACTTACATTTCTGTCCTCTGCTCTGTAGCAGGCAAGGCACGGTGCCCCTGCTCTCTTTGTGTAACTGCAGTTTACAGGCACCTTCAGGACTTTTCTCGCCATCAAACGTCTGGAATGGCCTGCAGCCGTTCTTCAGCTGATTTTACAAACGTCTTGAGGTGTTAAAGTGAACACAATTCCCCTCAGCCTGAATGGCTTAGAATCAGATATTTCTCCCCTATACCAAAAGGCAAATGTGTATTTGATGTCTCTGACGGGGGCCTTTGTTCAGGGATCTCTATATGTCTGTTGTGGCATGATAAAAAATCCTGTGAAGCAGTAAAAATATTACCCATGTTTCAGAGACAGCACATACATCTCAGTATTAACCAGCAGTATATAAAGAATATCATCCTGTTTTATGAACAGGCTCTGCTGCAATTGCAGTAATAGAGCTGGTGCTATTAAGGAGTGGCAGTTTGTTGTGTTTGCATTCCACCTGTCAGGTTCCAGGCTTGTACAGACCTCACTCGGCTGCCTCTGGAACGATGAGCATGAGAAGCAGAGCGGAAAGATTAACTGCAAATCAGACTGGAGGAACTGCACAGGTGAGGCAAAGTTTGTGGAAGGGTAATGGCTCTGTGCTTCTAGGGAAGAGACAAGCTGTGAAGGGGAAAGTCTTGTTTCCAAGCCCCAGACAAGATGAGGCATGTCAGATATTCAGCACACAAGCTATTAACTTGCACATACTCCAGCAGGATGTAGTGAAGTTCAATTAATATCTACAACATGTTTAAAAATGAAATGCTAAGAATTAACCTTGGTATCATGAAAATCAGTGACAATTATGGTAAAACCCTGTTTCTCGGCTGTTGATAATTTCTCCCATAGATTCTCTTTTATAAAAGAGTTATAATCATGTCTTGCTTGTGATAGTCTATTATCCAGCTACCAGCTCCCTTTTAACAAAATCTTCTAAGTAAGTGGTTCTGGTTTTCCCTATTTAAAATTGTTAATTTTTATCCCTCTCTTATGTTGTATTGCACAAATCCAAACCCCAATTAAAAGAAAAAAAGTAATTGTGTTGACAGATTATTATCAGTATTTTTCAAGGAAAAAAAAATCCTTAGAAATGACAACAAAGTACAAATACTGTTTACAATTAATATGCAAATTCTAGGCCTCTAAGCTGAAACTCAGAACATTAATTCTGTACAACATAAGCTGGTCAAAATGATATTACATTTTGCTTATCACTTGAAATAAACAGACAAGAAGGAATCTGGTAGTCAAGTCTTTCTCTCTCAGATGTATGAAGCTTTCTGCTGAGATCTGACACCTCTTAGGATGCCCCATGAAAACTCATGGTACTGCTAGGAATGATTTACAGTGCCTTGTGAACATTGTTGTTTCGCGTGGTGAGGTCTTGTTAGAATGCTGATGTATCAAAAAAAAAAAATATCATCACCTCCTAAACTCTCTGTGATAATGTATAAAACCTGTCTCGGTGGCCATCCAGCCTCAGCACTGCCAGCTGTAAGAACCAGCAGCTTTCCTCTCTGAGGAGCTTTCCAAAATGCAGCCATTCCCTCAGAGCTGACAGTTTCTGATCAATCCTGAGCATCCAAAACCACATTAAAGAAAGACTCTTTATACTTCCATCACCAAACAGAATAATCCCTTTGCCACTTAAACCAGTGTGCTTCTTGTTAGTCCAATCCTTGTTGAAATATTTCTTCTTTTATACTTGCCAGTATTCTGGGCCCTTAAGCAATGAAAGATGCATAGTTTAGGTGTTGTGACTCTGCAGTGGTTTCTGAGTTGATAGTTAATGTGTTAATTAACTCACAGAGCCTTAAATGTAGGGGATATTTCTTACTACAGCAGCTAAAACTACACAGTGTAGCATTTTGGCCAACCGGTATTTCCATGATGGTTTAAACACCACACAGTAAGAAGACGTAATGCACTAACAAATCATAACAAAATATTCCAGATATACTGATGGCAGTGCCCAACCAAACTTCCCTTCCCCAATTACACGCATCTCTGGTATTTCATAAACAACCACAAACCAGCATAAATCTCCCTCTGATGCATACAGGACAATTACAGATGTCAGCCTCACTCCACAGCAGATACCCAAATGCAGATCAGCAGAAATCTGCTGAACTGAAGTAAGAAAGCGTTTTATTCCCAAGAGAGATGCTATGTGGATGCTGAATGTAGGCCTGGATCTGTGTCTAGCTGGTGTACAGCCTTACATCCAGCCATGGGAACTGTCTGAAGAAGCCTATAGCAAAGAGAGAAACAGGAAAGCAGTCAAGGTTCTGCTCACTTCCATAGTATGTTAATCAAGGAATGGGATAAGAAGCTTTTATGTTTTGTTTGAATTTAGCACAGACTGCTCCAGCCTACATATTAGTGTATATTTAGCAAAATTCCAGACAAAGTTGCAATCAAGTAGCTGAGAGGGATCCTCCCATGCATCCAACGAGGCACAGAGGTTTCCACCTGAAGAAGATCATGACAGGCTGGGTTTGCCTGCACTGCAGGAAGAAGCTGCTGCAGGGACAGACACGGTGGTCACCTGTGCCTGCAGCGGCCAGATGATCAAAGGAATGGCTAATTGATGGGGAAGGCATTTGGCTAATTATCATTGGGTTGTTCAGATCTTACACATTTTTAGTTAAAAAAGCTTCTGCCTTGACAGATGGACAGTAGCCTGGTGTCTCTGGAAACTCAAAGGGTTGAACTTCTAATGGGGGTTAGAGGAGTGTAGAAATAATGTCCCCATGTGTAGCATTAAGTGTTCAGGATCTGATACAGAGCATGGTCAAGAATATTTTTCATATGGATGAACTATTATTGGATGAACTATTGAACAGTATTTCCAAAAATCCTATAATTTGATGAAAATTAGTTTGACTCTACTATAAAGTAGCTGATGAAAATGTCTTAGTGCCAAAGTAAAGGAGGGGATGAATATTCCAAAATGGGGTTGGTTGGATGAAAAAAGAAAGAGGTTACAGGCAGTGGATCTTGCAGTCACAGGATAAAATCACTCCTAGCTGAGTATTTTTACTACTACTTTAAAAACTGGTATCTTAAGTACTGACTAATAAAACTGTTCAGTCATAAAAATCAGAGTAAGGTAAAGTTTTACAGAAATAAGACAAAGTTCTGAGTAAGAGGGTTCTTCCATCTGATTTTGTCTAGGTCGTTAGTAGTTAGAGCTGGAAAGAATGGAGTGATATTTTTACTGCACTGGTTGGTAGAGTGGAGGGATTTCTCCTGAACACAGAGGCAAAGAGTGGCCCTTTCACTGGCTTTACCAGATGAGAAAGAGCTACGTGGTAACCACTTCCCTTCCTTGCTGAATATCACCTCATCCAGGCAGCTTCAATCCATAGGAGCTCCTTTGAAAGGCCTTGGCAGCACACCCAAAATTCACCCAAGTCCCCTCTGCCCTTCCAGTTGCTTTCAGTGGAACTCACGGCTCCTGTTGTGCAGGAATTGACCACTCTGACATGCAGTACTTGGGGAATTTACTATCCATCCCTCCCTAGGAGCATCTGAAGCCTCAATTTCCACCACTTTTGATGCCACAGTAAAGAATGCAATAACAGACAACATCAGGAAAAGATGTTGTGAAACACGAAGTTACATTGGGATTTCAATCCATGAGTACCCAGATTTTAAATGAACATGTTAACTAACTCCCAGGTATGACTTATTTTCCTAGCCAAGGGCACAGTCAGCCAAATTACACGAAGCTGAAGGAACTGTTGTAATATTTATGTTCAACAAACGTACAAAAAAGACCCTGTTCAAGGAGAAGCTGCAGAAGGGAACATCATCACTTGCTCTCTCTTGTTACCTTCAGTAAAAAACTATTTGTGTTAAAGAATAAAACTTAAAGACAAGTGTTCTACACATCCATATCCAGTTATTTTATTCTCTGATGACTGTTTTATGTATTTGCTAGAAGAAATGTGTGAGGTGAACTGTGATCTTTCTCAGATGCAGCAGGTGTGACTGCTGTGTTTTTATAAGGTGTAGCCAATACAGCTTTAATTTAAGGCCAGAGCAAACTAAATAAATCTTATTATTGTCAGTCAACTACAATCTTTTATTTACTTGGACTTGACACTAATTATAGTAGAGCTTTCATAGTAAGAAATGTCTTCTGATGCATTTATCAAGGGTAAAATAACAAATACAGTAATAAGAGAATGACTTTAGGTCAAACTATATTAATTTACATTGATATAAATCAAGATTAATTCTTTGGATTTCTACCATAATTATGAAAAAAAAAAAAAAAAAAAAAAAAAAGGTTTTCTGCTTTATATTTTGACGTTGTGCTTCCTGAATGAAGTTGTACATATCAGTCTTTTATGGTGTCAGTTATATTTTTTAATACAATACTAACCATTCCCACCCCCAAAAAAAAAAAAAAAAAAGACAAAAAACATTTCCATCAAACAATAAGGAAATCAAAGTCTTCATTGTTTGTTGTCAATGCTTCAAAATGTCTTTTGAGAATGGAATTTTTAAGTACAGCTTTTAGATGTGTAACAAAAAAAAACTTCTGCAATTGCACGCAGTACTTGGATTTTCAGCTGAGTGTGCTCACAACAATCTGGCATGGCTCAGCCCCTTGCCAGAGCTCTCCTTGTCAGAGGTTCACCAGGTGTGCTGAGATCCAGCATTTGGGGCAGATGCCTTCCATAGCGAAGAATTTGATTCTTGACAGTGGCATGAGAGGTCTTTTAATTTCTTACATCTGGCAGCTCCCAAGGCAAACAACATCGAAACCTCTGAAGGGACGTTCAAAAGCACCCTTGAAAAGCAATGCCTGGGTGTTTAGACTAGAGAATTTGAGCTAGCACATGCTGTTTGCTTTAAAATCTAAATAATCATGTGACAAATATAGAGATTTTATTATTATTGCTATCAGTATTTTCAAAGTTTGCTGAAGACAGCTATAGTGGGGGTAAAGGACATCTGCTGCTCCTGTTGACTCTACTTTTGATGCAGCTCAAAGGGCAAAGGCCACAGCTCCCAGTTCCAAAACAAGGACTTTTTAAAAGGTGGCTGAGTCTGATCCAGCTCTGAGGAGCATCCAGCAGTGCAGAGGACAGCTGATGGCAGGCAGGCAGCAGCCACCAGGCAGCAGATGGGCACGTCGGTGGGGAGGTAACCCCAGGCTATCAGCAGACAGCCAGGACAAGGAGAGCAGCACTGTGTGATCAGCAAAAGCACCAAACAGCAGAAAGGCTTTGTCTCTCTGCTCTCCACAAGCCATTTATCACACCTGTTGGGTTTTGTGAACGTTTCTGTCTAAGATGTTCTGAGGTCACGGCCAACCCTTCCTCCTCACTTCAGTCTGTGGGATTAAAGTGACGCAGCACAACCCAAACACTGCACATTTCAGCATCAGCGCCTTTTTGGACAAATATAGCTGATCTTAATCCCTGTTTGAAATGAAGATGCGGTTATTGTACAAACTTGAAATTGGAAAGAATTGCTAAAGGCTTCTGAGTCACTGTGGCTGTAGAGACCATTGGATCTCGAGCTGTAGAAGCTGAAGACAAGAAAAGCAATGAAGGAAGGTAAAGGAAACACACAGGTAACGTTCCCCTACTGGCTATTTCTTGTGAGGCATATAGTTCAAAATAAGAAAGACATGAGGCCCCTGAAGTTTAGGTGTTTAAAATTCATTAAAAACAGCAATATTTTGTTACAATGAAAATCATACTAATGCAACAGAAAAGCAAATTTATCTGAGGCACTTCAAATCCTAGTTGCTGGCTGGGCTGAGTATTTTTCCTACAGCACAGCATACAGATACTGCCTCAAACACAGGGACCTGAGGAGAAGGATGCCCCTAAATAAACTGAATTCTTATGCATGACTTTGGACTCGAGCTCCCATCTCATGTCGCATTTGATTTTCCTGTAGAAGTGCACTTTTGCGTTCCCTGTTCTGCATAATATTTAATCTAGTTTTGTTTGAGTTTTCTTTCTTGGTGATACTTTGGGAAACTGGAAAGCCTCACATCAGTGACACTGTCTGTTTGGAGAGCAGACATCAATTCAGACAGTAAGTGTCCAATTTGCTTTTATATTAAAACAGAAAAAGAGAAGAAAAACTCCACCAGTTTAGTGCCTCCTTCTGCTCCCACCCTTCTTTTCCTCTCCTGCTGCCCTTCCAGACCTTTCCCAGCACCACTGGAATTAGCCCACCCGCATACACACCTTTGACAGAAACACTCAGAGGCTCTCCTAATTTGATTTTTATCAACTCAAAAGGAAAAATGTGAACTCTCACCAAATCTCATTAGGGACCAACCAATTACACTCACTTCAACTCCCAAGCAGAGACGGATAAATAATTAACAATTTACTAGATGATTTAAGATCTAATTTTTACTCATAACAAGATTGTTGGGTTTTTTTTTCAAATATTTTTATTATTGCCTTTGGAAACACCCCGTGAATGATTTCTGTAAATAATTCTTGGTGTGTAGCTTCTAGTTGTGTGAAAGTTTCTCTGGGGGATTTGTTACTCAGCACTACAGCCTGAGATAATTGTCTGAAACCACAGATCCCATATTATCTTTCTCTCATGTGTTTGGATGGCTGCAGTAACTATAATTATTTCCTGACATGAATATCAAATTGGTACATCTGAAGCACAATTTTCTGCACTCCAAGAACTGAGTTTCTGCAAGCGTTCTTGTCACTAAAATCTCAAGATGGTCTTGTGAACACACCCACGTTTGTCTGAGCTACTGAAATTACGTGTGTGAGAGCGGTTTGCAGCCTTTCTGCAGTGTCATTGGAGAGCGAGGTATGAAACAGACCCATCACTGCATTCACCGAGGGTTCCTGCTGTTCTGGTACTCCTCCAGCCCCAGGGGCAAGAGAGTCAAACACCAGGCTCAGATCTGGAGTCTGGATGGAAGGAAAAAGGGAAAAATCTCAATAGGAAAGTAACCAGAGCTGGGATCAGTAGGGAGGAACAAGGAGCTGTGATAAGAACAGGAAAAGATACGGAAGTGACAAGGGATGAAAACAAGCATCCTCTGATAACAACGTATGGAATATTTAATGGTTTAGTTCCAGGACCTAAACAGCTCTCTCTATGAATAAAACATGCCCCTCTCTGTTGCAGACATTATTCTTCCTGGCTTTCATATTTTTCACAGGTCTTTAGTCTGTCCAGAAACCACAGAAAACAAGAGGGAAATAAAGATACGGTTATTCAGGCGTATATAGGTTAGAAAAAATGCATGTATATAAATTCAGAGAGCTCTCAACTTGTAAAGCATGAACTACCAGTGAATGGATTTGCCCCATACTTAATTAACCCTATTTTAAATTATTAGATCACCACAACTATAGCATTGTAAAAAAAAATTGCTTCCTGGAGACCATCCTTCCTTTCAAATTCTGTAATTACAAATTTAACAATATTGAAATCATCCTAATACTACTAAAAAGATACATTTATCTACAAACACAACATGGTATGAATATTTCTAGATAACTGAAATTGTGCAAAACTATTCATTTTTCAAAAGGATTAGGAAGATATGCACGTACACAGCTCCTGCTAAAGAAATGTGGAGGCACAAATTTTTTTCTTGGGGAAAAATACCAAGAAATAAAAAGATGCACTAACACATCAAAGAAAAAAACGGTGAAATCCTTCTGGAGAATAAACAGTGTTAAGAAAGGAAACCTCAGCAAAAATTTTGTTTGTTTGTTTGTTTTTTTTAAGATGAGGAATTTTTTCCCTACAGCTAAAATTAGAAGGGGAAAAAAAAAATCTGTTGTAAATACACACCAAGAATGAAACTCATTCCAACACTCCAAAATAACCATCTCTTGTTTTGAATCTTTGTCTAATTTCTTTGAAGAATTCCTTGTCTGCAGCCTATTTATAGTAGAGTTAAATGCCCAACAATCCAAAAGTGAACTGCTTTGGTAATAGGCTTTCTGTGCTCTGCTCCCTGAGTGCACGATAGGTCTCAGAATTAGCTGTGAATTCATTAAAAATGCTGGTAAGAAGCTGGAAAGCTCCTTTGTGGAGCCAGGTAGCTGAAAAAAAAAACCTTGAGACTTCCTTAAAAGTCCGGTAGCTGCCACTACTCAGCCTGATAGGGCATGGACAGGACACTGGGGAACAGGAGCTTCACTGAGCATTATTTCAGGACTGTTTTTCTATTAGTGAGAAAGAAGTAGGAAGACTGGTGAAGCAGAGAGAAAGAAAAAGCTGAAAATCAGCCTGGGGCACAGCCAAGGAGGTTCTGGAAGCTCTGCCCTTAAAAACAAAACCACAAAACAAAGCTAAGCAGGAAAGCTGCTGGGCTGAATGCCGGAGAGCTGGGACATCATCTGTGTTGCAATTCCTGGCTCAGGGAAAAGAGCTTTGGATGTTCTCTGTGACTAAATAGGATTGTGTAAAAACAAAACACAAACAAACAAAAAAAACCCAACAAGCCCAAAATACACACACACACACACACATAAAAAGCTTAGAGCACCATTTTTTAATTCTTACTCGAAAACAAAAAAAACCAAAAACATCAAAGATCCTGAATCCAGTTAAGAGCTTCAAAGAAAAAGGTGCAATGGAAATGCACAATAGAATTCAGTTTCCAAGGGAAGTAGCTAGGAACTGGTCCTCCTTGTGATCCATGATGGAACTAACAGTGCAGGTACTTCCATAGCTCAGAGATGTCTCAGAAAAAAATGAAAAATATGATTTAAAACAAAGGCTGGACACATAAAAATGAATTAAAGCTGTGTCTGAAAGGTTTCCAGAGAACAACAGAGGGATGTCTTGCTTTTGGAGATCAAACATCTGTTAAAGTAACAACCAGACTGTCTAGACAGATTATGAAGTCCATTTGTCTTGAAATGGTAAGACAAATCAGGACAAAGTGACTAGTAATGCAATTACTACTGACAAAAATATTTTTCATTGTAAGAAGGTAGAGGAGTTAAAGGATACTCCTAAACAGAAAAGAACTGCAGCAAGGACTTCAGCACCTGGGAGAGGGCTGAAAACTCTGCGGAGCGACTACTTGGTAACACTTGAATATCGACAGAAAAAAAATACAGCCCAACTCTAGTTCCAGCAGCCAACCAAAAGTGAGAAGGACTTAAAACTTCTTCAGTGATGTTACTCATTTATCCCAGTTTAGTGGCTGGTCTTTTTACAAGGTTTCCTTCCAGCCATTTGCCAGGGACAGGTAAGGCACAGTTGAAAGCTAAAGAGAGATATATAGAAAAACTCTCCCCAGGCTAATAGGGGACCTTGGGAGAGCTGCCTTCTTGGAATCACAGATGCATTACTCCTGGCATAATCCAGAAATGACCTGGTTTATAGCTCCTATGAAATTTGTCATGGAACTTGCAGTGATAACCCGGAGAGGCAGAATCTACCAGGGCAGGGAAAGAAACCTGTTTGCAATAGTCCCCAATACATCCTGAAGTCCAAGATGTCCACAGGATAGAGGGTTCTCATCTGCTCCATGACATTCCTGGACAAATACCATCAGTTTGTATAATAAGAAAAACAAAAGGTAGTAAAAAAAGGGAGGGAAGTAGCTGGGGGAGATGTATGTAGTCCCATATTGGCACAGTCACAAAATCTATCAGGGCTGTGTCCTCTTTCTGAAAATTGCCAGGAGCAAATGCTTAGGAAAACATACTACCAACAAGACATGTGCAGAGTCATCTTTGCTCTGGTTTATCTTCCCAGGAGCTGACAGCCAGAGGCCAGTGAATGTCTCGAGCTGATGGTTGTGCCAGGTGTATCATGTACTGATCAATGGTACTACCAGGAATGTGACTAAACCCTTTTTTTAAATATTATTTTTCTTTTTTCCCCCTTTCTTTCTTTTTTTTTTTTTTACTTGTAGCCATGTCCTGAGTGAAAAATAAATATGAAGGGAATAGCTACAAAACCCAATGCACCAGAACTATTAACAAGTCCAGTTACACTGCAGATCCAGCACCAAATATAAAACAAACATGAGCTGAAAGTCACTTTCCTGTCGTGAGAAAAAAGAGGCAGCACAACTTGGAGGCAGGCCCCAGTCTGGAAGTGCTGTTTACCTCTGCACCTCTGTTTTCTTTGCTTACTGCAAAGTAATAATAATGTTGGTAATGCAATTATGTACAGGAATGGTAGATATTTGCTGAAACATAATAGTTACCAGATCCCACACGCTGAGACAGCCCAGGGGAGTATTAGCTGCTAAACCTCCTGTGGATCTGGAGGAGAAATGCTGTACCTATCTATCACTGCCTGCTGAACATTTTAACTGGCAGAAAATGGTACAGAAAGAAACACTGGAGCAAACATGAAGTAGAAGCCTTTGAGACAGAAGAGACCGCAGGGAGGGGGCATTTCTCTTTGAATGAGCAACTCTACCCTTCCAGTCTGGGACAACCTTTGTACTCTACAGAACCCAAAACTTAACTGGTCCACCCAAAAACCTGAAATTGGTAAAAAATAAAGTAATATTTATGTGAGACTCTGCTTGAGCATCTAGTAAAGACAGAAGGAATTTCCCAGCCTGTATGCTCATTTAACAAAGGTGTGAGTAAGCCTTGGGCTTCAGATGTTTTCACCCAGTTCCAAAACAAACCCTAAAGAACCCCAAACTTCATTAAATATACACTCCAAGAGAGCAGGCATTGCATGTTGATCTTAGAAATTTGATGTGTCTGATAGTTTTACCTATAATTACTGATGTACAAAGGTGTCTAATTTTTATTTGGTATCCAAGGGATCCATTTCTATATGTGCCACTCAGTATCAGTGCTGGCTGTATTTCTAAGCTGCATAATTTCTTACACTTGTTTTATTCCCTGATCAACAATTTAAATAACCTTTGTGGGTTATCCAGCACCTTGTTTATATCAGCATTCCCACAGTTCGATCCACTTAGGTCAGGCAGGAAAAACTTCCAATTAACTACGTTCCTCAAGCATCTAAATTGCTCCGCTTGAATTTCTGCTAAGTTAGAAATCTCAATAGGGTCAACAGCCCTTTAAAGGATTCCTCAGTCACGAACATCCTGCATGCAATAACAAGTTCAATCGTTTATTCCTCACCACATTAAAGGAGAGTATTGGCAACTGGAAGTGGATCCGAAGGACAGGGAATGATTGCTTGCAGAGCAAGCCAAGGCCTTGTAATTTAAAGTCATGGCTTTTGACCCTGGCCACACTTAGCAGGCTAATGGTGGTGACAGTGCATGACCTGCCTCATCACTTTGTTTGTTATATTAGCCCATAGATTATCGTTCTATTGCATGCTAAAACCTTCGGGATGTCTGAAAGATGTGTGAATAATTTGGCAAAACCCTAAGCTGCACTGTGAGCTGAAGCAGCGAGTGAGAGTTCCCTCTCAATAAATGAAAACGCAGACACTGTAGAACTGTCTGTGGCCAGACACCAGCTGCAGAGGGGTGACTCTGCTCCTAAAAACAACAAAAAGTTGCTAATTTATTGCTCTCTTGGTTCAGATAAAATATTTACTATATATGCTGAAAATAACTCAGTTTTAAAGTTTGCAGAGTTCTGGCTTTGTGACAAAATCTGCCATGAAAATATATAAAGCTATTTTCAAAATCAGAACTCCGAGTGCAGGAAAGCATAGCAGTAGTGCAAGACTTTGAAACTCCACAGTTAAGACAGATTCTCTAGATGTTCATGAGTGAAAGATGAAGTCAACTGAATTCTCTCAGCTGAGATCCGATTGTCATCTTGTAAGTCTCATCAAATTGGAAGATCTGTTGCAGATTTGCACTGGGAAGCAATGCTGCTGTGTCACCTGGTGGCACAGCTCCTGCCCAGGGCAGGACACTCTGCTGGGACTCTGGGTCACACCACAACACTTCATGTGGGACCAGCTGAGAAAGTCAGTAGGGAAGCTACAGGAGTTTCATAGCTTGCAAATGCTAGGAAACCATATCTTCACACGTTTGGCGTGTGCTTAGTAAATTATTTATTTTAACTGTTTTCATGAGTTATTTAGCAAGGTGATGAATTCCCAACCTTTCCTTCCAGAAAGGCCATATTTGATAATTTTAAGAAATACTCAGCAATGGTTGGACACACTGAAATTCCCAGCACTGCTAGAAGCGTGAGCAGTAAAAACCTGCCAAATCCAAACACGGTGAAAAGGTCAATAAAGAAAGGCTGGAATCTTAAAATAAAACAGGCAAAGGTGTTGTGTATTTGAAATGCAAATAAAAGGAGAAATGAAAAATTGATAAAAAATAGTGCCGATGAAAATTTCTTACTGCTAAACACAGTATTTTTTTTTTTCTCTTGGAGGACACAGTGGACCCTGCTAGGACTGGAAGCCAGTGAGCACTTGCAATGCATGTATAATTCAGCAGGTAAAATGCTAACTGTTGAAAGCATTAAATTCTGATGTGTGTGTTCCACTGGAATAAAGGAAACAAAGTTCTTAACCTCATACACATTCACTCTCAGAGTTTAACTGTATTTGCCCTATAATATGTTTTTAATACAGCAAAGCTCTCAAGAGAGTTCTGGTGACTAAATACTACTTTGTAAAGAAGATCACATTTCATTTATATTGTGCACTCCTGAAAAATTATGGGCTTCTCTTATACAACATAAAGGTCAAATCATTAGCCTGGAAAATTTCCGCATCCAGAGGTAGAGAGAAGAGCTGTCTGAGGCTTTCTTATTCTCTGCTCAGAGGTCTGGCTGGGTATTTCATCAGATACCTCAGAAATCTTCGGGTTGGCAATATGTTCTCTTCAACTTTGTCATGCAATACTCTCTAGAATACAATATTCTTGATTCTCATTTTGTTTGCCCTGAGAAGTTTCAGGTTGAGCACAGTTTCTCTGTTCCAGAACTATGAACATGTCTTTCTGTATTGCTTCCATTGACAGATTATCTACCTAAAAAGATTTTAATGTCAAGGTGAATTATGTGCAGGGTCATGGATGGCTTGCACCCTTTTCTCCCCTTAAAAACCATAAAATTTTGACCTACCAACAAACTCTCCACTCTATTTTCACTGAATTACTGCAGCAACAGAAAAGAAAAAAAACAATTCTGGATGAACTGGTTCTGTCAATTCTTTAAAATATTATATCACTATCTGAGGAGATTTAAGTGGCACAGCAGATGGATGGGGACATATATCAGCTGGGTGATCTATGATGCACATGTGCCATGCATTGCGACAAAAAAATGATGGGACAATAAAATATTAATAGGTGTGGTCATTACAAAGCAGGATTTTTTGGTAAATGTTTTAAGGAAAACCACAGAGCAAAATAATTAATTTTCATTCCTTGTTTGCCAAAATCAGCAGCCAGCCAAGGCATGTATGTTCCAGTCATTCAAATAATTTGTGCCAGCACCTGGTATTCTTTTTTTTTAGGTTCTTTCCTTTGTAGGAAAATAAATGGCATGCATATATTTTAATAAAAAGGAACAAAACTGAGTTAGTAGAGCTCTCTTCCACTCTCTGTGTACTACAAACCGTGCATTCTTTGCCATTTTTCCTAATGCGTAGAAAATCCTAGTCTGTATTTCCTGCAGTCATCCATAGGGATAAATAAACAGCTTATAGGAAAAAAAGTTGTCTGTGGTCTCCGTTTGTGCTTTGACACAGGGTTTTTATTTTTATTTAGATTCTTTAGCACTGATGACTCAGCTCCTGCACTGTCATTTCCAGTCAGTACCTGAGCTGGAGTTGCTCCTCAGCCTCGGCTGATTCTCACACTGAAGCTGAAATGCTTCACCAGTAGCTTAAAAGCACGAAGAAGCCAACGTTCTTGGATCAAGAAAACACTTTTAGAGCAAACCTCTCAGAGCTGCAGAAACCATGTCAAGGTCTCAGGCTCTGGCCTCTCTGTCTCAGTGTTTTAAATACGTGGGATTGTTCTGTTTCTAAAGGAGCCTGGGGAAGAAGAGAGAAGCCAACAAATCGCTCAGGCTCACCAATTTGATGCTACAGAATGCAGATATTGACAGGATGACTTTATACCCTTGCTATAGTTCCATTCCTGTTTTATTTTCAGAATTAATTCTTCCTGTATCTTGATTACATCTCTGTGTATCCCCTTAATCTCGCTGTGTAATTTGGAACATTTTAGTATCTTTTGAACTTGCTTCTCCCAACTGCTTAATGTCATTAGCAAACTTTAGAATGTCACTGCATTGCTCTCCTTAGAAACAGATGTGGGAGTTTTGGACTCCAAGCAGGAAAGAAAACCCCATTGTCTGAAGGCACCCTTTTAGTCACTGATTTGCCTAAGAAAACCCATCTGTCATCAATATCTTTATCCACTGAAGTCCCTCCTGGTTCTACCCTTGACATATTCACCAATTAGTGTTTTGTATTATACTTTATCAAAGCTTTCCAAGACTGTTTTGGGTTTTTTTGGGTTTTTTTCCTTTCCATTTACATAAATGTTACTGCCTGGAAAAGACACTTTATGTTGGCCAGCTCACAGACCTCTTTAATATGTGCTGCTCTTAACTTGTTAACAAGAGTCCCACGTAATCCACTCCGTGATTAATACAGCTACACACTCAGCAGAGATGGGCTCCTGCTTGCGTGAGTAAGAAGGAAGAATGTGGAATTGCTAAAATTATGGTCCCAGTGCTCCAGTTTGGGATAACAATATTATAATGAGAAAATCTGAAACAACTATCAAGTTCAGCACTAATTTTATAAAAAACCCTGTAATTGAAGGAAATACAGAAAAAGAGAGCAAGACATAAATTGACACCATTTAAAATCACTGATCAGGTGTCCTAGAGCATTTAAAATTTGCCATTATCTCACTTAAAAGAAAGCTTGACCGACATGAAGCATTTTATTGTATTCAATGTTTTTTATTCTTTTTTTGTGTTTTTTAATCAGCTAGCAAACACTGAGTTTCATCCACTGGAATCTTTAACAGCTCAGATTTTAAATGCCAAGCTTGTATGTATAATGGAAATGCTTACACACATTTAATTGTTGCCTTGTTAGCTGAGCCGATACGATAAAAGCAACTTCATATATCCTGTGATTTTGACCTGATTGCTCGTGTCAGCGAGTCTTGTAAGAGCAAGGGGGAGCACAGCGTGCTGTCCTGGTCTCTAAATGGCAACACGAGTTGTGGTCATTAGAGCATTCACGCCCTGTGTACAAAACAAGGCATCGGTGTTAGAGCAGGCTGAAGGATCCTCCGGGACCCAGATAATTGCTCCTCCTGGTATGGATCAAACTCTGCCCCTGCTGCATCGCCTTGTGGGTTTCAAAGCTGAGGGATCTCTTCACTCTGGGGTTTAGGATTGATACATGGCAGTGTCTTTTTTCTTTCTAGAAATGTAATTCACTGCTAATCCAAGGACAAAATAAGCACGATAACAACAAATAAAAAAAGAAAAAAGCTCCCAAAGCAAGCAGAATTACAATAGTTTAGATAAGGCCTAGATCTGACCACTTTTACAAGGAAACACATCTCAAATTACGTATCTTTCTTCTGAAAAAATATGCCTTATTTATTCATGAATACAAATCTGCATGTGAAACCTGTAAGCCTGTATATACACTTAAATGAAGCAACTGTGACTATATAACATTAATTTTATTTTCTTCACCAAATCCCCTGAGCAAAATGAAAACAAAGGAATTATAAAAATGTCTGGGTCAGCCAAAAACGTGTATTCTCAGACATTAATTTATTCATTTTTGGCAGAACCACCTTTTCTCCAGCTCTTTTCCAGTTCAGAATTAATAAAGCACTTGGCCAATGGTGGATCTGGCTTGGCTGCTGACAGTGACCCCGTCTGATGTCTATGGAAGACCAAGAAAAGTGCATGTTAGTGACACTTCCCCTTAGCAGCCTCTCACACTCTAAACATATTCATGTCAGTGATTTTTCTATATTTGCTGTACATCCCATAACCCTCAGAAAATTGTTCTCCCATTCTTCATACCCAGTTTGTCCTCACCCATTAAAACTCCCACATTTACAACATTCTTTGGTGAGGAATTTTATAGGCTCCTTATCCAATGTGCAGAAGAAATACTTGGGCTGACTGGTCTGAAACCTGGCACCCGCCAGCTTTGACTGATGCCCTGCAAATTTTGTCACAGAAAAGACAAATAGCAACAACCCCTATCCCTCTCACTCGTGCTTTTACAGATCCCTAAAATATTGCAACACAGAGAATCATATTTGAGGATGAGGAGTCTTAGCTTGCTCCACTATTCCTAAAACCATGTAACTCCATAATCCTTGTTCCATAAAACCTGTTGCCCTTCACTCGTCTCTCCCCAGTTGTACAAAGTATTTTATTTGCATTGTGGGCATTTTTAATAAAGTTAGTCAGTAACACTTCAGGACAAATGTAGACTTTTATTATCCAAACAGACAGGGAAAAGTAATCTTTCATTGCCCAACTACTTTGATTGATATCCATTTTGTGGGAGATGAAAACAGAGAGCCCACTTGCCTGACTTGGAATTACATCTCACAGGGACAAGTCTTGGCTAGGATTTTCTACTTTAACAAGTCAAATATATGTCTCACTTAAAAGGTAAAAATATAATTTCTGTGGAACTCAGTACTCATCCTCCAGAGATACAAACCTAGGCTCCAGTTTTTCACTAAAGGATATCTCCTGTTTAAGTATTTTAAGAATAAGTCAGTGTCAATGGAGATTGGAAGCAGCCTACTCAAAATCCCTCCCAAAATGACGGTTTAGTAAACCGTGTGAAGAAATTCAGGGAGAAGTTCATGTTGACCCAAGTAGAGTTTGAAAGAGTGTCTTATGCTTCCTGATGAAATGATTTAAACACTTTAGTTAAGAAGGGGCTCTTACCCCAAAATTCTGTACATCTGAGTATAATATGTTTTGAAAATGTGACTAAAATTCACCATCATTTTCATATTACTCAGTAAATAGTGAATTTTTAACTAAAAAAACACCAAAACCATTCATTGAGTCCTAGTCTGTAACGAGTCTCTGTTTACCAGGAAGAAATGTACTTTTTTTTTTTTTTTTTTTTAATTTAGATCAACACAGCAGATGTATCCCCACAATGCTTTAGAGCTTTACAAACCTCAGGCACAGGCAGCACTCCCCTCCGTGCACAGGAACACGATGTTTTCACACAAAGCACTTGGCAGGGCAGCAGCCAAGTGCAGATGCAAACAAACACTGCCACAGTCTCCGAACAACACATCTCCTCTGACGTTCAGAGAAGGAATGGCTTGCCAAAGTTGAGTTTGGAATGATGTGTGGCAAAGATAGGAGTGATGGGGATATGCAAACATTACTTAGGGATGAGTCAATCGACGTAAGAAAATGAAGAAACGTTACCAGCAGAAGAGATGTGATAAAATGGGTTTGCATGGACACAAACATCTCCCATTGCTTGGGCCTGGTTTTCCATTTTTCACTTTGCCCCTAATGAGGTTAACAGCACACAACAAGTGCATCTTTATGGGGCAGAAGACAGCTGTAGCAGTTTTAAGCTGTTTCTGGGTTTTCCATTTCTGTTCATTTCCCTGTATCTGTGCCACGTGGGTGCAAATGGATGCTGGGTGTCCCAGAGCTAAGCAGGTGTTCCATGTTTGTCTGAGAAAGGCATTCCCACCACCCCTGTAGTCAGTGAACTGCTTCCTTGCACCGTGCTTAGCCTATCCTTTAGGACAAACATCTAAACTGCATAAACGACCTTATTTTCTTCCTCCCTGTTCTGCAGGGAAGAGTGTTCTTGCACCAGTTTTGTAGCCATGAAGAAAAAAAAACATTCAATAACATTTTAGATTACTGCTCTTCCTATAACCTTTTCAAAATTTCAATTTGAATGCAAACTTAATTTTTTAAATAAAATCATTTAAAAAAAATAGTTCTAACTACTTGTTTTACTGCAAGTAGTCTCCAGAGATAAAAACTGAGATCCCCACAACTCATTCTTAGAGAGTCCCTGTCCTAAAACGTTTCAAATGTCAATGCACAAAACATGGAAGAATTAAGAATAAAAATTATGTCTGTCTTGTAATTGGGGGGAGGTTAAGAGGTTTTGTTTATATAAAAGTAAGGGTTTTACTACAAACAATAATATTAAAAATCAATTTATATGAGAAATGAAGGGAAACTGTCACGGTTAAGGTCCATTACTGGATATGGGGCCCTCACCAGTGATTTAAGGGATTTGTCTTTAGATGCTGTGTGAAAGTTCATGGGAATCTTTCAAAAAGGAGCTATTAATTGAGCCAATGTCTGGTTACCCAGCAATAATCACGTCTCTTCCTACAGGTAAATGTATAACCATAAAATATCACATGGATATAATTCCAATGCATTATTATTATTACTAGGACAAAAGTAAGACTGCATGAATCAGCTTATCTCAGTTTTGGAAGCTGCAGAGTAAAGGAAGACAAACAGAAATACCAAATGTCTCAGGTTGTCCCTAAGCAGAGTTTGGGAATTCCCTGCTGTTTGCACAGACCCTCAAAAGCAGGATGCTCCAAACGACACCGCTGTCGTTATGGCAGAGGTCACCAGATGGCACTGTTAAACATTCCAAGATTCAACTGATAGAAGATTTATTTAATTTTTTTTAGATGAGCAATGTTTTAGTCTTAAAGAAAATACTATTGTGTCGCTTTTGGGACACTTGAGGCAAACCTCTGATAATAAAAGTTTTCTGTTAATCTTGATTTTTCTAACTAGAATCAATAACAGAGAAAGAGTGATCTCCTGAGACCTCTGGTTTAACTTCTCCACTGAGAAGCAACCACCCATGTGGGATGCTCCTGTCTTCATTTCCAAAACCAATGTATGTAGTGTAAAATATACTAATTACACTACGAGCATAAAGCTCTGGATATGCAGCACTCTTTTCTTGCTTTTAAATTTGGAAACAATTCACAAAGTTTTGATATTCGGTACCAAGTGTCAAGAATGGGAAAATATCATTTACCATGGCAAGGGGAGCTAGGGAGAGTTCTCCTATTCCTTAACAAAGACTTCCTTCTATTTTTGTCCATACTTACAAATCCAAATAATTTTTCTGGAGTGTTCATGGAATCTTTTGTGATAAGAGGAGAACACACTTTGACAGAAACTTTTTGGTAATGCTTTATATTAATTGATAACTTTATCCACCAAAGAAAACCATACGGATAATCTCTGGACATTACTCTGTCCTCCTGGGAAATTCACAATCTAGCCCACAATGAAGATCAGTGGAATTCCATCAACTTGTTAACCTGAAATCTTTATTTTCTAGCAAGGGAAGATATATTGATCAGCACTCTTGCACAGGATACATCGATCATACTTGTCTACTTAGATCTAATAGCAGTGGGGAGGAGTGGGAATGTGTACAAACTTGCACATGAAATGATAAACAGCACAGTCGTGCCTGACACAAATTTTATCACCTGGCTGGATGCTGAGGAGATTTATGGAGACAAGTTGTCTAACTGGCTGAAATGACACATAAAATCTCACTAGCTGGTCACTTAGGGAAGGAAAGCTCAGAGGAATTTTGGCCCATGCTTTTATATTTAGTGAATTCTCTTGCCGCTTAACACGTTCTTATAAATAATATTGCATTTTTAAAATTTTGACCCTAGGAGTATAAAACTGTCAGCCTGTATAAATTGCTCTAATAATATATGACAGCATGGTTTGGGCGAGTCAGCAGAACTGGGGTTAGAATTAACCCAGTGATTAATTTCATTGGCACCAATTGAAGAGAAAGTCAGCAAATACACTACTTTTACAGAGCCATAATAGTACAGAGAGGACCTATAGCTACATGCTTTAGGTGCTTTGAAATTTCAGTTTATTTCCCTGTGAAGCAGCAGACTTCATGAAAAATCACTAAAACTCTTTTTATTTTTCTCTTTATCAGTAAAACTGAAATGAAAATATCGTCTGACACCCCTTCAGCTGTAACTTGAAGCTGTGGTCTGGCTGTCATCTCATGCCACCCAGTGATGGTACCAGAGAGAATGATCCACTCAGTGTTTGGGTATTTTAGGGTATCTCTACTTTCTGTTGTTTTGTTAAGAGGAAAAACCAAGAGTCTCAAAACCATTCTAACATAAAGCAGAAACCCTGTCTGAGATCTCAAAAAGCACCACCAAAACATTAACGAGACTTTGTGCACTGTAGATGTCTCTAGACTACACAATTAGTAAATAAATTACATTATCTCAGTACCTTCCGCATTGTGGAACCTGCTGTCCCTTTTCATATTAAATGCAGACATGCTTTACAAAAAAAGTGTATTTCCTTCATCGTGAATTTATATTTGCTTCGACAGTTAGTCTACTACTTTTGTAATTCTGTCAATACTCTAAAGAAAAGTGGCAAAAACAATTAACTGAATATTACACTAATAAAAACAGACCATGTGATAAATCTCCAACTGTGATAATCTCGCTGAAATCCACTGACTTACAGTGATTTCCAAGAACTTTAATTTAAATTCTGATAAAATTTAGGAGTAACTGAGATCATTACAGATTTCATTTTTATCCAGTGCAGTCTTCCTGTGCATAATTTCTTTTAATCAATGCATGGCTAAACTCTACAGCCTAAGGAAAGGAAAGAAGACAGAATGTTATTTTAATCTATTAATTCAAAGGAGATGTCTGTATTATTTTCCATTGCATCCTAAGAAGTTAAATGACATTAAAATAACTAAAATGCACAAATTTATGACCGGGGGATACTTGTAAAAAGTGTAACATCTGTTAAAGCTGGGGAAATGAACTAAATTTAGTTTATATACAGGTAAATGTCATTTAGGGGAAAAAAAAAATTCACACAAAAAACCGCACGTACAAAACAGAAACAACAACAACAAAATACAAAAATCCCCTAATCCAAAACCCGAGAAGCTAAAATGGAACATTTTTATGTAGGATTTTTATTTTTTTGCTTACTGTCCTGTGTAGTATTTATTTATTACAGACCAACAGGAATGAAGATAGAATTTAAATGAAGATGATGGTAGGTGTCTCAGCCTTTGATCCACACCAAAGTGCATAAACTCAGTCTGATTTTTACCATGAAATCTATGTGAAATACATATTTGCTGCCTCCCTTACAATAATTTACTGCTGTTGCTGGCTCTTGTCAGCTTCCATTGTCAGACATTATTATCATGGCCAGAAAACTTGCCAAAGTGAGGCTGGGCAGTGCTGTGGAAAAACCCTAAAACCTCCTCTTAAAACCAGTTCCGTGTAGAGGATTTACTTCTGAACATGCACAAATTCCTGGCTAAAGCAAGTCACTTCTGAACAGGACAAGAAATACATCAAATGGATGGTCAGGAGGCAGACTGGCATTTGCTTGTGATCTAAGTAGGCAAATCTGCTTTGCAACCAACTGGGAAACATAAACCACAATGTTTTACAAGGTGTTTTTCCTTGTGAAGAAACATATTATTCACCACGGTTTGGCAGGATGGCCAAGAAACTCCAGATCAGCATGGCTGGACAGTTGGCACCCAGTAGGCACTGCCTGGAAGCGTGAAAGCAATACCTGGACCATGTCCAGCTCAAGACTAGAGGTCATGGAGTGGAAAAACCTCCTCTTTTTATAAAACAAACCCAGCACACTCTGGTAACAGACAAGTTCTCTGTTCAAGAACACAAACATGTTCCAAGGAGTCCTCTTGACAGTGCATTTCAATCTTGTGCCCTTGCTCCCAGGAGTTTCCCTTAGCACGAGTAGCAGATTGCACATTTTTCCACATGGAAGGAAAGCTGAAGCAGGTTTGATTTCCACTCTAGAGTCCCAGCTTTGAAGTAAAAGCTGTCAGAACTTGTAACAGAAAAGACCCTGCAGCTCGGCCTTAAAGGAAGTACATCTGATGTGAGGAGTAAGTGTTGGGGTGGACACAAGGAAGATGGAACATCATTAAAACAGATTCTAATTTTGTGCAGTGTGGAATATTGGAATTGTGCATTCTCCATTTGTTCTCTCCTTTGTGCTGGAGGGGTCACCCCCAAGGTCACCCCTCCCGCTCAGGACAGACGGCGGCTGCCTGCTGGTTCCACTGCTCCACAGCCAACAGCACAATTGCGTTGGTCATTCAGGGGCAAAGAGTGTGAAATACGGAATTGTGGAGTTCTTTTTATGGAAGCAAACAGTAAGGAAGACTGACAAAATCAACACTGAGATTCTCAGTTGTTTAACTGCTTGTCTTACGGTGCATAAGTGTCGCTGGGAGACTGAAATGCTTTTACGGGTTGTCATGTCACCTTAAATTTTGGTGACTCAAGCATCCCAAATGACTTCCCTGAAGCACATAAAAAAACCCAGACGGAAGAGTTGAAGTAGCTACTGAATATCTCTGGATATTCAGCACAATTTAGGCTCCATGAAATATAGATTTTTCAGTACAAGTTATCCACAGCAATAATGCGCTGACGTTTACAACAATAAACTTGATAATTTGTGAATTGCTGTAAAAAAAAAAAAAAANGGTCAGGAAATCTGACAGCAGAGTGGATGGTGGCTGTTTTTGATGCCTTGGCTGCTCTCCACTACCTTTACTAGGCAGCTCAGTGGGGTGCAAGAGCAAGAAGGTCTGTTTCCACCTCTAGGCTGGGGTAGTTGGACTCTAGAAGGGTACAGTTCCCCTAGGCAAGCATGTGAATTGTTATCACAAACTACAAATCCCTCTTTTGTGGAATATTATTATTATTCTTCCCCCAGTCAATAGTAAGGAGTAGGTGGAGAATGCAGAAGGGACAAAAGCACAGACAGTGCAGTAATGAATAACAATTTTGTTTAAAAACTGTGAAAAAATGGCCTACTTTCATTTATTGTCTTCTTAATATGCACAGTTGGGCTTGTCTCATATTTAGGCACTTTTGCTGATATCAACTTCTTTCCATTGAAACTGTACATACCTTTGTTGTACGGCTTCTAATGTGTAATTTATTTTGGCTAGAATAATCCTGAGCATTAGACTAAGTCAAAAAACAAATAAAACCAGCATAATGAAAGTAATTTCTTTTCTATTTGATTTCCATGCATAAGATTTAGACGTGTTTTGGGAAAAAGCATGAGGACTGACGAGGCTGTTCAGAAATCATTGACGGGAAGCTGCAGCAACCTGAGAGTCCTCTGTGCTGAGCCTTCCTCCCTCTTATGTGTGCCAAGGGCTGCCACGAGGAGACCAGCAGCTCCCATGCCACACAAATCCTATAGCTGGGCACAGGAGTGACGTATCAGCCTCCTGCAGATCAAAAGTTATGAGCAGGACATTAGGATTTCACAACTGTTTCTTAAAAGCACCTCATACTACAGCTCCTTGGTGTGGGAGGCTATGCTTTTATTTCTCAATTTTGCTTCAAAGAGACAAGCAGTTGTATTAACACATAAGGAAAATATTCAGGTCAGTGCTGAACAGTAATAATCTTCCATGCAAAAGGATCTTAACGTAATTGTGAGCTATCCAAGAGCTATCCTCAAACTGAAATGCACCCATGTGCTGGATGGAAGGCAGGGAATTTGTTACAGCAGCCCTGGTGCTTCTAATAGTGGTAACTCAGGATAAAGCAAAATTGGGCAGCTAAAGAAAGTTCTGTCTGTGTAGGTGTCGCAGAACAAGGCCTCAATAGTCAAGATAATGAAAACAGCACACCTGGGCTTTGGGATAAAACACCCCAGGAACCAACTGCTTCCGTAACCTGAGCCATGGAGCTCTAGCTCTGTTTTGGACACATCCAGAGCCCTTGTGAGGGAGGCAGAGCAGTGCCAGGCCCAGCTCTTGGTTACTCCAAGGCCTCTGGCATGACCGCCCCTCTCCATTTCCCCTCACCCACCTGGCATCTCACATTTAGCACCTCCCCTTCAGCCCGCTGCCACTGAGGAACAGGCACATTTTGGTGCCCTTCCAACAACCAGGGCCATTGATGCAAGGTACCAAACCGCCCTCCATGCTGCACAGAACACCCTGTACACAGCTTTTAGGAACCAAACTGTGCAGCATGCACCAAATCAGACCCAAGCTGCCACTGTATGAATAAGTGAAGTGTTCCTAGACTACGTACTTTGGGATCTGCATTGGCACATCAGCATTCATACTTCTGCCATAACATGAGTGAGATAAAGCAAAAAACAAGCCCTGGAAAGAAGATGAAAGAAGAGCTGTTAAAAGCTAACAGTCTTCTGTCACTGTGCTGTTAATTTTCTCTCTAACAGATCCATTCCCACTGCACCCTGAGCCAGGAGAGGGTCTCAGTGGTGGTGTATTTTGCAGAGCACTCAGCAGTAGCTCACATAAAACCCTACCTATGTAGGACACAGCTGCCTGAAATTTCCACGCAGCCGCCAGATTTGTTTTTGTTTGGGAGGATCTCCCCGCAGTTGATGCACAGATGGAGAAGGCAGTGAAGCAACAACAATAATGATCATCCTCCATTACAGGCCCAGAGCTGATTCCCAGTCTAAGGTGAGGAGCTGCGGGAGGTTTTAAGGCATGGAGTCAGTGCCCTGGCCATCAGCAAGAACACAATGTAAAGGAGGCACAAACTCTCTGTTCCTGTTGGGGATGGAAGCTCTGTTTAAGCCTTTAAGCCCAGTTAGAGCTATCAGGTAGAACCATTTATTAACAGGTTGTTATCCTGCTGCAGTACAGGCCACACGCCAAAGAGAAGTCACTCTTTAAAACCACTATTAACCTTGGTGAACAGGTGAGGTCTGTAAGCGTAAAAATGTGTTATCTTGAAGGCTATCAGGAAGGACAGTCTCATCTCCTCATCTCTCCAGTGATTCTAATATAAATGATACAAAATCCCTCAGAGGTGAAAGGTTTTGATATTTCTTTTTTCTTTTTCTTTCTACACAGCCCCATTATCCCAAAGAAAGCTTTATCACACAAGTGTTAGATCTATTATCTTATTAATTGTCATTATTGTAATATTAGTTGTGGGTAGAAAGATTGAGTAGTTTGGTCTGGGTTTAGATACACGTGACAATATATGAATGTTCAGGATATTTAATTTGTAGCTGAAGTGGAAGCCCTCTGAGGTAGACTTTGCAGTATGTCTGGCTTCACAGTAGTGTAAAATATGAATAGTGGCTGAAAATTATATCAATGCACCAGAGTAACCATGAACTATTCAGAATACTGGAATTCAAACACTTCAAAGTGCATTAAATTCCTGTTTTCAAAATGTTACATCACCTTTTCCCTGTCTAGTGGGAATTAGGGCATTAAAAGTTCTCCCTCACCCTATGAATAACTATTCTATAGTATTAGTTTTGAAGTGCTCGCAATAGAAGTAATCTTGAATTTTCAATCTATAGCACCAATTAGAAGAGGAAAGGTGTTGCAGGCATTTTGCAGTTAAACAGAAGCCAATTCATTTTGCTGTGAATGACTCCTGAGGCAATAATAGGGAAAAAAAAAAAAAGCATATATGCAACATATCTGGCTTACCAGTTTTAAAACAATCCAGACTACAACAATCCCAGACTGCAGTTTATGTGAATTTTTGATGGAGATGTCTAGCTCACCATGCTCCTTGCCTACCCAGGCACCCTCCAGGCCGGATTGTCTCACTGTGTTTGGTCCCTTGCCAGCAGTCACGGCTGCAACCACAGCAGAAAATCAGCTGAACCTAACTGGGATTTATGCTCCGTGCAGCTTCATTGCAAAACAGAAGTTTGGATTGTTTTTTACTCTATCCAAAGAGCATCAACCACCCTTACACTGAAATTGCACAAGCAGAGGACAAAGAAGGTCAGAGAATAATGAAATTATAACTCAGTGACAAAATAACAAGCAACAAATGAATGTGTTGGCAAATCAAGCCCCATGACAGAAGATTAGTCAAACAACAACAAAATGATGAATAGATTTGGGTATTCCTGGCGATGATTAAAACACCTAAATCCTGTTCTTATGGACTTGATCATTTCCTGTGAGGAACATGCACCACGTGGTAATTGCCGCCTTCTTAAAGCCACTGGTGCAGATTTAATGTGCTCGGAGTAAAGTCCCCCTTGCTTTAAAGCCATGAGGAATGATTGCAACCTTTTCTGGCACCTATCAATAAAGAATGGGTCTGTAGTGATATTAAAAAATGAAAATCACTTTCTTTTTCTTACTGACATCTCCTTTTTGAAGTTAACTTTATGATTAAAAGGAGAACAGCAGCTTTTTGTCACCGCCGAAAGATGGATGGATTGAAAGCACATATCACCACTGCAAAAAGGCTACAGATCTTCATCAATATAAATCCACAAAGCATTTGACTGTGCCAGGGAAACATATTCTCAAATTTTCATTCCACCAAGAGATTATGGGGACTTAAAAGGCAAATAGCCATTGATTCTTATTACACAAACTGCTAAAGCGAGGGGGAAAAGCAAACATTTAAACCATTCTTTTAAAATCTCTTCCTTAACTTGTGCTTCTTCCAAGCGAAGTGCTGAGCACTGTTAAAATTTTTGTGCAGTCTGTGCTATGTTTTCCCCCTTGAACTTTCTTTCGTTTTGCAGATCAATCAAACATCTTGGAAACTATTTTGTTTTTCACTGAGGCACAGGAAGCAGCGTTTTCACAACTCTGGGTGGTGTATTTTGTCACTGAAGGGCCTGTTGAGTGCTCTGAACAGCCAGGTTGTTTGTATTCCATCCTAAGGGGTCTTACAGGCTCATTGATCCCAGCTCCATGGAACAACCACAGCTTTTCCCTCATGCACACACTTAAGTGTGTGGTAATTATCTCTGGAGTGATTAGCCATAATTATTATTAGGTAATCATTATTACCTTGGTACCCAGGAGTTCAAACTACACACCAGATCCCCTCTATCAAGGCAGGTATTTCTCTGTCACAGAAAACATGCAATCCTTGAGCAACCAGCTCAGGGAAATAGGAAGGGAAATAAGGAAATTACAGCCAATACCATGGCCAGTACAGGAGGCAACAGCCTCATGTGCCAAGGACTCCATTTCACACAGACCACTTAGGCCTTCCCATGGTTTCCAGAACATTTCCTGAGTTTCTTAAAGGTATCAAGTACCCCCAATTTTTAACACAAACATATTTTTAAAAACACTTTTGACAAGAAATGTGAGTTTGTATTGTGAATTCTAATTAGCTTCAGAACAGTTGTAAAAACTTTATCCTGCAGTGTTTTGGATTGATCACCTTTTTTTTTCCTTGAAAATATCCATATTTAGATGACTCTCTGAGGAGACTAGAGAAGTTTTAGCACAATATTCTGAAAGAAAATTACACTGCAGCTGGTGACACACATCTGTTTTTTAAAAAAGCATATATGGATTGAGGTAAAAACAATTTTCAAGCTGGTTTACAATGGCCTGGCTGTTTATTTCAGGCAACATTAGACGTGCTTACAAAGGTTCTGACCAGCCATACTCATCCATCAGCTCCAGGTTATTTCCTGCCTGCTGGAAAATCTGTCCAGTGCAAACAAGAGGAGAACATCCAGGAAGAACAACGACGTACCAGGAAGAAAATTCCCTATTTGAACTCTGTGATTTCAGGAAGGCAGTGCTCTTGTTCTCCCTTGGGCATTTTCCTGCCTGGATCTACAGGTCTCCTTCATCTCAGCATCACCTTCACCCCCTACAGGTCAAGAAGGTTCTTGATCAGCTGCTATGTTCTCCCAATTTCATCAATTACCTGTGCTTTGCAAGTAGCACAGAATTCCCACAACATTATCACACAAGACACCTCTCATCCAAATGTAGGGGCTCTTCATATTTTAAATTATTCTTTTTTTAATCATGTAGTTTTCATTCTTAATTCCCAATGATTACTTTAAAATTTTATCACAATGGATAAAATCAATTTATTTTCAAAATCCTAAACTCTAATTCTATAATATATTGTCTGACCTTTCCTACAGTAAACACGTCTATGTACGGCATGGATTTAGTGGAGGTTTCTGCAACTCTCTTCTTAAAACACATCAGCATGGGGAAACAATAAAACCTGTATTCATATTTAAAACAGGCAGAGTCTGTGGTGTTTTGCTAAAGGGTTAATATCAAATTGTTTTTAAGATTCACCTTTGACTTTACATTTTCAAATATTCTAGACTTCTTTATACAGCAAAAATTAAAACCATCTAGATTAGCTTGTATTAAAAACTCCACAACTTGTTGGCTAATCCCTATTAAAAAAGACCAGAAGAAATTATCATATTATGTTTTTCCCACACACATTTTCTCCCCCCAAAAAATGTCCTTTTTGACATCCAGATTCAAGTACAAGCAGTGCTCAGCACTATAACCAACATTTCCAAGCTACCTGCCAGCAGAACTCACAGTGCTGAACATCAGCACTGTCAGCTCCTTGGAAACCTCAGATGTATTTTACATAGTCCAAACAGATTATTGTCTCCATTTATAATCCTTCCATGCAGGGAAGGGAGCTCCTGAGCAGAAATTCAGGATAGAACACGAATTACAGCTGAAGAAGATCACTGCAAAGTAGGTTCTGTGTCCAGAATCAGCACAGGACGGCTGAGCTGAGTCCACCTCTCTTTGAGGCAAACACCACTACCAGGGGTGAGAATAGAAATGGCAAAAAAACTCCAAGAAAAACCCAAGAAACCCCCAGTAATTTCTATTTGAACTAAAAGTTTTCAGATTTTACAGAGTCTGACTTGCTCATGAAGACCCCAAAACTGAATGAAGCACCATATAAATTCTGCACAATGCAAAGATTTACTGAACTGCCACAGCTTTTCTGTGCTTCTACCACCAGAAGTGTCCTCAGCACAAGACAATAACAAACCTCACCAAGAATTAGTCGTTAGCAACAACTCTTTTTGAAGGCAGATAAACTATTTTGGAAGTCTAGAATTCCTAATCACACTCTTTGTCAATCCCTAAATGCACAGCTGTGCCTTCATTAGGGGAAAAAGACGGATGTGAGCAGCACTTTTGCAGCTGAAGTCAGAAGCAAAGGCCTGCAGATGCACCCGTTAACAAGAATTGTATTTCACTTGCATTACTGTTACTTGGGGGATGATTCTAACCCGTGCTAACACAAGCCAACAGCAATTCCTACTTTTATTTACAGGCCATAGATTGAAAAGAGCATCCTGAGTCCTTTGGTGAACACCAACAGTGGTGCTATAAGACCAACAGACTGATTTTCCATATGCCAGTAGTGGAGGGATAAATCCTTCCCAAGCACCCCGGTCCCTGTTCTCAGGATGCACAGGGATGTCTTCAGAGCTGGTGTCCACAAGCACCCAATTCCTGTCCAGTTCTGTGTGCCTTCACATCCAGCTTCCCTCTCCAGCTGTGTGCTGGGAACGTGATATGGTTTATGTACATCCTCAGGGATGTATCATATGGAGTACACATATCCTTCATATACAGCAAGGGCTCTTTCTAACTTTGTGATGAGTCTTGGAAAACCTGAGGCATTTTCCAAAGGGCTCCCCCCAGCTCTAGACACCTTTGGCATCAGAAGGGAAAAATTTCCTGGACTGGCAGAACAAAATTTTATTACAAGTAATGAATGGACTTCTTAAGAAATGTAAATCACGAGATTGCAAATTTCTGTATTGAACATGAAACGTGTATCCCAAAAATTTATTAGTTGTTGCACTGCAACACTTCATGTCTTTGCTAGATTTTCCAGACAACGTAAGAAATCTGGCACATACTGGTGGACTTCAAAATAAAAAGTTTTCAAACAGCAGAAAGGCTGATTCTTCATGGGGATCATGTAAGGGCACCGTTTTTGCCTTTTATCTGGTTCTCCTTTGGAAACCCAAACAGGACATGTGTGTAGGACCCAGTAACCTCTTCAGTCAGCGAGGGACCATCCATGATCCCCATTTTCCTGCAGCTGAACTGTGACCCACATCATGTCACTAAAAGCCACACTGCTATTTAAAGCTGGTTTTTTTTTTTCCCATTAAGCTCAAGAGAGAGAAATTTGAAGAGCACAGTGCTTCATCCTTTAATAACAGACACTGTGGCCAACATCAGATTTGGGTTGGGTTTGTTTGTTTTTTCTTTCTCTTCACTAAGAATCAAAGCATCCAGCTCCTATGGGAAGGTAAAGATGCATTCCCAGGTTTTCCTGAAGGGCTCACTTTATGGGTTTTTTGCACATAGGACATTCAATTTCACCATAAAACAGAAGTATGGGCCCCAAACTGTGTCCACTTAATAAGTAATTCACTGATTATTTTTTAACATAAATTGTAAGTGTCAGCTCACGGCAGAAAGCAGAACAACTGTGCCTCACAGAAGTATTTTTAGTTACCATGTACCATAAATGTGAGTCCTCAGGATGTCTGAACAGTTTTGTTTTTATGTAACTGTGCTCATTTTATGTAACATTTTGCAGAGCAGAACTTACTCCCATTCGTTTTTGTCCTCCTGATGCCACTGTGTGCCATTAGTCTGAGAATGTCAAACTATACTCCTGTCTCTCGTGTAGAAACCTAAAAGTTACCTGCACATAAATGTTTCATGTAATTCTGCTTCATTGTCTTTCAGTGGATTAAAAACCCCTCAATTTGCTAAAAGACAACCAAATTCTGCAACCTCAGACTTATGAACTATCATTTTCTTTTTTATTTGTAAGCTGGACCCATCTCTGCTAAAGTTCTAGGAGACTGCACATCATTAAGAGTGGGAAAAAGCCAATTAAACAAGTAGCAGGTCCTCCATCTGATGCACGGTTTTGAAAGAGGCTATGAAATATGCAAGACCATTAGAAAATAAAAAGTACCTTAGACAGCAACTAATTGTGCTGAATTGCCTGCTGGTAATTAAACAGGGCATTTGTTTAAAAGACCATATTTAGTTCTTAATGAGTGAGGATTATGACCTTCTGCGTAGTGGGGCTAAGAAATGTGTTTGGGGCTTAAGCTACTATGAATGATTCTTTTATTGCGAAACAGACATTTTCTCCCTTATTGATCTTGCTCGGGGAATGTGACATCAGCTGCTGTGGAATCTCATGGGAGTGTGAAAACCAAGCTGAAAAGTCAGAGAAGTGTAACTTCTCTGGGATAAACCTTTTTTTTTGGAACCATAATCTGGACTGATGCTAATTTCTCCTCATTTTTAATCCTAGTGGCCAGCACTTCCTTTGAGAAGATGGACAGTGGTCCTTTGCTCCAATAATCCATCTCATGTACAAGATACCTGATCTTCCAAACAGCATTTTTGATACTTTGCTACATGTTAATGGATTTAAAGAAGGATTAGATAGACAAATTATTTTAGAAAGATGCTAAATAAAATCTCAAAAAGTTTGATTTCATAGGCTTTGTTCTACCAGGATATCCCACCCCCTCAGAGACACTCAGACACCAGCCAATGCCACTGCAGCAGCCTTTTTAAACACCTGAGTGTCAGAAGACATTATTGATTTGCAGAGAGTGGGTCATGGTCTCATCCCGAGATTTAAACATGGCTCATTCTTCTCCAGATGGAGCAGTTTCCTAGAGTTTATTTATATATATATATATATTTTTTTTTTTTTTGCACGTGCAAATGCTTAGAGCACCTGAATAAAAGAGATTAATGAAAAAAAAACTTAGGCACGATTTTTTTGTTTGGATAGGCCCAGTCCAGAAGCCTAAACCCAAGGAAATGCTGCCATTCATTCCAGCAGGGCTCAGGCCTCATCATAACTATTTTGGTTTTTGTTTCTTTTTCCTTCTTGCACACTGCTTATATCTTATCACCCACGCATAGCAACAATGCTTTCAACACACCTGTTTTCACAATAGATAAAACAGATTTGGGTTATGGAATCTCCTGTAAAACTCTTATTTTCTTATCTGAGTCAATGCACTGGGAACACGTTCCTATTCTTTGATGCACGTAGTTCCAGAGAATACTGATTTAAAGCAGGTCTGCTTGACAATCCCTCACTTGAAGGATTACACTGAACCTTGCTATTGACTGGGCTCTGTATTTCCCCAGTTTCTGTTTCCCCTTGATTGCTTCCAAGTATTCTTTTCTCCCGTTTTCCCCACTATTTTTAACTTATTCCATATCATCTCACATTATATTAATCTGTACATTTGACATATAACTCAAATTACAGTCATTACTGCAGAGAGGTAAAGACTAGGTTACACTTTCATAGATTTTTGTGGAGAAAAGATGACTGGAATCTGGGAGGGTATAATGAATTCTGAAAATCAGTTTTTGTACGCTCTGTGCATGTTCTTGCTTCCGAGTGGAAGAGCAAGAGTAATTTCTCAATGTGTCAAAGCAAACTCCTTCACACCACTGAGTAGTATCAATCTCACTTAAAATTGCTGGTGACATCTTGACTTGTTTATCATAGTCTCAGAAATGATGGCAACATTTAATTTTTAAACTATATTGCACAGTTTGAGAATTATTTGAGCTTTTTGGTTACACAGTTCCATGAGCTTAGGACTGAAAAATGCAAGAAGTGGGGGATGGTAAGGAAGTAAAGCCCTTGTCTGGAAGGGAAAATTGTGAGTTCTCCTCAATGCAGCTCTGGATTGCAGTGTGTGAAAAGGCAGAATCTGTCGTGTTCTGCGTACAGGTGGTCAGGCAGGTGGATGATGTGCAGAGGCATATGCACTCCAGGTGGGAATACTCCTACCCCAGCTCCCAGAATTTACCACTTTGGTTAACAACACACAACTAATTGCTGAGGTGGGAACAAGTAAGAGGCCAGAACTCACTCTTTGCCATGAGAATGCAAAAGAACACTCCTGGAGCTTCAAGTATTTGCTGCAATAAATGTTTAACTGTTTCTGGCTCGGGGAAAAGAGCCCCGAGGAGCAAAAGCACCCCCTTCACAGAACAGATGTAGTTTCCTTATTTGTTTATTCACCTTGGGAAGGTCAGGAGCTGGGAAGCCAAATCCCCTCAGGCAAGGAGTGGAAGAACTTGAAACCACTCTCATAACATATCTTGGCTGAGGGCTCCCGGGGCAGAAAACTGACAACTGCACTTCTGACAAATTATGTGATGCTAGCCCCAGAATTTGCTCTTTTCTTTCTTCTTCTCTGTCTCCAATTTGATACCATTCTGTAAATTTAGGTTGACATTATAAATTGCTCTAGGAGGACCAAAATCATGTTTTTCAGCACACATGCCTGTCACCTATTTTTTTTTCTCACTTCAAACACCAGGTTGCCCAATTATTTTAACACTGTTGAATGAAGCAATGAATAGGCAAATAATGTCACTGGAAAAAGAGTACATGGAAATTTAATTACATCTTTTATTGACGGGCAGATGCCTCAGATGTGTTTTTCTTCAGCAGATGTAATTTTACTATTAGTTATTGCAAGAAATAATAATTAAATTCTCACAGTATAGGTCTAAATGTAACAGTTTCTGTATATTCTGGAAACAAAAAAGGAGAAAAAAATGCCCAAAAGGAAACTGAAAAAAACATTATTCCTTCTAAATAAGATTTCAGGATGTCTAAGCTATCCCATCTTCCCCAATATTGGTGGTGATGGCTGAAGACAGACCCTGTGCTGTCGTTCTCCCGACGCCTCAAGGTTACCAGTGCTTCACAAGCATTTGGTGTGAGGCCCCAGTCTCTCCTGGGTGAAAAGCTGTCTCTGATGCCTGTATATCGAAAATGCAGTTAAGATGTACTCTGTGATGTGAACTAATGGCAGCCAGGCAGCAGCTACAATTCCTGCTTGCGGGCTGAGTTTAGGAGTGTCAGGCTGTTTTGCCATGTGAATATGTCTGGAACTCCTGATACGGAGATTATGCCCAGAGTATTTATCTTCATAAAAATCCTTGGAGATTTATTCATAGAAAAAGCTTTGTGCTTTTTTTACATAAGATAAACCCCTTAGGAAGTTTTATTAGCTTATTAATCTATTAACAGGGAAAGAATAACAGGTAACACTACACAGTTATCAACAGAAAGGTAATAAATAAAAAGTGTTGAGTAAAAGTGAAAAGAGGATGCCCATAGTACAAGTTTAAATGTTTGTTTTCTCAAAAGGGGGAACCTCAAAACAGTCACAGCGGGCAACAATAAATAGCATTTAACCTAAATGCCAGGGAAGTAGAACAAAGATGTCTGAGATCATTCCAGCCCATCCCCTGTGTCACTGACTGTAGCTGCTGTCCTCAGGTTTCTCCAGCCCTGGACATGAACCAGTTAACCACCACTAACCGGCCCTCCCAACTACCATCATTTTGTCTCAAACATGACATAGCAACATCTCTGCTACACTTTGTGCATTTTATTGGGCAACAGGATCATAGAAATCCTCAAATATTTGAGTTGCAATCTTTACTCCTCTCTCTCATAACAAAGATTAAGCATCCAACACTATATTTGCTATAACAAGCATGGTTTCTGTGACCTGAAGAAGGCGTGTGTATTTAAACTTGTGTGCTAAAAAACTGACCAAAATTTGTATTCAGGGAGGCCACACCTGACCAACACTTGATTTTGCCAGTAAGGAACAGTAGCCAACATTTCCTTTCAGGAAAATGGATACTGCAACTGAAATGGAAATGCTGATTGGGAGCAGACCAGACATACATTGCTCTTCCAATAGACAAGACCACAGCACTCTCTAAAAACCATGCACCAAATAATGATCTCCTAGCACATATTATCGTCATATATGGCCAAACATTTCAATCCTACACCTAATTTGCCACAGAGGCAATGCTGATACCGTCACAACAGCGTTCATTTGTGAATTCTAGACTAAAAAAAGTCTTCGGCAGCAGCCCATCAACATAGGATGAAATCACATTCCTCAAATGTCTTCCACTGCTCGTTCCCCCACCAGCCTCCTCTAATTTGCTTTGCTGCAAAAGGATTTTGTGATGGAAAGTTATTAAATCACCAAGCCCATGCCTTCTTTGTCTTGACAGTAGAATAGACTAAATGACCTTGGCTAATTTCAAAGAGCCAAATCATGCACTATTAAGGCAAAAAGATAGCAAAGACAGTAATATACAAGAAATTGGATGTTCAGATGGTGAAATGAGGAGATCTCATAATACTAAACAATGCAAATTAAGCCTTCACCCAGACAAAAAGAGCTCTTCCCCAGCAGCTCTGTTCCAAAGCAAAAACACCTGACTGTCTTATTTTAATGCCCACACTTTTTTCTCTTTTCTGCCTCATAACCCAAGTGAAAACTTTGATGCAGAGTGCAGAGTGGTTGCAGTGGGGATCATTCCAAATGTTACAGGGCGGTTTCAGCAGCCCCACTGGTACATCAGGAGCACTGGGAATTTTCCTGGGGGTTCAAGGATTCAGTAACCTCATGTGACACTTGTACATCACAGCCTTAAAGGATGAGTGATTTAAAGCTTGTCAGAATAAATCAAATGAGTTCACAGGGAATTCTCTTGCAGGTGTGCATTACTTCCAGAGAGAGCATCATGAGAAAATGGAGGGACATTTATAACTCTTTACTATTTTAGGCCTTTTTGTACCTTGTTACACAACTTCATTAGATGGAAAATAAAAGTAAGAGTAGGATCTCAATGTAGGTCCGTATCTTTCAGTTTTATAACTTGGCCTCATTCTTGAAAGGTCTGAATTTTCCTTAAAATTCTGAAATTTTTATTTGCCTCTCTGGCAAACACTACTTAAAATTTCCAAGTGCTCCAGCTGTAGAAAGACCAGAACAAAATATAATTCAGTAATAGCAGCATTTATCTTCATCTTATGATAACGATTCATTCAAAAAGCCTAAAGAGAAAAATAATACTCTGATTGCTAAAACAGAGGAAAAAAAATTCAACTAAATCTCTATGTGTGTTCTGCAGTTTTCTAATACTAAATGATCCAGAGTTTGCCTTTGAATATTCTATTGATTAGAGACTTTAGAGTTTATAGTTCAGATCACAGTTAATAAAGATCCAAAAAATCTGCAGACTTAGAAGGATTCTATTTGCACTGGTAGTTTTTGCAATATTTTTTTAGCATTTTCTGGCTGGAATGTCTAAAATTTTAGCACAGATATTCCAGGAGCTACTAAATAATACCTCAAGGTAGCGAATTAGAAAAGGACATTTCTATATTCTGTATAAGTTTTAGCTTCCTACAGCTCTAATTCAGACCAAACCCAAATTTTGGCACACCACTCAATTTTTTAAAACACTAATTTATAAAACTGTACAGCTCACCTCTACAGCCCCATAAAAGAACCTTTACTGAGATTCATGGGAGTGTGATTTTAATTTTCTAGAAATTACCTTAATAATTATATCTAATGCTTTACATACTCAAGGCCAGGTAACTCCAACTAACCCATGATGGATATTTGCCTGAACCATTCCTAAAACTTTCAGGGGGGAAAAAAAAATAAGAAGAGGTATTTTAATCTTCAAAAGACCTCAAAATCAGACTGGGACAAGCTGCAGCCACACAACCCCAGCTCTAACTGAGCAGAGCCAGCCCCAGCCCCAGCCCCAGTCCCAGCCCCATACTGGGATGAACCCTGTGAAGGAAAGACCTCGAGCTAAATAGCTCAGTTTGCAATAATTCTGCAGCTCCCCTGGGGCAGGAGAGTTCTCAGCTCATCGCTCGGCTGAGCTGTAAAAGTGGCTGCAAATGCAGCTGAAATGAAGGCCTGGCTCTCCAAAGAAGCCTGAAGAAGTGTGTCAGAGAAAGAAGCTTAATTGCCAAGGGCAGATCTGGAGCAGTCTTCGACCAGAACCACTCAAGCCTGGCTCTAGTTTTGGCATTGGTAAATTTTATCTGAGCCTTATCAACTTTTCCAAGGAGCTGGTGGGTGTGAACTCCCCCACTCAGCAGGGCTGGATCGTGGTGGAATTACTGGAATTATCAGAAAGCTGAACAGCCCCAGTATAAGCTTTATAATAAGGGTTAATATATATTTTGATTCCTCCCTTATTCAGCCTCTCTAAAGCATTCTTCAGTTAGAAAAAAAAATGAAAAAGGAATCCAAAATGACCAAATACAGATGTCTTATCACTATTATATGCTCTGAGGTTCAAATCCAGTGAATTACGCATCCCTTTCTCCTCTGAAGGACATGGGAACACATAATGCGACACAACCATACATAATAAAACATGTTTTATTTCATATTGCCACAACCTCTCCTGAATTTATGCATTACATTCACCACCAAAAACGCATATGTGCCTGAAATAAAAGATGATAATGCAGGAGTGTCATTGTATTTACTACTATTTCCTTGAAATTCCCCATACATTACCATTTCACACTGGAGATATGACCATATTTCCCCTTGCCAGGGAAAGGTGCAGGCCTGAATACATCTCTAAAAGATCCTTAATAATGAATTAACGTGAGAATGCTAAACTTAAAGAAAGAAACTAGAATAGTTCCACTTTCTGGATGCTTATACTCCATCAGTTCTTATGATTTTACCCCTTTGGGGTCACCTGTGCCCTGAAATGGGCTTTGCCCTGGTGACACCCCCAAATTTCATACCATAACTTATTTTCCTGGGGCTTGGACTGTGACTTATTTACACAGCACTATCAGTATCCCCAGCAACAGATTATTTCCCCATAGCTCTGTGACCAGCTGGGCTGTTTGCAAGTGAATATTGAAAATTGCTGTTGTCTTCCTCGATCACAAATTTCACATGAACACTGTTAATTGGAGCAGAATTGATAAGGACACTCTTGTTAGTAATAGGAAGGAAAAGCTAACAATTTGGCTGGATTTCTGAAGTAACTTTGCAACTTTTGGCCACATAAATGAGTTCAACGTACAACTTGTTTGTTCCAAGTATCAGAAAATTAAGAATGACTCAAAGGTCACCCAAACATTCTTCTGATATATAGATACATATAGAGAGAGAGACAATAATTACAACTATAAAGCATTAACACCAAAAATTTAATGCATAGGGATGTAACATAATGACACATTAGTGGCAGTTGTTTGCAACAACAAACTACACAATAATGTAAATTTATGGTTTTCTGTACTCCTTGGCTCTGTTGACAGAAATATGTCCAAGTTTCAAGACAGTTTCAAGTACTGCCTGCAATAGCAAGTAAAAATATGCAATTTCCACAAAAATCAATATTAATGAGTTGCTAACCATTTGTTAGATGAGGAGGTACAGTGAGACCTCATTATGAAGGTGTTCTGTGTGGTCTAGGGAAAAATGTTTGTTTAGAATGCTTTACCAAATTTCATGGTGATTTAATGAATCAGACATTAATTTTTCCACTGGGCAGTTTTCATATTCATGCATGATAATAAAGAAAGGAGTGGGAATCAATATGAACCTTACACGGTGTATTTGAGCATAAATTAAAAGGACATGAATAAAGATTGGATATTTCATGTGCTATCACATTCCAAAGTACAGGACACATGTACAAAATGCTACATATGAAAAGCAAAAATATTTCATTTCCACTAACATAGGATTATAATTTAAATTAATATATTTAATCTATATATTTTATTTTATTTTAAATCTGTATTTTCTGATTCCAATAATCTTGTCATTTAAAGACTTAAAGTACAATAAATATACAAAGCAGTTAAATTATGGTAATCACTTAGCACTGGAAGTTTTTAATCCTCTGTCATTTAATCCAGAATAATTTATAGAAAAAACATGTAATACTGAAGAACATAAATTTAAACATAACTTAATGGATCAGTACTGTTCTCTGAAAAACACTCACCTGCAAGCTCAGAAAGTTTCAGTATAGGCCTAATACTGCTTTGGTCAGTTTAACTTCTGGGTTTTTTTGGCTGCTGGGCCCAGTGCTAAAACCAATATGCTGACACAAATCTTGATTTTGTGTAATGCTCATTGAACAAGGACTATAAAACAGTTGAGCCTTCAAGAAAAGAAATTATTCCTATCACTGTGAATAAGAATTTTCATATGTTTTATGACAGCCAGTATCCTCATCTGGTTATATAAAAATAACTATTTGTAGTTTTGTGAAGTCAGCAGTATTATACTGATTAATTCCAGATGGCATTTTTTTTTCTTATTTTAATTTTTTTTTTTTTCCATTTGGCTTATTTTTGGTGCGGGCTTAGATTTTACTCTGACAGCTCTGAAAATATGTCCGCATGAAATTTTAAATTTTAATTTAACTTTCTGAACTCTACCATTAATTGTATCTTTCACTGTATATTGTCATATTGGATTGCAGCAGAAGTCCCAGGACCTGTCTCTGAGTTTCTGGTTTGGAACATGAGATCTGCTGAGAATCACCAACAATCATTCATCTAGAAATCTACTGATTAAAAACAACTGACTCAAGGTAGCCAAGATTTGGCCCTATAACTATCCCCAAGGCAGACCTCAATCACTCATCTGAGTAGTAGAGCTGAGATAATAAGAGTTGACCTTCACCAATTTCTATTTAAGATTCCTCATTGTCAGAAGTTGGTGACTACACCATTAAACAGTAGATGATTTGCATAAAATCCTCCTGAAACAAAGTCCTTTACGCAAAATAATGCTCATAGCAAATTTGAGGTATTTTTTCAGTGGTTTTCTTTGGCTTTTTTTTTTAAACAGAAGTTATAAGATAAAAAAATCATCCTGGCAAACAGTGTGCTGCCCAAATTTTGCTCACTGAAGAGTTTCCTCATCCTTCTTTTGACAGAGGAGCTTCCATCATAAAAGCTTAGTAACTCATGCAGGAAAAGTCTGAAAGTCTCTGTGTGCTTTTTACTTGCATTTTGTTCACACAAAAGAGTTTTTTTAAATTAACTTGGAACACATATTAAAATATGCTTCCATCAGTTCGCTTCTGGTTGTTATATATATACACACACAGAGGTATTCCCAAGGGGTAAGTTTTGGTTCTCTTTGAACTGAAGACAGAAAATACAGTGGAAGATGTGAGGTTAAAGCAATTTTCACTCACCCCTGCAATGAACTCCTTCGTCGTACCCATCGGAGCAGTCGAAGACCCCGTTGCAGAGCTGGGACAAGTGGATGCATTTGTTGGTGCCAATGCAGCTGATGAAATTCGGGCTGCACTTGAAATCTACTTCCTCTGGACCTAAAAAAAAAAAAACAGATGGAAAATTTCTTACACATATTTTTACATCCACCACAAGGCAAAGAAAGCTCTGAACTTTGTTTCCTTTTTAAAGCTACGGGCAACACTATGCATTAGTTCTTTCTGAATATTTGGTTCATTTTGCAGATTTTAGGGCCTTGTAATCACATATAAAGTCATCAAGAAATGATTAGTGCATTTACAAGGAAGTCAATGACTCAGAGGATTATTTCCTAAAATACAGGTGTTTTACAGTTGCTAAAATAAGCTTTGCAGACACTAAAAAGCAACATAAGATTTTCAATTGTCCTGTGAATATCCTATCAAGAGTCGTATCAAGAGTAATAGGTACCAGCATTTACTTCCACTGTTGTGCTATGCAGATAATTGTACATATTTATGAAAATACATATAAATGTCACATATTTGTGGCTGCATTAGATCAGAGAAACTCTTCCCCAGCCCAGGAGACTGCCTCAGAAACTGCACAGTCCAGGATGGAAGGGGGAGGATAAGGATGTTGTGATTGCTCCCTGTGGGATTCCACCCCAGCTGCAATCACGTGTCTCTGTCCCCTTTTCCCTGACGTGTTTGGTTCAGGGAGTTTTGAGGGATTTTAGGGACTCTTGAGAGTCTCTTTTGTTTACCCCTTAGAAAGGGTTCTGACTGATAAAATTCCCCCCATAATTCCACATTAGAAAGACTCTGAGATTTTTAACACTGCAAAGAACAATTAAAGATCTGAAGGGCTCAGCTCATTTAGAGGTTGAACCATAATTAATACATCATATATCCTCAGCTACACAGAGACCAAAGGGGTGGAGATTTTTTAGGAAAACAACCTGAACCTCCTTGATTTCTGGTGTTGGAGCCTTGGGTCTGTGCTGAACTCTGGCAGCTTGTAACAATCCTTTAGGGAAATCTAAACTTGCATGCAGTTGCTCAAGTGCAAGATGCTTTCACCTCCTTCGAGGCACTAACTCCAAGAGGAAGGACAGAAATCGCTGGCACCTGAAAGCTCCCAGTAAGCTGGGAAATCTCAGCTTTGTCAGATCTTGTCTCTTGGAGTCAGCAGGCCAAACCATTTGAGGGGACTCTACAACTTCTATAACAAATTGAGATGCCTCTTAGCACAGACCATTTAATCAAAAATCTAATATACAAAATTTGTCCCAATTAGAAAATTCCCACTGGCACAGGGCAGAGCTCCCCTTCCCCAAGCAAAGCATGAGCCTACAACAGGGCACATCCCCTGTGCAGGAAAATGGGGTGCAGTGTCCTGCTCCCTCCTCTGACCCTCCCCACCTTGCACCCATGGAGGGACACCAATGACATCCTTGAGGAATTGCTGACTAACAGGAACATAGCACGCTGGCTCTAGGGGTAAAAAGGCAATGCTTATGGGGATGAATGTGCCCTGTCTCAAACGATTTGTGTGCTCCCAGGATGAAACACAAACTATTCTCACCGTGCTCTGGGCTAAATTCATGAGAAACAAATACGGAGGGATTAAAACATTTCACAAAGAAAATGTATTCCCTGTATTTTCCAGTAAAATATAAAAAGACATTAACAACAGAACATTGAAAGTTGATCAACACTGATCCTAGATGTTAGAATTTGAAGACTATAATAATAGGGACCAGAGAAACAGAAAGTTTGGGTTTTGGGCATTTTACTCCTCTTTTTGTGCCCTGAAGGTAGGACTTTCCATGCCATGAAGCATCCCAAGCACGTGAAGTTCCGTGCTGTACCTACAGCCCCTGGCAGTGCCAGGCACTCCTCCAGGACGAGTTTGGCTCTGCAGACCTTTCAAGGAAGAACAGAAATGAAGCAGCCCAATGCTCAGTGTCAGGTAGCTTGGGTAAAACCAAAAGGTTTTATTTGATTCCCATTGCAGCTGCCTCAGGACTTGAAGGCACCTCACATGTAACAAAACCAAACTAATTTTCTGATTTGCCAGTAATAACTTGCTTATTGTTAGTGTTAAACCATCTGTGATAAAGTGTGAGGAGTGAAAATGGTTTTTTCTTCTGAAATAGAGAACATTCATTAAAAAAAATTAGATCTGTGAAGCATGTGAACCATGGTACCTGTATTACTAAAAACCCTAGATCACTACAGGGTTTTCATACTTTATCTGAAAGAAAACTTGAGACCTGTGACCAAAACTATACCAACATATTCACATATATCCTAATAGTAATGAGTGACAAGAAGGAATCTCTTAATTAACATTTTAAACCTTAATAGACTAGTCTGATATGCCCCCGTTTATAAAATTTTTGATTTGGTGCTACTTGCTTTTAAAACACAAGATTTCTTCAGGACACAAATATCCTGCAATTCTAAACATATTCTCTAACTTGAAATATTAGTAAGGGAGCTTGCTAACTAGATTTATTTGTTTGGGAGCATAGGACGGGACAGTGAAAAACACTCCAGGAAGTATTACTCAAATTGTTTTGTTTTTGAGAGAAATTTTGTGCACCACCTGTGAAGGCAGAAGATTAGAAGCAATTCCCATATTCATGTGATTAAGATAAATTCAGTTGTACTTTGGTGTTACAAGCATGATGCTTTGGAAGGCAAGTTAATAATGAAGATGAGCTTCAGTCCCAAAAAGTCCTGTTCTACAGAAGTTTTTTGACTTATTTTGTCAGCAAAATTACCCTAAATGGTAATAAGTCTCAGCCATCAACACCAGTGGAAGAAGACAGTAGGTTCCAAGGCCTCCCTGCCCACATTTTTTACCACCTCTATTGAAAAAATAAATTTAAGGAAAAAAAAAAAAAAAAAAAAGCCAAATCAAGCTGCATGTTGTGATGCCTTTGAAGCAGCACTTGTTTCTCCCACTGAATCCTTCCCAGCTGCTGCACTTTCTGAAATGTCTAATGCAAATAAAGAAGAGTAGCTTTTTATCTTGTTTACTCCTCCTCACTCTCCCTTTAACAGACAGCCACTTCTGGCAGTGTTATCAAGTGAACTTGGGGAAAAGGAATTTAAAAGTGTTCTTCTTCAAAATAATCTCAGCGTAGTTTACATCAGTGCAAGAATGCTAAGAATATAAAAGACGGATGGGGTCTTTTCTTCCCTTCAAAAGACATAATAATTCCTAGCTTTGCCAGTTGGTGGAAAAATAGTCAAAACTACTGGCTGCAATTATGGTAATACAACATCCCAATGTTTCAAACATTCATCCTGGGACGCTGCTTGGAGGGCAAGGAGGATGCAAGCAGCTCAAGAGAGCCGGCTCAGGCAGCAGAATATCCAACTGTCTCCATGAGTAATTGTCTCAGAACAGATGGTGAGGAGTGGGAAAAGAGCTGAGCTGCAGAAGCCCAGCCAGGGCCACGGGGAGCCCCACGGGGCTGCAGGCAGGGCTGTCCCAGCCCTAGGGGAGGGTGGCTGGGCACTGGGCACTTCCCTGGGGATAGGGGTGGGGGTCAGGATCAGTGAGGATACCAAAGCTGGCCGCATCCCGTGGCCAGGTGGACAGATTACAGCTGCCTTCCCTGAATCTCCAGAAAACAGCCTGTGCCCAGGGGCAGACAGGTTGGAAACAGGAGAGAGATTAATTTCGGATCCAGATTTCTTTGGCTGTCAAATCACCTGGGAAAGCCGTTCCTGATTTGGCCACAGAGTCACACACGCTGGAAGGAAACGGGCAAGGTTTTGGCAATACCTGTGCAGTTCACAGGGAATTCAGCTCAAGCCCCTTCAGGGAAGGTGCCCTTAGAACAGGAGGGTTGGGAAGAGGTAAGGGAGTCCTTGTGATGTCCCCCAGCAGGAAACAAGGGGAGGAATCAATCACGAGCTCTGGGTTCACACTAAAGAAGCATCCTGAGAAAGTATTAAAGGCCTCTGTCAGAACCAGCAGAGACATTTCACCATTCACACGGCATCTGTGAATCTGTGCTCAATGAAAACCCTGCCTGCCTCACCTCAGGCTCCTGCTCTACTAACTTTCAAATGGGACAATGCAACTACAAACTGGTTATTTCCACTAATATCATTATCATAAGCAATATACTGCTGTTAATTAGCAAAAATTATGAATGAACATTTTTTCATGATGTACATTTCCTTCTTCTAAAGGAGACATTCTCTGAGAGAAACTTTCTCTCTAATCTAAGCTAAATCAAGGTACAAGTTACGTACTAAGTTTATGGGGTTTACGAACTGTGAATGGAGGGTATTTCCAAATGGAGATACACTTGCACAACACAAATTCAAGGTTCACAGGAAGCTACTAAATTACAGTAAAACATACACACCCATTTATTGGAAACTCGATTTGTGATGCTCCTATTTGATAGCTATTACAAAAAGCATCAAAGCTGCTACTTCTTTGTTTATATTTTCACCTTTGTCTCTGTCAACTAAGTTTTTACAAAGTGATTTTTCCATGAACAAGTAGGCAAGTGGTTAGAATTTTAAGCAAGAGACAAGGCAGCCAAATGTGGTACATCCTTTTACATCACTGCTTCCAATTTCCTTCAAGACCAGCATTTTTTGAGCAGCTCTAATCCTGGGCTGTCCTCAGGCGTAAGAACCAATTATACCAAACTGTGGGACGTCTTCAAAATTCCTGTTAGTGTTGTACACCAGTGACTTGAAGATCCGTCCTGCTCTCCTAAGTGTCTTTTTGGAGTGAATCTTTTCCACAGTGAGCAGTTATCCTGAACAAAACCTTATTCCACGGCTTTTGAATTCAATTTTATTTTAAAGAAGAAGAATCGTCAAAAATTTTGGAATCTCTCTGGATAAATATGGGTTTAAATGAAAACACTATGGGACCATAGAGTATGTGGCTTGTCAAAATCACATATAAGATTGTGAAGATTTTTTTGTTAACTTTCCTTCAGAGCACTGCTGGTACTCCATTTCTGCTGTGGACTCAGAGTATGGAATATGATATTTAAGACTGCAGAACTGATTTTAAAACTTTAATATTGCTCTTGGCAGCAAGACACAACCTGCCATATGCAGCCAAAGTAACATAAAATATCTGATATAATTTTAATTGTGAGTAGTCTTCTCACAGGTGGGGCTCTCAATTTATTTTCTGCCCAGTTCATTATCTATAACAAGGGATTTCAAAAGTGATTATCTTTTATAAAACTTACAGTCACAACACGTTAAATGAATGTCTCTGACCCTGCCAAGACAAGACATATTGTACCTTTATGAAGAAGTTGCTTTCGTGGGGAAATTAGACAGTTTTGTATTGGGTTTTGTTTGTTTCTTTAAGTTCAATATTTGAACTCTCACAAGAGGTTAAATTGTATGTATTAATTTCTGTAGTTATGAGTTAATGTGCAAACTAAACACACAGAGTATCTCATGGTATCATAACTGCTTTAAAAAAGTCAATTTTTACCCAGACTAGAGGCACATTTCTAATACCAAGACTTTAAACACTGAGATAAATGTATGAGAATTACTTTAAATCATTACTCTGTGTTATCTTATATATCTGCAAAGAAATTAATATTTAATAAGGATTTATGTAGCATAAGTAACCCCTTATCTATAGTTACTTTTATCCATACGCTTGATCTAACCATGTAGACTGATAATTATTATAAATATGAAGTCACCTTTAATTAAGTCAGGTATTCAGCTGCCCATGTAAGAAGGAGAATAATAAACATTTACAGTAGGATGTGGATAACTGCAAAGAAGAAGGAAGTAGAAGTATTGTGATGTTTGTAAGAGCACAGCAAGCGTAACCTCTGACCTCACAGACACAGCATTCTGTCCCCAAGATAACACTGCAAAAGAAAGGATAAAACCAGTGGCAGCCAGTGGCTTTGTGAGTTGCCAAATGAACAAATACAGCTACAGCACAGAAGTCGTGGCGTATGACCAAAGCTAAGAGAGGAGTTAAGACTGCAAAAACCAACACTGAAAGGAACAGAAACAAAAGAGAAAATGAAGAAGTTCAGAAATCCAAAGATGCCTTTGAGTCATCACGGCATGACGAGCAGTCATCAGTGCTGACTCACGGCCCTCGGATGTCAGCAGCTCCTTCTGCTCTGCACGGGGAGCAGGAGAACAGCTATCCAAGCCAAACACTCCCAAATCCAATCGAGCACTGGCATTGATTGTGGCCTGTTTAGGTCACATCTTGAATCCTGTGCTCAGTTTTGTGCCCTTCAGGACAAGACAGACTTTGAGGGGCTGGAGCGAGTCCAGGGAAGGGAACAGAGCTGGGGAAGGGGCTGGAGTCCAAGTCCCATGAGGAGCCCCTGGGGGAGCTGGAGGGGCTCAGCCTGGGGAATAGGAAGCTCAGGGGGGACCTTTTCACTCTCTACAACTCCCTGACAGAAGGGTGCAGCCAGGTGGGGCCTGTTCATTCTCCAATAGGAAATGGCCTCAAGTTGCACCAGGGGAGGTTTAGATTGGATGTTAGGAAAACTTTCCGCCTCAGAAGGGTGATTAGGAACTGGAACAGGCTGCTCAGGGCAGTGGTGAGGTCACCATCCCTGGAGATATTTAAAACACATGTAGATACGACGCCTGGGGACATGGGTTAGTGGTGAACACAGTGGTGCTGAACTCAATAATCTTAGCAGGCCTTTCAAACCTAAGTGATTATGTGATAAATAATTTGGTCAGTCAAAAACACATAATTAAAAAAAAAAAGAAAAAAAACCACCCCACATTAAAATTCAGTTCCCAAGGATGGTTCCCAATTCTATGCATTACAGCAGGCAAAGCAGTTCAAGAGGTTATCTGGCTGTGAAGCTTAACAAGGCTCGCAGTGGCTCACAAAACTCCCATTCCTGCACTCCTGTGACACTCTTAGCACCAGTGCTGTGTACAAATGAACTCACAGGTGCAGCACACAGCATGTGGATATTGGATATGGATATTGGATATGGATATTTATGATGCTCTACACTCCCCTTCTTCTCTGTGTGGATTTCTACACACCAGACAAAAGCAAACAGCAAGACAGTCTAAACCTAATATTACACAACAACTTTAATTTTTTTAACACTTTGTTTCAAACCCTGAACCCTGTTTGCACAGTGCCAGGATAAGGGCTCTGTCAGGAGCTCTGTTTGAGATCTCTCCAGCAAACACTTGCCCTCTGGCTCTGTTTCCTGCTCACTGCTTTCTGCGTGTCAGACACTTGCTCATCTTCACTGCACAGATGTAAATAATTAACGGAGCCACAGGACTCATCCCTTCTCCTGTAATGGAGCTGATGGCCACTGGAGACGGGGAAAGCTGTGCTGAAGGTTGCACAAGGCTGATGAAGATGAAAAAAGAGGTGGAGGAAATCCTTCTTAAACAGCTCAGCGCTGAATCTTTATCCAGAAATCCCTCTGGGCAGACATGGGCTGGGATGGGGCTGGAGACAGAACACAGCTCTTGGGGTGGTCGGGCCAAGAGCAGCCACCAGAATCGAGTTAAGTGTGGTTTTCACCTAACAGTGATGTTGCCACTAAAGCTACAAAAGCCATGCAGGTATTCAGACTGATAATAGTAAAATCAGCTCATTAGCAGCAAAATCCACCTATATTCCTAAATGAAGCTGGACATTTTGCATCCCTAACTTATCTCAAACTAGAAAATTCACCTAGCAAAGGGATAAAAGATCACCTCTTCAGCCAACCTCCATCTAATGTAACAGTTCTACAAGGCTGGAGTAATTTCTCACTGAACAGCTCTACATGCAACCATTTCTGGATTAAATACAATGGCAGAGTGATTTTTTTGGAAACAACATTAAGGGTGATCAGGGAAATCCATGGCCACGAGGGGAACACCGAACTGAACCTCCCCCTCACTGTTCTGCAGTGTTTCTGTGACCTGTGTGCTTACAGGAAAAGAACAAGTGATGGCAAAGAGAAGTGGAGAAGAACTGAGACTGAGGCAGCCTGGGGAGTTACAACATTCTTTCCCTTTGTGTCAGAAGATAAATATAATAAATAAATCAAAAAATATATAGTGCTACAAGACTGCCACACTTAACCAGAATGAAAATTAAATTTAGAGGACAGTGTAACACAAACACCTAACTTTACTTTATAGAGTGTTATAAATAAAAACGGGGAATTCGTGCTTAAATATGTAATATGTACCAAAGTTAAGATGTAACCAATATTGAAATTGAGAAGAGCTTGCCCTGGAAGAATTGTAACCTTTACCGGGAACTAATTAGCATCCTAAAGACTGAGCTACAGAAAATAACGACTCATCAAGAGAGAATTAAGCTGGGTCAAGATGTTTACATTTTTCATGGAGAACTTCTGGGAAGAGCAGATGGACTATCTACGAAAATCCCCTCCCAGCTTAGGTGCTACCGGATCAGGAACCAAGATATGGAACATCATGAGCCATCAGATAACATCCTCGGGTGATGGGACATTACTCAAAGACAGGATGCGTTTTGTCCACCCCAGTTTCATGAATGGCATACTTCATGCATATGTTGTTTGGCAAGAAGAATACCCTAGATCCGGACTTTATGAGAAAAATTGTATAAAAATGAGCCGTTGGAAGCAGTGGTTGTGAACAGAGGGAGGTCTGATGCGATAGAGGTCAGACCTGTGTTCACCCAGTGCCAATCCCGGGCTTGGCACTGTCTCCTTTTCGATCGTGGCTTTGTGTGTTCGAACTCTCGGACACGAAATAAATTTCATACTTGTTTTATTTCTAATTGGGCGTAGCTATTTATTACATAGAGGAACTGACAAGGACCTAGAGTCCAAAAGAGAAATATGTTTGTGCTTGCGTATTTTCCTAAAGTCAGTGAAAATTAAACATCCATAGAACTGATGAGGTCGGGATGTCTACTCATATGGTCAGCAGGGTTGCATCTTTATGCAAAAAGACATTTTCATTCCTATGGGAGAGGTTATAAAAACCAGCCTTTAGTGAAGTCAAGGTAAATATCCTAATTTTTACCATTTTGCTTAAATCAAGATCTTCTCTTCTCTCTACTGCTTTATTTGCACATATGACCTACTACCATCTTAATATGGTACCTCACCTTTCCCATTCCCCATTCAATAATACCCTGGAATTGTAAATATAAATACTAGAAATGTGTCTTGCACAGTTTTTTAGACCTCTGATATTGCTTAAATATGCCTTAATTTCTTCCTTTTGCCTTTAAATTTTCATTTCAAAGCTCCATAAAAGGAAAACTGTAGCCTTGAAATATTACACAGTATGGAAAATAAAGCATTATCTCACACAAGCTATCAAAAAAAACCCTCTTTGCAGTAAGGAAACATTTATCTGTAGAGAAAAGCAGTTGGTGCTTAGAAGCAAGAATGANCCCTCTTTGCAATAAGGAAACACTTATTAAGATATTTATCTGTGGAGAAAAGCGGTTGGTGCTTAGAAGCAAGAATGAAGAAGCTACAAGAGTAGGTTCTAGCATGAATTTTTCTTAAAAATCAATTCTCTGTCTTGTGTTCCAAAGCTCAGTGTGGCAGTAGTTTTTGGGTTTTTTTACTAAAAACAACAATAAAATAATTCTCACCATTAAAATCTTCCATCACAACTGTCTAACAAAATACAGTTATGCATCAAGAAGTTTTAATATTTATATGTGCTTGTTCAATGACAACAGCTTCAGCTTGAGCAGTAAAACTTCCCAAAGAGATGAGAGAATTTGTGTTCTTTGCCACAGTTCCTAAAAATTAAAAACCTAATCCACACATTTACTGAGCTCTAGCATTTAGGATTTACCAGAATATAAAGGGTGGCCCTTGTATGTACCAAATAAGCAAAGTCAGTGCAAATTTGTATTCCCTGGTTATTTTTGGAGAATGGCTTCGCAAACATTCGTCAATGAAGAGGAGAAAGCAAAAAATGTTTGTTCTCAGGAAGCAAAAATAATTAATATTCTTTGTGCTTGCAGGGACAAAAAAGCTTTGCTAATGGATTTTTTGGTGATTTACTACAACACTCTACAGCAGTAATTTATGATCAATGAAGTAAAAAATGAATATTGTCTCATGTAGATGGTCACTCCTCATTAGTTATAAGGAACCTATTTTTAATTTGGAGATTTTGATTTAATTAGTGTCACGCATCTCAAGGCTGCCTTGTGTCAACTGCTGCAATGACTCGATGTCTGTGTGTGGCGCAGATTGGGCTGCTGCTGGGCTCTCACTCTGAGAAAATGGCACGAGGTGAACTAAACGAGTGTTAATCACCTAAACAATTAAAGTACCCAATACCAGCAACATTGCAACACATCAATGCTCACGTTATCATGTTTACATAGCAGTGTTGTATAAATGTCACTGGGAAAGGGCTTGTAAATGTTGCTTTTAAAGCAGCGTGATTGTGCAAGAGGACAGTCGGATGCAGCAAGCACACGGCTCCCAAGCCCTGCAGCACTCCAGGTCTCTCTGACATTGTAAAAGTGTGTGGGACCATATTTACACATCATCCATCTCTAAACAGGCCATTCCATCATGGTCCAGCTCAGCTCGTCATTACACTCAGAAACTGTATTAAAAAAAGGGGATATAAAGAAATTTTTACTGGATCATAGCAGTAACAAGCTCTGGAAATTCTGATGGAAACCCAAGGCCTTCATCTTACGAACACTTAAGCACTTCCACACAACCTCAGACACGTCTATGGACTGAGAAAGAATTTACCAAGCTCACTTTTGCATCAGCAGAACTGGAATTCAAACACAGAAACAGCTCTCAAGCCCTAAATAACATGAAATTTCGCAAGGTTGGATGAGATTTATAACATAAGACAGTTTTAAAAACAAGAAAGGACTAAAACATACAGTGATAGTTTAACTCCTTACTTTAAATAGCAAAACAGGAAGTTTTGCTCTCAATTGCAATACATTCAGACTTTCCAGCAGATGATGTTAGTGTCAACATGCATGTTATATTTATGACTTTGGAGTAAAAATTCACCATTAAAATGCTGTGTTTTATAATCACATGAAAATGTAGCTTTGAGGGCCAACATTGTCGAAGTATTTGAGGGTTTGTTTTCTTTTTTAAGTATGTATTAAATCTGTATTACTTATTCATTTTAAAGATTATCTTATATGTTTAATTCAGCTTTAACAAAGACACTTAGAAATAGTTCTCATGCATTTTTAAACCAAGCAAGGCAGTTTGCAATCCTAAACTTAATCATTTTATATTTTGTACACAGACATATAAATTACGCCTAATTAAAATAAGTATTTAACGTGTATTTTCTTACTCAGTCATGCACTGAAAGGATGAGAACCAATTTTAATTGCTCTAAGTACAAAATATAACACCATAAAAGATTTAATCAGCTTTGTTGGAGTTTGCAGTGTGTCAGAAAGATAAAATTACAGGGCTTTATGTTGTGTGGACAGTGAGGGTCCTATTTTATTGAGCACTGGCCCATAACCATTAACTGACCTGGAATTTCTTTCATGTGGAATGAAAAGTAACATATGTTTGTGTGTATATCACAGTAAAGTTTCCATCTCTCACAACATTTATGCTTCTTCCCTTCCCTAGTGATGAAAAAAGTTGAAGAAAGCCTCAGATGGGCAAAAAATTAGAACAACTGGTAAAAGAATCCTGTATTGCTTACAGGAAGTGTTAAATTAATAGTTCTTAAGAGACTTAGTTCTAAAAGGCTTTGTGGTGTTATAGGTACTACAATTCAGGGAGAAAATTAGTTTCACATGTTTACCAGCTAAAAAGTTAAACAGCTTTCCTTGCTCATTTTTGTGCTCTTAGAATAATTCTAAAGAGGCATTATTTACCATGAATCAGTCCCGGCTCTATCAGCTTCCCTACACAAAACCCAAAGTGCCTCCTGATAACAGCACAGTGGAAGCAGACAAAGAGCCCGTGTCAGACACAACCACAGAGTATTTCAGCCCTTTCAAGGCAGATCTTCCCCCATTATCAGGCAAGTACTAATGACATTCATGGGAAACTTCCAGCTCATTCAGCTGCATTCCCTCTGAAACAAGATTTCGCTGAGCTCAAGGCCTGGCCGCCCCTGCTGTGACTGAACAGGAGCACCTCGAGACCTGGTCCTTACCCACCCGCCCACAGCTCCTGGAGCTTTCTGCAGGTGCACATTGCAAACAGCTGGAGTGCTCAAGGTGAGTCGGAAGTATTACTTTAATATGTCATTTTTTGGTATAATTCTGTATGATAAAGTTTGAAACAAAAATTGGTATTTCATCACTAATAGAACAGTCCAGAACACCGGAATTGCCAGGACACCATGCCTGGCTTGTAGCAGAATCCTCAGCAAGGGAAGAGGACGGGGGTATTAAGTCTGGCCAGTCTGAACAAGTAAGAATAACTTCATGTGAAATACAGAGGGAATACATTGGAGTTAAAAGTATTATTTGCCTGCAGAGTTCTGCTCACCCAGGAGAGGCACGGAGATGTTTTCTCCATCATCACCAACAGCACACAGTGTTTCAGAGCTAAGCATTTCCATTTTCACTGCTCATAGAGTGTTTCAAGCTTTCCACCATATCCTAGAAGAGCTGAACACTTCAGAGGACTCAAGAGTTAAAGGAAGCCCAGAAGTGTGGGGACTTTGGTAGAGACAGAGGGAAATTATTGAAGACACCCAAAATGCTGGAAGACAATAACCAAAAACCCATTCAGCTTTTCATCTTTTACCATATCTGGCAGCATTTCTTCTACAACTTATAATACCAAGAAACTATTCTGTGATCTCAATCTTCTGTCTCTCCTCTTCTCTCTTCAATAAAATAGTGCTGGTAAGCCACAAAATTCATCATTTCTGACTAAGGGAATCACTTCCATCATGGGGAGCTTCAGAGAGTGTTTACCAAGAAATCCAGCCTTTAGTGGTACTCATCAAGGTCTAGCAGCGAGGTGTGTGTCATGGAACAACCTTTAAAAACTATACTCCAAGACAAGAAAATACCCTTTTGGTTTATATAAAAGTATATTTAAATGCATCCAAGTTCTTTTTGAAATCCTGTGTATAACTAATCAGCATGAAAAAAAAAAACCAAAACCAAAACACAACAAAACTTGTTATGAAATGATGAAATAAAATCAGACCTCTTCCATATAAATCTATATAAAATGGTAAAAAATTTACCAAGTAAAATGGACATAGAACAAACACAGTGTTATGTGTACACTATTTTTAGAAAGTTTTTATGTATCTGTACTGGAAGTTTATGGTAATAAACGAATTATTAGGTAAAATTAGTGTGTTGAAGATAGAAATGAATATATTATTCTATTTTTTAACAGGCATAAAAACAGTTACTGGAAAGTATTTCCTCTCTTTCACAATAGGACTAGTGGTGGAAAGATTTCCAGATAATTGCAACAGAGTGTACTGAGCTCAACTGGTGATTGCTCTTAAGACTATTTCCTCCAATACTGGGCTTTAACTGTCAAGAATCGAGATTTAAAACTGTGTTCAGGTGAATAGTTGTAATGTTTTCAAATATCAAACCCAAGAAAGTGTCAAAATAGTTTATAAAGAAGATATATATTTAGCTGGGTTTATATATAATATCCCAAACCTTAGAACATGCTACTTTGTCAAAATAAAAGCAGAGCTTCTGTCTAAAACTTTTTTTCTTTTTTTTTTTTTTCCTACTGTCTTGTGCTAGCACACTGTGACGCAACAGGTAAAGTTCAATATGGAAAAAAAAATAATAATCCTGGGCTTATATTTAGCAAATATTCTAAAGTTCTTATATAGGTCTGTAAAAAAAAGGAAATATTTTCAGATTTAGACAGAAAAGGCATACAATTGAATTGTCCTTGTAATTTCAGGGTGATTAAAAAAAAAATTATTTATATTTTTGTTGACTGTATAAGTGTTGAATAGAGAAACAGTATCCTTCCCACTGATTTACCTGTAGCAAACAGACCTGGACCATGTTGGTATGGAAATTTCTGGTGTGAATGTGGTATTTTCTACTCTAACTTTATAATGAGTCCTCCTCTTCCAGGACAGGAATGACACTGATGACATCAAAGTGATTATTTTTCTGTTTTATATATATAAAAAAAGCCCTACAAAAAATTTAAGACACGGTTCCAAAATATTACCAGTGACTCAGTATTCAGTAATTCTTGCTGAGAATCAGCAGTGCCTAAAAAAATGGATAGGCTCTCTGCAGCTGGGAATAAGTGCTGCAATTTAGGTATCTTTAGAGTAGGGACATTTACTGTTCACTGGAAATAGAAGGCAGAAATTTTCCAGCAAACTGACAGTACATAACAGATACTGTTGGGGTAGGTACTGGTGGGATTTTTTTTTTTTAGAAAAAGTCTACAATGGTTGACTAAGTAATGACAGAAAAAGTCTGTATTTGATAACTACAGAAAACACATGGGTGAGTCTGAGTGCTGTCAGAATTATTTACACCCTTTACAGACAGGTGCTAGGAGAAGTAGTTCATTTACTTGAATACAATTTCAAGAAATTCCTTTCGAGTTAGTGAACCTATCTGCTGTGCTCTGGCAGTTGGTGAAGCACAAAAGTCACTTTATTCTGATGAAAGCAGCTCAGAAAGAAAAGACTGTAATATTCATATTTTTACCTGAATACATTCCTAAGGACTTTTAGGACACATATATTTAAAGGATTCAATTTAGAGCCTGCTGCATTGACAACGTTATCCTATTAATCTCCATCGTTTGCCTTTGTGCAGTGTATTTCTGGGTTAGAACCTGAAAAGTAACATAATTGTGTTCCTTTTCTTAGCACTGCTTAGTTTTCATCCATGCTCAACTCCTATTAACCTTAAGCAGCTCCCACAAGACCAGGATGTGATTTTAGTTATCACACAGTCACATTTTTAAACATTCAGCTTTTCACAGATAAATGTCTTTTATTTCTTTCCTAAGTAAAGCAGCCAGTGGTGTCCACAGATACTTTGCTTTAAAAATATTCTACAAAAAACTAATTTTGTGTCTGTTCATTACCCCTCACACCTTCAAAAAGTTCTGTGTGTAGATCCAATGCTTGTAAGGCATGTGGAGTAAACTAGATGAAATTTGGACAACTAAATTCAATATTAAGACTGGAAAAGTCTCCTGAACTCAGTGAGTAAAACTCATTTTCAGTTCAAAGCACTGCTATGTAGAAGCACCTGAAAGATCTGGAAAGGGAGGTGTTTGCATAACACACAGGAGCATCATGGAAGAGATGAGAACTCAGCTGCCATAAACTAACTTCAAAATAATTAATTTCCCTTCATCATTAAGTCCAGCTGGGCTTTGAGGGCTGTACCTACATCAGTGCTGGCTCTTATTGCTCTAAGAGGAGAATAATAATAAGACTGAATATTGTTTCTTATTTCCTGAGCAAAGACCTGAGTTGCAGGTTAAGAAGGTTGGAACAGAGTGAAGAATTTGTGCTGTCCTTTTGTGTTTGACCGAAGAAGATGGAGGTAGGTCCATTGCCACAATCTCCTTTCTGGGACCTCTCCGTTTGCTCCACAAACGCCCCGCAGCGGTTTGCTCAGTGAAAATGCAGAATTTTGAGGAGCAAAGCCTGCAGGGATCCAGCGTTGTGGCCAAATATCCATTTTTACCTTGTTAGCCTTGCTTAGAAAAAGGAAAAATGTCAGAGCCTCTCCACAGTGAAACATGCATTTGTCCTCAGACTAAAAACAGACACCAAAATCAATTGTGTTGGTTTTACTGTCCATTAGGGATGGTCAAGTCGCCCACTCTGTCTGAGGTTTTTCTGATGTCCTTCTAAGAAGATCAGTAGCTGGGATAACTTTTTATCCCCATTTTGCTGGTTCAAAAATGATGTTTCATCCTTGTGCCATTGAAATTTGTTTCAGTTTTAAAAGAACGTAGGATTTTTTTTTTTTTTTGGTCTGATCTTTGACCCACACATCTCAATTATAAAGAGTACAAGTAAACAATGGAGTTGGAGGAAAGTATTTTAAATGTATCTTTGATTCATGCCCTTCCTCACAGAAGCTTTTTCCTTTTTCCCATGCTAGAGATGATTAAAAAGGAGAAGGCTACACCATGAAGAATGGTCTCTGTCTCGGGAGCTCTTAACTACAACAAATATTTGAAAGGTGATGTTTCTCTTTCTCTGCTATTGTCCCTTGGATGCTTTTTTATATATAAAATATATATTCAATATGCTGTTTGGGGGACCTTTCTCCCATTTTTTGTTATCTCTGCCTCCTGGTGGTCTTTGTTTTTTGAGTTTTTATTCAAAAAAATAATCTACCTTTAAGCCCTTCTTTAGTCGTGACTCATTTTCTGCTGTTCACCTGCCTTTTCCTGACAGTCACTGGCTTTACCCTGGTGCATTTATTTTATACATTAAAAGAAAGGCATTGAAGCTGAGATCACAATATAAAAGAATTGGCCCCATTTTTCCCAGCAAATATATTTCCTAGTTTTCAGACCTGTTCCTCGGAATCTTATTCCTCAACTTTGCTTGTCTCAGGTTTGCTTCAAGGTATAACTCTCCTATCAGAGGAACAATAACGAGTAACCCTCCCAGCCTATGAGCCAGTATCCAAATAAATTTCAAGGCCTTTATTTTGCAGTTAAACAGAAGTGCTTTTCCCATTTACTTTCATAAAACAACAGTTGTGAGGCTCCTTGCTCCAGGCAGTGGCTCATGTGAATATTAGTTTACAAAGTTTCTCCCCCTCACCCTGCCTGCAGAGCAGCTACAGAATCCATCAGTCAGTACGGATATCAAGGAGAAAATAAAATGAAAAATGGTGTCAGTACAAACACATCTGCATAGACAAAGAAATTCTGGAAGCGTAACCCAGGGTCAGAGACAGAGATAAATCACAGAATGTTTGGGTTGGAAAAAGATCATCTAGGTCCAACCCTCCTGCTGTGGGTAGGTGCCACCAACAGACAAGAAATTAGGCAACAGACACATGCAAGAAATGGGGGGAAAAAAACCAAAGCCAACCCGCTCAAGATCTACATCTGCTGTAAGATTTTTGTGCCTTTTTTTAAAGACCTACAGTGCTTGCTGAAAGGCTTTGATTGATGAGCGGGAAAAAAGCTTCTTTCCTAATTTAAATGAGTTGAAAATAAAAGGTCTGACATATCTACATATTCAATGAACGTATCTGTATGTCTAAAAATACATAAATGGATCGTTTATTCACTTCCATGAGGGCATCTTTATATGTTGAAAGATAAACAAGAGGGAGATTTGTAGAGCTCCATAAAAGTTCCAAAACCCTGTCAGTACTCACATTGTTTCCCGGTGTATTTACTGGTGTGCAGACACAACCAGCTATTACCTGAAAGATTTTCAGTCAGAGATCTAAGTGAACTTCTTCAGTTCCCAGTTGAGCTTTTAGTGAAACTGCCATGGTTTCTAAGAAAGAAAGTCCTACACTTTAAGTGCCTCAAAGCAGAAACCTATTTTTTAGCTACCCAAAGTCTGACACATTCTGAGTTCCCAAAAGTCCTTTGTTCTCAACAAACTAGGCAAACTTTAAGTTTTACATCTTCAAATTCAATTTACCAGATTATTGAAATTCTGTACACCCACAGCCAGGATTTGAACTGGTTCAACAAGTGGGTTTCAAGACAGGCACAGCATTTTACTCATCACTGGGCTCCTTTTTTGGGGTGTTATGTTACTCGATAACTAATTGCTGTGCTGAACATCCTCCTCCCTGCTCCACACTTTGACTTTTACACAGTTTTGGCCAGTGTACAGCGAGCTTTGCTTTCCGTGCCATGGGGATAATGGAATTCATGCTTGGCCTATTGTGCAGAACTGCCAATTTCGCTCCTGCCCGGCTGTTTCATGGCATGACTTTTAATTCAGAGCAAATCTCTTCCTTTTCTGAACATGAACTGTGAATTATACAATTAGTGTCCTTTTATATCTGAAGAAAGAAATCTAAATGTTAACTAAATACAATTTTCCTCTTGATGTGTATTCACAATGGTGGCTCAGTCTTCTCAGTCCACAAACCACGCACTATTAATAGTCCTTTTCTTTTTTCCTTCAGACCTATTTCATCTCACTTCTAAAACTCTATTTATTGCTAAGATTTCATTTTTTCTGAGCACTTTTGAATCTTTGTTTTCATCAGCTTCACTTAGTCCCTGTGCCACAGCATTTCCAGGTAGACTCTGCATTTTACCATCTTTCCCTCATCTTCTAGAAAAGCAGATTTCCCAACAGAGCTCAGTAGAAGCAAAGGAGATTTGTTGTAACTAAATGCAGACACACTTTGGAATGACCCCTTTTGTTATTTATAGAGTTGTATGGCTTTTTTAATTTGTCCTTTTTTAGTAAGAACTTTCCTAGGTTTTCTATTGCTAATATTCATTAGCTGTTTTGGCATGACATTTTTTTCCTCGTTTTTTCATTTTCAAAGCAGAAGTACAATAGGAGGGAGTTTTTGTTTGATTGTATTTGTTTTGTGAACGCTGCCCACAGAACGCTGTAATCTAATTGAGCTAGCTCAAATGGAGCTGAAGAAACGCGTGAACTTGAGTTATCCACGTCTTTGATGAAAAATCACTGGATCATTCCATGCTTTCTGATTTCATAATTTTCTCAATAACATTTAATTAAAACTGGTATTTCCCATGCACAGTAACTAATTTAAAATTCAGCAGCTCCTGTTCACCAAGGTCCGCATATTCCGACACGATCACAAAACTCCAACCATACCAACGTAAGCCTCTGCCTTGCACCAGTTCATACTTGTGAGACTGCACCCAAAGTGCCTTCACTGCTCATTACTGCAGCTCTAGGACAACCTTGGCAAGATCAGTAAATACAATAATTTTGTTTTGCTTTGTTTTTTAATGGGCAAGCTGAGATTCCTTCAGCCTGTAGCTTAAATTGTTCAGCATTTCAGATACCATCTGGTTTGTGCTGGACACGTGCCACAGACAGATAAATACTCTAAGAGATGTGGTTGTTATTGCTTAATTCATCCTTTGGCTCTGGTTTATTGACACTGCAAGTCTTTCCTAGTTCATAACCATATTTACCATCACTTGCAGGAAATCATCCTCTTTTAATAGAGTTTGGGGTTTTTTGTTGGCTTGAGGATTTTTCGGGGGTTTTTTGTTTTCTTTTGGGGTTTTTTTGTCGGTGGTTTTGTTGTTGTTGTTTGGTTTTGGTTTGGGGTTTTTTGTTGTTTTTTTTAACTACAGCAAGTGAACTTAAGAAAACAAATAATTTTCATAAGGGCTTAGAACCTTCTACCTCCCATCACTTCTGATTCAAGAGCAGGTGCTGTTATCAGGTAGGCAACTTTTAGACCAAGTGATGCTCCAAGAGTTATTCCAGCCCTGACGGACAGCTCCAGCTCCCAGCCCCTCACAGACACGTCACGACTCGGTGAAATGAGAAGCAGTTTTCAGTGGGGAGAAATTGATTTTATGCCTGCAATGAACTTGGCAAAACTGCCTCGTGAAGGAAGGAGTACTGTTTTTTCTTCCAAGTTTTGAAAATGACTTAAAACAAAAAGAAGTTTTTCTGCTCTCTCTCTGTTGTTTTTATGGAAGGGTATTTCTTCTGATCACAGCCTGTTTGAAAGCCAGTGCACAGTCGCGTGTGTGCGCTCGCAGAGCTGGCAAATACCTCAATTCTCATTATGTCTTCTAAGAGTTTCCCAGTAGAAAGCTGTAGGTGATTAAAAACCCCTTCTCCCTCCCCTGTTCAATTCTGCAGGCACCGTGCCCACTGTTTTTTTTACAGGAAATTGGTAGGAGCAAAATCCAGCAGTGTGGTGATGCTGGGAAGTCAGGGCAATCTCAGACATCCCTCGAGCACGGCAAAGTTTGATGGTGTTCATCCTGGAATGCGACAGTGCACCACATGTTACAGAAATGGATTATCACTTTTGATTCGTGTAAGTGTCTCCAGTTCAGCCAAGCATGCCATCCTTCAGACCCACATCATTTTTTTTGGTGGTAAAGCTGTAATCACCAGTTCCAACCCTTAGAAGAAAACTTCTAAAGCCAGGCTTCTTGTTTGAAGCTGCATTGTCACAACAAGCTGCATTAATTAAAGCAGGAAATATTAATTTCTTTATAGTTAAGGATGCTGTGAAGGAATTGAATCCTTTACAAGCTGCTTTTCGAGCTCCTGTCTCACTTTTTCACCTAACTCTCCCTGTGCCTTCTCAAAAGTATTTTTGGTTTTTTTTCTCTTGACCTAAAGTAATTTACAACTTATTTATGTCCAACAAGTGGGAAGACTGCTTGAGTAACTTGACATCTGTTTCCATACAGCAGGAGATCTCTCTGTCACCCTTGATCCAGAGACAGCTGTTGCCACGCACAGAGATTTAAATGATTGTCAGATCTGACTGTAATCGGCCTTTGGTAGAGCTTCGGTGAGCTGCTGAGCACACACGGTCTCAGGAGAACAAGTCCCTCAGCTCTGACATTTATTCCTTAGGCCTCTGACCCTGTTTTTGGGCTTGATTAAAACAACCTTGAAAAAAAACCAGCAAAGAGGGGAAAAAAACCTTGCCCTTCCCTCATCCAAAACTTACATCTTCACCAACAAACAAAAGATAAATAAAAGCAAACTAAAAAAAAACCCACACAAAACCCAAACGAACTCTACAGATAAGTTGCATTTGATCAAACTTCTTAGTAAGTCAAAATAATTCCAGATTCTGACAGGACTATGAGATTTGATTCTTACTGAGTTCATTAACCCAATTTTATCAAAACCCTTCAACATCTGACACAGAATGAGCAAGACAAATGTTAATCCTTGCAAACGACAAAGTGCCAGTGCACAGCAAGATGCCCCAGTGGTCTTGAGGCCGTGGGATGAATGCTGTCCACAGTGGTTGGTCGGTGGGCAGACTGGGAGGCAGGCACGTGCAGGTGGGATGTTTGGTTACTCTCCCCATCAGCTGGGTTTGTGTCAGAAGAAGCAGCTTTACGAAAGGAAGGGAGAGCACAGAGTGGATAAAGAAGCACACCCACCATTGATTTTGCTCTTTGTGCATTAGATAAGGCATGAAGAAAGCACGTGAAAACACCATTTTACACTGACAGAGACTTCAAAAAGAAAAAAGGCAAATGTCAGCAAAAAGATACAATATAATGTATGTTGAATCATTTTAGAAGACAGAAAGAACAGGAAGGTTGAAGAACGGTAATTACATTTAGAACAGAAAAAAGCTTTGAGAGCACTGGGTTTGCTAAGTATTTCAGGGGATACATCTCAAAGAGCAACAGCTGCTTTTATGGTGCTGACCCTTTAATGAAATGCTACCAACTTTTAATGAGAGAAATCTTTTCTTTTACTACATCACTCAGCATTTTTTTTCCATCCTTTTGTAGAGACACACCTGATCTGGGTACTTGGCAGAAAGCAATACCCTTAATCTGACCAAGCAATGTGATCAAATGACAAAAGTCACGAGCTGGAAGAAAAACAATTATAAAAATACCATCAGACACCCAAAAAAGCCAGAGTGAAGTAGCAAGTAGAAGACACAGCAACAAATTACCTCCGTGATGGCCTGATTAATTATTCTGCTTATTCAGAACTATTTAAAACAAGTTAAAAATGACAATTCTCAGTTTGAAGCAACATACACAATTACTGGACAGATCATTCACATCCATGTGGAATACAGACCAGAACTGAACACCTGCAAAACCACAGCTCACTTGCATTTGCATTAAATGTTGCTACTAAAGGTATATTATATAAGGTGCAACCAACTTTATTGTAATGTTTATGGAACAGAACCTCTCTACATTAACCTCACACATTAAATACAACATGGTTTAATACACTTATGATCTTCAAAGACATCACTTGCATCAAATAAAAAATTTACTGTGCTATGGCACCCTGTAATTCCCTCCAGAAATGCATTTATTTATACAAATCATCCAGAAAAAATTATGGAAAAGTGCGAAGGTTTGATTTCAATAAAATCTTCCAACAAGGTACCAGTTGAGATTTCCACATGATTTTTATTCCAGACCCTGAATTTCAGGAGGAAGTGTCAATATTGGTAGGTCCTTCTCAGTTTTCTGAATTATATATTTAGCTGCATTTAATATAACCAATGAGGCTTTAGGTTAGGAAACATCAGATGAGGGCTCCCAAGAGTGTGTTGATAGAGGGTGTGTAAATTATTAAATTCAAGTAATCAAATATAGAGAAAAAGCAAAAAAAAAGCCTGCTAAATCATGCATAATTGACTGCATACTATGAGCACACACAATACATCTTTGGGTAATTTGTTTATTAGACTCATAATTGAATTTTTTTGTTCCATTTGGAGCTATTTATATTCTCTAACCTTTCTGTAAAACACCTGATGTTCTTCATTCCAGACTTTCAAGTGTGATGCTGAGAGGTTAATCCAGCTCACATCTATATGATTACATGGAGATTGTGTGGCTGTATTAGTTAATATTCGTTCTTTATTTATTTGCAGCAACATAAATCATGGGCAAGTTCACCGAAATCAAGGCAATTACAGGGCTGTAAAACAGATGCAGGTAAAGATGACCTACACCAATAAAACTGAGGCTCATTATGGCTGCTTTTCAAGTAGGAAAAATTAATTGATGGCGGGGGGACTATTTCCCAGGAGCAAAGTGTCACAGAAACATCGAACCTTTTACCTGGCTGTGATAATCATATTTAGTCATTACTGAAAATCAGATTAATCATTAATGCAGTGCACTTGCCAGCACACACCTCTTACTAGCCATTTAGACTATTTATGCATCCCGTGGTGCTGCACAATCAGTGCCTGAATTCCAGTGACATTCCTTCCCCGACTGGATCTCTCCTCCATCAAACCAGCTATGAACATCAGGTAACAGGTGTTCGTACCATTCCCTTTGCACAGTTTTGTGACTAAAAGCATGATTTTCTTATTGTGGCAAAGAGAAAATTAAAGGCAAAAGGAGAAAATAAAACAAAAAATTCATGGAATTTTTTGCAACTTGGACCAGCAAAAAACTTTTTTGCAATATTTGCTTTGCTCTAATTGCTGATATATAACGACATTTTTATTTAAATTAAAGATCAAATCAAGGTTATTTACAGGAATTAAAGCTGCAGTCTCCAAGTACCAACTGGGTGGAAAAAAAAAGGTTGTACTGCTGGAGGAATTGCCTTCCAAACTTCCCTGGGCTCTTTGCTGTTCATCCTGTAGCTCCACAACTGGATTAAGCAGCCAAACATCAACCTCGTGTTTGAGACTGGAGCAAGATTCTGTACACTATTATTCAGATTAACCAGAGGAGATGTAAAAATAGTAAAAAAAAGAAAAAAAAAAACAAAANAAAAACAAAAAAAAACAAAAAAAACCAAACCTCTATCCTCCTTGCACCCCCACTTCCATTCCTTCCTCCAAAATTCTGTAAAACCTCTTCTATTCGATAATCACAAAATCTCAGTCAGTTAAGGAACTATGTAACTTTGCACCATTTCAACATGATCTCTCTCCGTGTAAATGAATGCACGAGGGAAGGATACAAAATTGCCATTATAGAAAGAAATAGTTTTGAAAAACTGCTAATATTTAATTGGTGAACTCCCAGGGGACCAGAGGATCTCTTTTCTTCTTTTATTTACCTAGAAGTGCACCATAAACTTCATTTAGGAAAGTTTTAACTTCATTTGTTTAATGAGACATTAAGTAAAAATAGCAAGGTGATATTTTCTAATGATATTTTCAAGTGCCTGTTGATTTTCAAGCTCTACTCTCTCACAAATATTTTTAACCACTTTTAGTTTAAATATAGTTCATGCCACTGAAATCTAAGAAACTTCTCTGTAGAGAACCCACAAAGTAATAGATAATTTAAATTTATATCCATGTACACAGTGACATGAGATCCATCAAAGTCTTACTTCTCACTTATTTTTCTTAATTCAAGTTCGAGATGCTAAGATAGGAAGCTTTCTCTGACACTGGTGGCTGTCATAAAGCTTTCCTAAAAAAAGAACCGGAGAGACAGCACTGCATTTTAATTTCCATCTGATTTCAAAACAAGATGTTTTTCTGTCCTACAGGCAAATTACTTCAGAACACAATGGTGTGACTGTGCCATTGTTTCAGCCTGATAAATGCTCTGCTTCCAGCTACTTTTTCCACTCCTGAACTTAAAATAGTTTAGTGTTTAGATCCTGTGGCTTTTGCTAATACTCCTTCACTGTCAGTATTTTTCAGATATTCCCGGTTTGGTCCTCTACTCTTAGATTTGATGAGGGTTTTTTTTTTGTTTGTTGGGTTTTTTTTCCCACGTGCTCTCTACTTTCTTATTTAATATATGACCAAGCAGGTTTTCTCTCCATAGTCCTGGCTGCTTCTTAATTTTTTCCCCTTACTTTTCACAACAGAATTTTTAATCCATGTCATGGCAGTAGCTTCACCCCTCAGTTTGTATGAAGGAACATAATTCAAGTATGAGACTATTACTGCCCAGTTACAAAGTCCACAATTATTTTAAGGTACTAAGGGCTAAATGGAAAATTCTCCACTGGTAGGCCCTTGATTTTATAGGTGATCATTCACTCTCTGATTCTGAGTGAATAAACTTTAAAAGGATTCAAAAACCTTGTCTTGAAGAAACTCTAAAAATTTCATCTGTCAGTATTCATCTCTCATTTTACAGCTTTTTTTTCTCTCAAACATCAATCTGAAAAGCATTTGGTTTCCACGAGTGTTTGCAGAAAGAAAAAACTTTTGCATCCTTTCAGTGTTTTCTAAAGAAATTATTTGTTCAACAGCTTTAAGATGCTCTTTATCTTCCCTCCATTCGTAAAAGTGTGGGATTTCACAGGAATTAAAACCCTATTCACAGTTCATTACTCTGCCGACTAACAGCGTTAATTGGTCAAATAATTATTTGCTAAGAATGTTTCAGCCAATTATCTTGAAGTATGCTGCTGGGGGAGAGGGAGGGTTATTTGTCAAGAGGATGCAGCTGCCAAACACATTCCACATTATCATAAAATAATCTGACTGTGCCTGGATAGGCTGAAGAACACTTTTTTTTCTTATGCTTTTTTGTTAAAAACGATCTAAAGGAATCCCTGTGCCAGCTCCTCCTTTTACACAAATTTACCAATCACTTTTAATCTTTAAAAAAAACAACAACAACAAAAAACCTCTATGGGAGGCAGTTGTCTACTACAGTAGAAAAGGTAAGAGAAAAATACCTGTTTGACCTGTGTCCTGCAGCACTAAACAGCTGTAATTGCACCACAACTCCAGTCACTGCCCACAGGAGAACAGAGTTCTCAGCAGTTGGTTACAACCAGAATTAAATTTCTTTAGAATAGGACCCATCTATAGCGAGAACACAGCCTTATCTCGGCAGCTTTGTTTACTTCTCCCATTGATTTAAATCCAGAAGATAGGGCTTATTTCAGTGATAAACTTCTGAACAATGTAGGTGCAGCGTTTATCCTCTTTTGTGCCATCTTTTCAAAAACTCATAAATCTTTTTTATTACAAACACACCTTCAAAATGTTCCTGATTTCCTGAGATGTGCCCCTCAGTGAATGTGTCACATTTCGTGAGGCAAGCAGAACAGGGAAGTTCAGATTTAAAGAAAAAATACTCAAGTTCTCAACTTCGAAAAAATATTAAGATCTTGTCAAGGAGTAAGGGGGGAAAACCAATCAGAAGGGTATATACCAATTTCAAAAGACAATTTGCCAATCATTTGCTCTGCTCTGAGCTTCTGTGGGGAAGTTCTCCTAAATAACAATAATTTGACTGGCAAATTGTAGAGCTGTAAAAGCTCATCTTTGGCGTCTCCATTAAAAGGCTTTCAGCTACTCCTTAGCTCACTGAATTTAGTTTTATTTTGTTTACTTGTTGGGCTGTAATTGCATGCAATTTGTAATTGTGCCTTCCCTATAATTACACATGCCACTTTTCCTAGTGAAAAAACGATGCAGTAACGTGGCAGCCTAAAGATATATGTGGTGAAAATTGATAGATTTTCACTACTACGTGTTTTTTAAGGGTATGGATGTCATGGAGAAGAATGAAGACCTAGCAGTGCACACAGATCAAAGCTGCTCAGTTTTGCACTGGAAATCTAAACATGCATTAAAATTCTTCTCATCTTAATGATCACAGTGTAATAAATACTTTGCTAAATGAAAACTCTTTCATTGTTTCATATCTTTTTTAAAGATAACTGTGTAGACTCACAGCACTATCATTAGCTGAAATAGAGGTATTTTGCAAACTTCTGTAAGGTGTCCAGTGATCCATGAGTGTTATATAGTGCAACATTTCACATGCTGGGTTTCATTAATTTCTAAAAATAGGGCTAAAATACCCAAGTCCTTCAGTCACCCAATGGATGCTTTTGATAATGCTTTCAGATATAAATTGAGGAACTTTTTTTATACAGAAATGGGGACGAGTTATAGAGCAGATTTGTGCAGTAATAGAAACAGATGTTAATGCAGTTCACTGAAATAAAAACATAATCCAGAGTTTAGGAAATCCAAACCTAAACAATCCAGAATTCGACCCTGAACTAAGATTCCTGCAACTGTGGATGAGAAAGGAGGAGAAACTAGAGGAAATTCTCACTGTCCTTCCCCCACAAGATGAAGAGAAGACAACACCCTGAGTGCCAGCTCATGCTCACTGTTTCTCTCTTATTAAAGCTATGCCTAACCACTGATCGAATCCTTTCCCCTTAGTTTCCTTTTCCTTCTAAGAAAAAATAAGATCTAACAGTAATGTAGAATCTGCAACCAAGAACTAAACCCTGCAGCCTGTCCATCATACAAAGGGTGACACTCCCAAAGGATTCTCGGAACAGGAGAAGAAAAGAGCCCATGGGACAGGCAGGGGTGTGAATCCTGCAAAGAAAAGGGACTGAGAGCGCTCAGCATTGCAGCTGAGTGGGGCAGCAGGAACACCGCGAGTTCTTGTGCCTCAAACACCAAGTTAATACCAACATCCCTGAATTATCACTCTGTCTTACTTGTGGAGTCGATCTGCCAAGCTCAGGTAAGTGTTTATCCTGAATTTCTCAAGCTAAGGCACGCTTTGGATGCATAGAAAAGCAAAGCCTGGCACACCTTCCTGTTAAAAAGAACTTTCCAGGAAGTTTGAAGAGCCTTCACCTTCAGAAAGCCGCTCTGTGATGGCTGATGAGATCCTACAAGTAATCTGCTGATGGAATGAGGAACTTTTGATTGGTTTGGAGAAAGGAAACTTTTCTCCAGTGCTTCAATACACGCTACTCAAACTTCTGGCTCACAGATATGAATTTACTATCCAAAAGTATGGAAAAATACATTGCACCAGTTAACAAAAATAATTCTGTAGGAGGGACAAAATACTAGCAAAGCATCTGGATTCCTTTAGGATCACCATTAACAAAAGCAAAGGGAAGGAATAATACATCTCAAGCAAATGGCCACACTGACAACATTTCAGTCACTTTGACAAACAGCTGCAATTTTAACAGCAGCATTACTAACACTGCTAAAAAAAGCACGTGCATAAAACCCGTCCTTCTCTGGCACAGGAACATCCACGTATGCTGGGATATTTGGAAAACATGGATTACAAAGCTGGCTCTGCTCACGAGTCACTGGCCACGGCCATGTGATGACAGGTAAATTATAGTTTATCTGTCACGTCACAGTCACTCACTCCGTGTGCGTGTGGATATCTGGCTGCAGGCAAAACGCTTCATTTCCCAAGGATGATGCACATGGGTTAAGCTTTCACAATTTACTCTCAGAAATGATGGAATATTCATACAGTTTTTGCTGTTCCTTTGACAAGCAGTAACTCGCTGAACTCCTGCAATTTGTGTACGTGACCACGTTCTGACCAACCCACCCAACAGACTTCCTACTGTCCTCATGTGACAGATAAAACCACTGAGATACCACACTACAATAGTGACAGATAAAGTTCTGATTCTTCATCCCAAATCTGCCCTTGCTGTTTCCACTGTCTCCAATTTACAGCCAGTCTTCAGTAGTCTGCCATACTTTGCCTTTTTTTAACAATTTTATGAACTTTTCAGTACTGCAGTAATTGTAATATATGTATGTGTAGATCATTGCGGGAAGTAAAACTATTAAGAAATTCTACTAAAATAAAGCATGTCAGGTATTAGAGAAGGTTCACGGATGTAACTTTTACTGTTTTCCAATTTTATTCATACATTTTATCCCTCCCAACCCCAACTGTTATTCGGAGCAGATTTTGGTAATGCTAGGCGCAACATTTTACTGTCTCCATCAGTAGCTGAAAATGCTCAGAACGGGTAAATATAAAAATGCTGATGAATTTCTAGGTGGTACAAGTCCATCAGCCTCTATAATTTCCAGTGGCCAGTTATTCCTGGTGACTGGGGAGGCGGCGGGTAAGAATGAAAAAGCCAAGCCTTATTCAAATGCCTGAGAATGTTCCCTCCAAAAACAATCTCAATTTATTTCTCTATCAGCATTCAAACTGACCTCATAGAACAAACCTATTTCTGGTTCCTCTGTCATCTAATGAGAACGAGAACAATAGATGTGATGGACAATGAACATTTCCGAGGCAGGCAGGAGGGGAGAGCGGGAGTTTCCTGCTACCCTGCTGGGCTCCATCCCCACTTGCCACCCTATCCCCTCACCTCTTTATGAGCTGGGCGAGGTTACAACTCCAGTATTGATTCAGGTAGTAATTTACTGATGAGCTGGTATGAAGTTCCCCCTAGTGTGATACCCTTTTCACCCCGCTGTACCTCCCTGGCAGAGGGCACCACTCCTGGTGCTGTTACTGCCAGCTGGAGAGCGTTGGATCCCGCGCAGCTGTGGGACTGTGGTCAGGGACTACACCCTTGTGCACATGTGCCACTTACGGCTGCTATCTGCAAAGCTGTGTTTTCCAGTAATGAAAAACACTTCCTCTAAGTAGCTACTCACCTATGTTCTAAAAGCTGACATTATAACCAAAAAAACCCATGTAGCTTCATACATGAAGCTAGTGTTTGAGTATTTCCAAGTTTTTATCCCACACTAGATGATAATCTAGTGAATCTATAAGAAAAAGAAACCTTTTCTACATCAGATCATAGCTATTTGGCATTCTAATCTCAGTCAGCTGTGGTGCCTTTCTCAGGCCATTCTTGGGCAACTGTGGGTTTGTAGCTATCAGAGTCTGTAACCAACATCCCAGAAGGGTTTGGGTTGGAAGGGACCTTAAAGCCCATCCCATTCCACCCCCTGCCATGGGCAGGGACACCTTCCACTATCCCAGGTTGCTCAGAGCCCCATCCAACCTGGCTTTGGACACTTCCAAGGTCAGCCAAAACCTCACTGAGTCACCTGTGCCAGGGCCTCACCACCCTCACAGTAAATAATTTCTTCCTGACATCTAATCTGGAATATTTGAAACCTGGATAATTGAGACAAAATTTGTGTGTCACTTCTCTTTAACACCAACAAACTCACCGTTGGATGAACTAGCTCCTTTCCAACATGTTTTACTGCTGCAGATGGCCATAATCTACTGAACATCTCCATTTAAAATCGGTTTGCAACAACAATATAACATACTTTAACCCCTGAGTTTCCTCCAGGTAGAGATACATGCAGCTATGGCTGTGGGAGGAACAGTGGGAAACAGGAGTTGCTAGTACTGTATGTATTTTTCAATTAAACTTGGTAATTCTTTAGAAGGCTTATTATGTCAAAATAAAAGTGTTGGTATCATTTATATCCTTCTGAGAAATATATTACCTTATATATCAAGAAAACTAATTAGAGCCAAGAACATTGTTTTCTGATCCTTTCTAAATTGTACACAACCTTTTTATTGGCACAGTGAATTGTCCCTGGTTGAAAGTGATGATTCCTTCAGAGCCAAACACTTAAATCTTTATTTAATAGTGGAGCAAGCCCTGAAGAAACAATATTCCCATGTGTCAAAGTAGTGTATTTTTGAAAATACAGCCTTCTGCAGAAACAGATTTCAATTACACTTCTTTAATGCTTAAAATACAGTTACCTCATTGACTAATTTTCCATCTAGTATATAACTATGGAATGTATAACAATTTCAATATAAATGTAGCTGGCCATAACAAAAAAAAATTTACTTGAGAAATAAAACACTACACTGCAAATCATTGCTTAATTGACTCACAAATGTCACTAGCTCCAACCGTGTCACAGCAATGACAAGTTACTATGGAAACTAATGTATAAATTATGTTTTAGAATAATTAAAGTGTGCATTGACTTCAGCATTGCAGCATTTATTAGAGCTCTGTAGAAAACAAACCATCTTGCACAGAGGCATCCAGCATGCCCGAAGTGACTCCTGAACCCCCTGGAAATGAGAAAGGATGCATTTTCCTGTCAATGGAATGCTTGAGAGTTGAGCTAGCTTCACTTGTGCTCTTTGAGAGGAGCCATCATCTGTGTTTCGTATCTCCATCAGGCACCAAACTAAATGCAGAATTCACAAGCTGTGTACTCTATTTCTGCTATTTCCCAGGGAGACAAGGGCAAAGCAGACTGGAAGGAAGAAGAGACAATCATGTTGGATGCTCTGAACACTAGTGATGGAAAACAATCCTGAAGTGGATGTAGATATAAATGCATCCTCCTGATCTATGTCTTCACAGACAGCAGCAAAGTAACTCCTTGTTTTCCCTCACGTGTTAACACAGTGATAAGCAAATGAGGAAAAAGAAAAAAAAAAGAAATAAAAACAATCCAGCAAATTATTTCCCCCAAAGATCAAATCCTTTGTTCTGCAGAGCATGTCAGTGTTATCTGCAGAGGGATCTGTAGAGGGGAGGGAGTTAATTGCCTTGTGAGTCCAGTGCACTGTTAATAGAAATTTCTTCTGAATAAATAATGTGGAAATAAGAATATTAAATAGTTCATGATTTTCTAATTTACCTTAATTTGCACTCATTTGGAATTGCCAGAGCTGAATGTGCTCTGCTTCTCAGCTGACTAAGGAGTGCAGAAAACCTTCCCTCGCCCTGGAGGTGAGGGCTGGGACAGGAGAGCTCCCAGATTCCCGAGGTCAATCCCCCCAGCTCCGGCCCAGTGTCCCTGGGTGCTGCATCCCTCAGGGTTCCCTGGCTGGGACAAACCACAGATCAGAGGTGTGAAACCCTTAGAGCCTGATGGATCCCTCAGTCCCTGTCACGGGACCAAGGGGGCACTGACTGACTTCTCACCTCTCACCTCGCTCTGAGACAAAACAGTAGAAAATGGCATTTTGTGGCATTGGCTCTCATGAAGAAAAAAACACTTTAGTAGAACTTGACTGTTCATCATTTTTGGGCAGTGCTATGTCTCTTCTTCTAAGGGACAAATGTCCTTCGTGCCTGCCTCTTCTCTCCACAGCTACTAAAAGAAGTGAACTAATTAAAAATATTTCATCGCTCAGATTATTTTTGCTTTTGGGAAGAAACATCCAGGCCGTGACCTGTACATTTATATTTTTTCTATTTTGACTAATTAAAATCCTACTCACTAATAAAGTTCTGAAGAAATCAGAACAAAATAATGCTATTTGAGAGGTAACTTCACCTCCTGTTGGCACATAAATGTGTTCTTGTGCTTACTCTGCTTGTGTCCATCACACACACCTCAACACAGCGCCACTGAAGTGACATTTGGATAAAAACATCTGCCTCCCCCAAAGTTTTGCTCACATTTACTCACTTTGAAGCTAAAAGGAGAGGAACTGGGGTGCAGAGGAACTTATTTTTCTGTTCCTAATGTGGTGTGGCTTGGTTTTAAGATATTTTTTGTGCCCAATGATTCAGACAGGGCCTGAAATTCAGAATTGCTTGGTTTTACTCACAGGCATAACTCAGGGAAAAAATACTGGTTTTGCAAACTTCTGCTTTTCCTAAACATTTCTACCACGGTTCTAATAGTTCTCTTCTACATCACAGTTAATTATGTGGATATAACATTTGAACTCCCCCACTGCAAGGTGCTATATAAGTGTTATTTAACATTGAGTTCATTATTAAGTCTTACAATCAGAAGAACTGGATAGTCTTATTCCTACTAAGTCATCACCAAATTATTAATCATTCAGAAGGTTAGAAACATTATTAATACAATATCTCTCTTCTTTTTTTTTTTTTTGTTTTTTTTTTGTTTTTTTTGGCTTTATGGCAGATCTTACAATGGGAAAAAAAATGAGGAGGGAAGAAAAGAGAAAAAAACAGAGCTTTTGAAGAGATGTTTAGGTTAATAATTGTCACACCTGCCCAGGAACAACTCAACAAAACACACTGGCACTACATAACGCCATTCACACTTTGTGTTGTGAGAGCTGCTGGGTTAGAACATGTTCCAGTGACAGAGAATCATTATTTGACACTCATTTGCAATTTCTCACTGCTGGGAATTTATTTGAGAAAGACAAAGTATCAAAACATCTTTTTTTTTTTT